>BNCP01000077.1:0-413650 GCA_019650235.1 Volvox reticuliferus | reverse complement strand
GCTTTGATTATTCGAGTATTATGGTTCCTGGGAGCCTCCCAGTGTTTGTTGGGCGTCTGGGGAATCACGAACATGTCTATGTTACACACAAAACACACACCTTGAGCACCCATGTCAACCACCGTTTTTCCCTACCTAACTTACCGGTCTGATGCTTGCTCCGATTACACCTTAACTTGTATTGTGCATCTCGACCAAGCACGGATGCCTGCAGGGGACAACAAGAGGAGGGGAACAGTATATCAACACAGCAAAATCAAGGGGAAATAACGAGTGTTTTCTGACCAACAGGGGTTGACAGACATGGCATGTTGTTCAATCTCGAAGGGTAATCACAGCCAAGTCCAGATCGAGCCAAAAACACACAGAGAATTCGTTGGGACATTCTGTACGGATGGTGGGAGGCAAGGAATAATTCCCCGGCGTCGGGGGAAAGCACAGCCAAGTCCAGATTGAGCCAAAAACACACACACAGAAAAATCGTTGGAACATTCTGTACGGATGGTGGGAGGCACGGAATAATTCCCAGGCGTCGGGGGGAAGCACAGCCAAGTCCAGGTCGAGCCAAAAACACACAGAAACATTCGTTGGGACATTCTGTATGGATTGTGGGAGGCACGGATCCTTTGCCAGGCGTCGGGGGGAATCACTTACTTGTCCATATCTGACAAACAACACGTACTTTGCTTTGATTATTCGAGTATTATGGTTCCTGGGAGCCTCCCAGTGTTTGTTGGGCGTCTGGGGAATCACGAACATGTCTATGTTACACACGAAACACACACCTTGAGCACCCATGTCAACCACCGTTTTTCCCTACCTAACTTACCGGTCTGATGCTTGCTCCGATTACACCTTAACTTGTATTGTGCATCTCGACCAAGCACGGATCCTGCAGGGGACAACATGAGGAGAGGGGAACAGTATATCACACAGCAAAATCAAGGGGAAAATAACGAGTGTTTTCTGACCAACAGGGGTTGACAGACATGCATGTTGTTCAATCATCGAAGGGTAATCACAGCCAAGTCCAGATCGAGCCAAAAAACACAGAGAATTCGTTGGGACATTCTGTACGGATGGTGGGAGGCACGGAATATTTCCCAGGCGTCGGGGGGAAGCACAGCCAAGTCCAGGTCGAGCCAAAAACACACAGAAAATTCGTTGGGACATTCTGATGGATGGTGGGAGGACGGAACGGATCCTTGCCAGGCGTCGGGGGGGGAAGCACAACCAAGTCCAGATCGAGCCAAAAACACACAGAAAATTCGTTGGGACATTCTGTATGGATGTGGGAGGCACGGATCCTTTGCCAGGCGTCGGGGGGGAATCACTTACTTGTCCATATCTGACAAACAACACGTACTTTGCTTTGATTATTCGAGTATTATGGTTCCTGGGAGCCTCCCAGTGTTTGTTGGCGTCTGGGGAATCACGAACATGTCTATGTTACACACGAAAACACCACCCTTGAGCACCCATGTCAACCACCGTTTTTCCCTACCTAACTTACCGGTCTGATGCTTGCTCCGATTACACCTTAACTTGTATTGTGCATCTCGACCAGCACGGATGCCTGCAGGGGACAACAAGAGGAGAGGGGAACAGTATATCAACACAGCAAAATCAAGGGGAAATAACGAGTGTTTCTGACCAACAGGGGTTGACAGACATGGCATGTTGTTCAATCATCGAAGGGTAATGACAGCCAAGTCCAGATCGAGCCAAAAACACACAGAGAATTCGTTGGGACATTCTGTACGGATGGTGGGAGGCAAGGAATAATCCCAGGCGTCGGGGGAAAGCACAGCCAAGTCCAGATTGAGCCAAAACACACACAGAAAAATCGTTGGAACATTCTGTACGGATGGTGGGAGGCACGGAATATTTCCCAGGCGTCGGGGGAAGCACAGCCAAGTCCAGGTCGAGCCAAAACACACAGAAAATTCGTTGGGACATTCTGTACGGATGGTGGGAGGCACGGAATAATTCCCGGCGTCGGGGGGAAGCACAACCAAGTCCAGATCGAGCCAAAAACACACAGAAAATTCGTTGGGACATTCTGTATGGATGGTGGGAGGCACGGAATGATTCCCAGGCGTCGGGGGGAAGCACAGCCAAGTCCAGATCGAGCCAAAAACACACAGAGAATCGTTGGGACATTCTGTACGGATGGTGGGAGGCAAGGAATAATTCCCAGGCGTCGGGGGGAAGCACAGCCAAGTCCAGATCGAGCCAAAAACACACACAGAAAAATCGTTGGAACATTCTGTACGGATGGTGGGAGGCACGGAATAATTCCCAGGCGTCGGGGGGAAGCACAGCCAAGTCCAGGTCGAGCCAAAAACACACAGAAAATTCGTTGGGACATTCTGTACGGATGGTGGGAGGACGGAATAATTCCCAGGCGTCGGGGGGAAGCACAGCCAAGTCCAGGTCGAGCCAAAAACACACGAAAATTCGTTGGGACATTCTGTACGGATGGTGGGAGGCACGGAATAATTCCCAGGCGTCGGGGGGAAGCACAGCCAAGTCCAGATCGAGCCAAAAACACACAGAGAATTCGTTGGGACATTCTGTACGGATGGTGGGAGGCAAGGAATAATTCCCAGGCGTCGGGGGAAGCACAGCCAAGTCCAGATCGAGCCAAAAACACACACAGAAAAATCGTTGGAACATTCTGTACGGATGGTGGGAGGCACGGAATAATTCCCAGGCGTCGGGGGGAAGCACATCCAAGTCCAGGTCGAGCCAAAAACACACAGACAATTCGTTGGGACATTCTGTACGGATGGTGGGAGGCACGGAATAATTCCCAGGCGTCGGGGGGGGAAGCACAGCCAAGTCCAGGTCGAGCCAAAAACACACAGAAAATTCGTTGGGACATTCTGTACGGATGGTGGGAGGCACGGAATAATTCCCAGGCGTCGGGGGGAAGCACAGCCAAGTCCAGATTGAGCCAAAAACACACAGAAAATTCGTAGGGACATTCTGTACGGATGGTGGGAGGCACGGAATATTTCCCAGGCGTCGGGGGGAAGCACAGCCAAGTCCAGATCGAGCCAAAAAACACACAGAGAATTCGTTGGGACATTCTGTACGGATGGTGGGAGGCACGGAATAATTCCCAGGCGTCGGGGGGAAGCACAGCCAAGTCCAGATCGAGCCAAAAACACACAGAAAAATCGTTCGGACATTCTGTACGGATGGTGGGAGGCACGGAATAATTCCCAGGCGTCGGGGGGAAGCACAACCAAGTCCAGATCGAGCCAAAAACACACAAAATTCGTTGGGACATTCTGTATGGATGGTGGGAGGCACGGATCCTTTGCCAGGCGTCGGGGGGAATCACTTACTTGTCCATATCTGACAAACAACACGTACTTTGCTTTGATTATTCGAGTATTATGGTTCCTGGGAGCCTCCCAGTGTTTGTTGGGCGTCTGGGGAATCACGAACATGTCTATGTTACACACGAAACACACACCTTGAGCACCCATGTCAACCACCGTTTTTCCCTACCTAACTTACCGGTCTGATGCTTGCTCCGATTACACCTTAACTTGTATTGTGCATCTCGACCAAGCACGGATGCCTGCAGGGGAAAACAAGAGGAGAGGGGAACAGTATATCAACACAGCAAAATCAAGGGGAAATAACGAGTGTTTTTGACCAACAGGGGTTGACAGACATGGCATGTTGTTCAATCATCGAAGGGTAATCACAGCCAAGTCCAGATCGAGCCAAAAACCACACAGAGAATTCGTTGGGACATTCTGTACGGATGGTGGGAGGCAAGGAATAATTCCCAGGCGTCGGGGGAAAGCACAGCCAAGTCCAGATTGAGCCAAAAACACACACAGAAAAATCGTTGGAACATTCTGTACGGATGGTGGGAGGCACGGAATAATTCCCAGGCGTCGGGGGGGAAGCACAGCCAAGTCCAGGTCGAGCCAAAAACACACAGAAAATTCGTTGGGACATTCTGTATGGATTGTGGGAGGCACGGATCCTTTGCCAGGCGTCGGGGGGGGATCACTTACTTGTCCATATCTGACAAACAACACGTACTTTGCTTTGATTATTCGAGTATTATGGTTCCTGGGAGCCTCCCAGTGTTTGTTGGGCGTCTGGGAATCACGAACATGTCTATGTTACACACGAAACACACACCTTGAGCACCCATGTCAACCACCGTTTTCCCTACCTAACTTACCGGTCTGATGCTTGCTCCGATTACACCTTAACTTGTATTGTGCATCTCGACCAAGCACGGATGCCTGCAGGGGACAACATGAGGAGAGGGGAACAGTATATCAACACAGCAAAATCAAGGGGAAATAACGAGTGTTTTCTGACCAACAGGGGTTGACAGACATGGCATGTTGTTCAATCATCGAAGGGTAATCACAGCCAAGTCCAGATCGAGCCAAAAACACACAGAGAATTCGTTGGGACATTCTGTACGGATGGTGGGAGGCACGGAATATTTCCCAGGCGTCGGGGGGAAGCACAGCCAAGTCCAGGTCGAGCCAAAAAACACACAGAAAATTCGTTGGGACATTCTGTATGGATGGTGGGAGGCACGGATCCTTTGCCAGGCGTCGGGGGGAAGCACAACCAAGTCCAGATCGAGCCAAAAACACACAGAAAATTCGTTGGGACATTCTGTATGGATGGTGGGAGGCACGGATCCTTTGCCAGGCGTCGGGGGGAATCACTTACTTGTCCATATCTGACAAACAACACGTACTTTGCTTTGATTATTCGAGTATTATGGTTCCTGGGAGCCTCCCAGTGTTTGTTGGGCGTCTGGGGAATCACGAACATGTCTATGTTACACACGAAACACACACCTTGAGCACCCATGTCAACCACCGTTTTTCCCTATCTAACTTACCGGTCTGATGCTTGCTCCGATTACACCTTAACTTGTATTGTGCATCTCGACCAAGCACGGATGCCTGCAGGGGACAACAAGAGGAGAGGGGAACAGTATATCAACACAGCAAAATCAAGGGGAAATAACGAGTGTTTCTGACCAACAGGGGTTGACAGACATGGCATGTTGTTCAATCATCGAAGGGTAATCACAGCCAAGTCCAGATCGAGCCAAAAACACACAGAAGATTCGTTGGGGACATTCTGTACGGATGGTGGGAGGCAAGGATAATTCCCAGGCGTCGGGGGAGAAGCACAGCCAAGTCCAGATTGAGCCAAAAACACACACAGAAAAATCGTTGGAACATTCTGTACGGATGGTGGGAGGCACGGAATAATTCCCAGGGCTCGGGGGGAAGCACAGCCAAGTCCAGATCGAGCCAAAACACACAGAAAATTCGTTGGGACATTCTGTATGGATGGGTGGGAGGCACGGATCCTTTGCCAGGCGTCGGGGGGAATCACTTACTTGTCCATATCTGACAAACAACACGTACTTTGTTTGATTATTCGATTATTATGGTTCCTGGGAGCCTCCCAGTGTTTGTTGGGCGTCTGGGGAATCACGAACATGTCTATGTTACACACGAAACACACACCTTGAGCACCCATGTCAACCACCGTTTTTCCCTACCTAACTTACCGGTCTGATGCTTGCTCCGATTACACCTTAACTTGTATTGTGCATCTCGACCAAGCACGGATGCCTGCAGGGGACAACATGAGGAGAGGGGAACAGTATATCAACACAGCAAATCAAGGGGAAATAACGCGTGTTTCTGACAACAGGGGTGACAGACATGGCATTGTGTTCAATCATCGAAGGGTAATCACAGCCAAGTCCAGATCGAGCCAAAAAACACACAGAGAAATCGTTGGGACATTCTGTACGGATGGTGGGAGGCACGGAATAATTCCCAGGCGTCGGGGGGAAGCACAACCAAGTCCAGATCGACCAAAACACACAGAAAATCGTTGAAAAACATTCTGTATGGATGGTGTAAGGCACGGAATAATTGTTAGGCGTCGGGGGGGACCACTGCCAACGTCATGATCAAGCCATAAACACACGGAAAATTCGTTGTGGACATAAGGTTCGGATGCTGGGAGGCTCAGAATAATTGTGAGGCGTCGGGGAGGATCACTGCCAAGTCCTGATTGAGCCAAAAAACACATTGCAATCTTTGTTTGAGACGGATTGGATGGATGGTGGGAGGTACGGAATATTTGCCTGGCATCGGGGGGACCACGAACTTGTCCATATCTGACAAAAAACACATACTTTGCTGCGATTATTTAATTATTATGGTTCCTGGGAGGCCCCCCAATGTTTGTTTGGCATCAGGGGAATCACTAACATGTCTGTGGTTTGTAAAAAAAAAACACCTGTACCCCCCATTTCGAACTTCGTTTTTCCCACTGCAATAACAAAATGTCGTCTTACTTACCTGTCTGTTTGCTTTAAATGTATGTTGAGCTTTCATGTGCTCCTTGAAGAGTAATGCGTACCTGCAGGGGACAATAAAAGGGGGCAGGGGCACAGCAACCAACACAGCAAAGTCAACAGGGGAATTACAATTATCTTCTGACAACAAAAACACACGGAAAAAATCGTTTGGCATGTCATGTAGGATGCTGGGAGGCTCGAAATAATTGCCAGGCGTCGAGGGGGATCACTGCCACGTCCTGATCATGCCCAAACACATGGAAAAATTGGTTGTTGACATATGGTTCGGATGCTGGGAGGCTCGGAATGATTGCCAGGCGTCGGGGGAAGGAAGTCACTGCCACGAACAGATCGAGCCAAAAACACACAAAAAATTCGTTGTGGACATTTAAGTTCGTATGCTGGAGGCTTGGAGTGATTGCCAGGCGTTGGGGGGGATCACTGGCCACATTCCTGATATTGCCCAAAACACAAGATAAATCGTTGTGGACTATAGGGTTTTATGCTGGGAGGCCTCGGAAATGATTGCTCAGGCGTCGGGGGGATCACTTGCACAAACAAGATCAAGCCCAAAACACATAGATAATTCCGTCGTGACATTAGGTTTTCGTTATGCTGGGAGGGCTCGGAATGATTGCCAGGCGTCGGGGGTGATCACTGCCACGTCCAGATCGAGCCCAAAACACACAGAGAAATTCGTTGTGGACATTAGGTTCGTATGCTGGGAGGCTTGAGTGATTGCCAGGCGTCGGGGGGATCACTGCCACAAACAGTCAAGCCCAAAACACATAGATAATTCGTCGTGGACATTAGGTTCGTATGCTGGGAGGCTCGGAATGATTGCCAGGCGTCAGGGGTGATCACTGCCACGTCCAGAACACACAGAAAATTCGTTGTGGTCATTAGGTTCGTATGCTGGGAAGGCTTGGAGTGATTGCCAGGCGTTCGGGGGGGATCACTGCCACAAACAGATCAAGCCCAAAACACATAGATAATTCGTCGTGGACATTAGGTTCGTATGCTGGGAGGCTCGGAATGATTGCCAGGCGTCAGGGTTGATCACTGCCACGTCCAGATCGAGCCCAAAACACACAGAAAATTCGTTGTGGGTCATTAGGTTCGTATGCTGGGAGGCTTGGAGTGATTGCCAGGCGTCGGGGGGGATCACTGCCAAGTCCTGATCGTGCCCAAAACACAAAGAGAAATCGTTGTGGACTATAGGTTCGGATGCTGGGAGGCTCAGAATAATTATTAGGCGTCCGGGGGGATCACACGGAAATTCGTTTGGGAATAGGTTCAGATGCTGGGAGGCGACGACCTTCATTAGCCCTGTCACCGTACTTCCTCCATTTGCCCAAGGCGTACCCTGTGCTTGTGTCGCCTCCAGTCCCTCTTGCCAGCTATGAAGGTGCCCTGCAGGCCGCCCCTCCAGGGAGCCGCCCATTACCTATCGCAGCTAGCAGCTAGACCTGCAATGTTACACATGGAATGCACGCACATAAGGACGAACCGAGCCATTACCCAATAGAGGCGCGGACAGATGCACAGACGCATAGGGCACCTATGTTAAGATCCGGAAAAACAGATATCAGACATATAGAAAATGACCGGAAGGATTAATTGACAAACAGACGGAGGCAATTACAGATGCACCATATCCCATTGCCTCCGTCGCCCCTGCCCCCGCCGCCGTCGCCCCTGCCCCCGCCGCCGTCGCCCTGCCCCCGCCGCCGTCGCCCCCTGCCCCCGCCGCCGTCGCCCCTGCCCCCGCCGCCGTCGCCCCTGCCACCCGCCGCCGTCGCCCCTGCCCCCCGCCGCCGTCGCCCCTGCCCCCCGCCGCCATCACCCCTGCCCCCGCCGCCGTCGCCCCTGCCCCCACCGCCGTCGCCGCTGCCCCACCGCCGTCGCCCCTGCCCCCACCGCCGTCGCCCTGCTCCTCCCCCTCCGTCGCCCCTGCCCTCCGTTCCGTCGCCCCTGCCTCCTTTTTCCATCGCCCCTGCCCCTTTTTCCGTCGCCCCTGCCCCCCCTCCGTTGCCCCTCCCCCGCCGCTGTCACCCCTCCCCGCGCCCCCATCGCCCCTCCCCCCGCCTCCATTGCCACCCTTTTTCCGTCGCCCTTTTACCGCCATCAAGCTGCAGCTCCCTGCACCAACCGGCCCCCAAAGGAACACCCACCTGTGCGATTGCGCCTTAGTTGCAGTCCTGGGCAAGCCTCCAGTCTGCAGAAACTTGCTGCTGCCAGGGAGGTCGTGAGCTGAGCAGCACACCTGGGTGCAGAAACATTAAGACATGAGCCATGACAACATGAACCAAACAGAAATCACGAGTGTCTAATGCGCGCTATGATCCCAGAAATATCATTTTCAATGCCCGCACTTTATGACCGCCGATCACTAGTGATCGCCGCCGATCGCCACCCATCACCAGCCGCAGATCACCACCGCCGATCGCCGCCGCGGGATCACCGCCGCCTTGCTCTCTCCCTCTCCCCATTTGCAACATAATACCATTACTTACTGTTGTGACGACATATCAATTGTTGCTCCTCGCCGCGCCATGTCGAGGAGCATCGACTTGTCTGCGTGCATTGTCGCTTTCAGGAAGCATCCTGTGCGGATAGAGATTATGGATCTATTCAGTAAAAAGGATATATAGCTACAGAATAAATTATTTCGCACCTTAGGAAGGTGATCATACAACGTGAAAAACGTACTAGCTCTACAACTAGAATGCGTAAAAGAGCTAGGAATATAGTTATGAGAGTTCTGAGTAAATAAATTTAAAAATGCTAAATTAGTGCTAAAGGTGTTTGACATCGCGTGATGTGCTGCTGAACGTTGCAGTACAGGCCATGATCCTATCTCGTTCATAGCAATCTCTTACATCCCCCCTGCCACCAGACTAAACCAATCACCATAACGGTTGCTGCAAGGGTGGGGTGGGCAGCGGCAGAGAAGGGGCGGGGTGGCAATGGAGGCAGGGAGGGGGTGGCGACGGGGGCAGGCAGGTAAGCGTTGCTGCAAGGGTGGGGGTGGGCAGGGGCGGAGAAGGGGCGGGGTGGCGATGGTGGCAGGGAGGGTGGGCGACGGGGGCAGGCAGGGAAACACAGCTGCAAGGGTGGCTGGCTGGCAACAGGGACATGAGTGTGGTGGCAATGGAGGCAGGGAGGGGTGGCGACGGGGGCAGGCAGGGAAACACAGCTGCAAGGTGGGGTGGGCAGGGCGGAGAAGGGGCGGGGTGGCGATGGTGGCAGGGAGGGTGGGCGACGGGGGCAGGCAGGGAAACACAGCTGCAAGGGTGGGGTGGGCAGGGGCGGAGAAGGGGCGGGGTGGCGATGGGGGCAGGGAGGGTGGGCGACGGGGGCAGGCAGGGAAACACAGCTGCAAGGGTGGGGTGGGCAGGGGCGGAGAAGGGGCGGGGTGGCGATGGTGGCAGGGAGGGTGGGCGACGGGGGAAGGCAGGGAAACACAGCTGCAAGGGTGGGGTGGGCAGGGGCGGAGAAGGGGCGGGGTGGCGATGGGGGCAGGGAGGGTGGGCGACGGGGGCGGGCAGGGAAACACAGCTGCAAGGGTGGGGTGGGCAGGGGCGGAGAAGGGGCGGGGTGGCGATGGTGGCAGGGAGGGTGGGCGACGGGGGAAGGCAGGGAAACACAGCTGCAAGGGTGGGGTGGGCAGGGGCGGAGAAGGGGCGGGGTGGCGATGGGGGCAGGGAGGGTGGGCGACGGGGGCAGGCAGGGAAAACACAGCTGCAAGGGTGGGGTGGGCAGGGGCGGAGAAGGGGCGGGGTGGCGATGGTGGCAGGGAGGGTGGGCGACGGGGGAAGGCAGGGAAACACAGCTGCAAGGGTGGGGTGGGCAGGGGCGGAGAAGGGGCGGGGGTGGCGATGGGGGCAGGGAGGGTGGGCGACGGGGGCAGGCAGGGAAACACAGCTGCAAGGGTGGGGTGGGCAGGGGCGGAGAAGGGGCGGGGTGGCGATGGTGGCAGGGAGGGTGGGCGACGGAGGCAGGCAGGGAAACACAGCTGCAAGGGTGGGCTGGCTGGCAACAGGGACATGAGTGTGGTGGCGATGGAGGCAGGGAGGGGTGGCGACGGGGGCGGGCAGGGAAACACAGCTGCAAGGGTGGGGTGGGCAGGGGCGGAGGAGGGGTGGGGTGGCGATGGTGGCAGGGAGGGTGGGAGACGGGGGCGGTCAGGGAAACACAGCTGCAAGGGTGGGGTGGGCAGGGGCGGAGAAGGGGCGGGGTGGCGATGGTGGCAGGGAGGGTGGGCGACGGGGGAAGGCAGGGAAACACAGCTGCAAGGGTGGGCTGGCTGGCAACAGGGACATGAGTGTGGTGGCGATGGAGGCAGGGAGGGGTGGCGACGGGGGCGGGCAGGGAAACACAGCTGCAAGGGTGGGGTGGGCAGGGGCGGAGAAGGGGCGGGGTGGCGATGGTGGCAGGGAGGGTGGGCGACGGGGGCGGGCAGGGAAACACAGCTGCAAGGGTGGGGTGGGCAGGGGCGGAGAAGGGGCGGGGTGGCGATGGAGGCAGGGAGGGGTGGCGACGGGGGCAGGCAGGTAAGCACGAATGTGACGGTGGACTTGGCGGTGACAGGGAAGGCGTGTGGTGGTGATGGCAGCAGGGAGGGGTGGCGACAGGGGAGGGAAGGAATGATGGCAGGGGCTAACCTCTGTCGCTATCCTAAGCATTCCTTCCCCGCCCATCCCACCCTTACAACTACACTCCTTCCCTCCCCATCACCAACATCTTCCATAGCCACCCTTCCTGTCGCCAACACCACCCCACCATTTTCCCGTAAGTGCCAACCCATCCCATCCCCAACCATGCTGCAGCCGTCCATCATGACCCCTGAGCTACCCAGCCCAGGATGCACACTCACCGAACATGTCTTGCTGATAATGGTAGGCCTACAGCAGGACAATCATCATGGCCAGCTAGCGCACCAGATTGCACTGGCCATCTGTGCACCTGCGGGCAGATCATAGCAAGCAAGGATAAAACAAATGGATCAAGTGCAGTGAATGTTGTGCAAACGAACAGTAGCACTCATCTGCCCGCCCCCGTCACCCCCCCTCCCCTGCCGCTGTCGCCACCCAACGCCGTCACCTGTGCAACACACCCAACCCTTGAAACCGCACTTGCCTGCCCGCCCCTGTCACCCCCCCCTCCCCTGCCGCTGTCACCACCCAACGCCGTCGCCTGTGCAACACACCCAACCCTTGAAACCGCACTTGCCTGCCCGCCCCTGTCATCCCCCCCTCCCCTGCCGCTGTCGCCACCCAACGTCGTCGCCTGTGCAACACACCCAACCCTTGAAACCGCACTTGCCTGCCCGCCCCCGTCACCCCCCCTCCCCTGCCGCTGTCGCCACCCAACGCCGTCACCTGTGCAACACACCCAACCCTTGAAACCGCACTTGCCTGCCCGCCCCTGTCACCCCCCCTCCCCTGCCGCTGTCACCACCCAACGCCGTCGCCTGTGCAACACACCCAACCCTTGAAACCGCACTTGCCTGCCCGCCCCTGTCACCCCCCCCTCCCCTGCCGCTGTCGCCACCCAACGTCGTCGCCTGTGCAACACACCCAACCCTTGAAACCGCACTTGCCTGCCCGCCCCCGTCACCCCCCCTCCCCTGCCGCTGTCGCCACCCAACGCCATCACCTGTGCAACACACCCAACCCTTGAAACCGCACTTGCCTGCCCACCCCTGTCACCCCCCCTCCCCTGCCGCTGTTGCCACCCAACGCCGTCGCCTGTGCAACACACCCAACCCTTGAAACCGCACTTGCCTGCCCGCCCCCGTCACCCCCCCTCCCCAGCCGCCGTCGGCCCCCTCTGCTGCACCCCGTTCCTGTTGCACCAAACATTCAATGCCCCTGAAAGGAACACTCACCATTCATGTAAATGGTGGTGGCTGAATAACCAGAAGTGTAACTGGTGGTGTAACCCGTGTGTCCTAATCATCAGAGGTGTAACTGGTGGCGGAATCAGAGGTAACGTGCTGGCGGCATCAAGGGCCACAGTGTGGCGGAATCAGAGGTAACGTGCTGGCGGCATCGAGGGCCACAGTGTGGCGGAATCAGAGGTAACGTGCTGGCGGCATCGAGGGCCACAGTGTGGCGGAATCAGAGGTAACGTGCTGGCGGCATCGAGGGCCACAGTGTGGCGGAATCAGAGGTAACGTGCTGGCGGCATCGAGGGCGACAGTGTGGCGAAATCAGAGGTAACGTGCTGGCGGCATCGAGGGCCACAGTGTGGCGGAATCAGAGGTAACGTGCTGGCGGCATCGAGGGCCACAGTGTGGCGAAATCAGAGGTAACGTGCTGGCGGCATCGAGGGCACAGTGTGGCGAAATCAGAGGGCCACAGTGTGGCGAAATCAGAGGTAACGTGCTGGCGGCATCGAAGGCCAAGGTTGTGGCTGAACCTGAGGAATACCTGGTTTGTTACAGGTGGCGGAATTGATGGTGTAACTAAATGTAGCGTAACTACTGGAGGAGTTACTGGTGGCGGACTTGGAGGTACATTGGAAACAACAGGACCGTTAGCATCTTTGGTCGCAGCCAACCCATGGGTCATGGCACCGTCCCATGGGTCACAGTAGCCGTGCTGGTGTTTGGTAGCTGTAGGCATGGAAATTGCATTGTGAAATATATTGTTCTTGTGTAAGGTCCAGCACAAAACATGCAGCAACACACGAACATGCAGGTTTCACATGATTTAAGCACTATTCTGTGATGGGGTTGGATCCTTGGCTGCAGCCTTATTACTGGAAACACATACATGAAGCAGCCCGTGACAAATACAATTATTGCACTAAAATATTAGTGGAAAGGTTAAGGGATAGGCGGGCGTATGATGGTTAAATAGCAGAGGAGTCCGCCCATCTGCCCATGCATGGATCCGGCCAACCGCCAACCGACACAAATGACTTGTCACGAAGGCCAAATGATGAGTCATTACAAGAACAGTGCCAAAAAAAGATTTCAGTTTGAAAGGCAAATATATGTAACGAGATAACGAAAATGGCAATGTTAAATAGGGCTAGCATGTTTTCTCGACATCGCGTCCCACTAGCACACGATTAGTTGCAGATCTTTAAGGGACGAAATCCTATAGATAATGTTGCCTTTTACTACAGCGATCAACGGTTCATGTCTACAGGACGCTGTTAGACAAGCCGCCATGCATCTGGATGAGGCGGCGCTGCTCAACGAGTGTGGCGAGATGCAGCAATACATATGGAAATACAGCGGTAAGTAATAGCAGCATATTTTGAGTGGGGAGGGCGCAAAGACAGGGTGAAAAATGGCGGCGAAAGTCGCGATGGGGGCGATTTTCGGGGGATAAAATTTTTAGCCGCACAGCACGGCAGCCGTGCAGCGCGGCAGCGATGCGGCGCGGAAGTCGCACAGCGTGGCAGCCGTGGAGCGCGTTAGTCGCGCAGCACGGAAGCCACGCTGTGCGACTTCCGCGCCGTGCCGCACCGCTGCCGTGTTGCGTGGCTACTCTGCTGCACCGCTGCTGCGCTGCGTGGCTTCCGCACTAGTTCACTGCCGCTCTGCATCGCTACCGCCATGCACGGTGATGCCCTCATGCTGCATGAATGCCGCCTCATTGTGCTGCCGCCACGTTGCATTGCCGCCGCATGGTGCTGCTGCACCGCTGCACTGCCGCCATGCTGCACCGACGCCATACTGTGCTCCCTCCATGCTTTGCCGCCTTAACACTGCATCACCGCCATGCTGCGCCTCCGCCACGCTGTGCTGCGGCCATGCTGTGCCAGCAGTGTGCGTGGGGGGGTAAGTCTGGAAATGCGAGTCAAGGGTGATGAGACTATTTCACAGGGCGACGGAGGCGGGGTTGGAGGGGCGACGGAGGCGGGGATAGAGGGGCGACGGAGGCGGGGATAGAGGGGCGACGGAGGCGGGGATAGAGGGGCGACGGAGGCAGGGTTAGAGGGGCGACGGAGGCGGGGTTAGAGGGGCGACGGAGGCGGGGTTAGAGGGGCGACGGAGGCGGGGTTAGAGGGGCGACGGCGGGGGGGTTAGAGGGGCGACGGGGGCGGGGTTGGAGGGGCGACGGCGGCGGGGTTGGAGGGGCGACGGCGGCGGGGTTGGAGGGGCGACGGCGGCGGGGGTTGGAGGGGCGACGGAGGCGGGGTTGGAGGGGCGACGGCGGCGGGGTTGGAGGGGCGACGGCGGCGGGGTTGGAGGGTTGACGGGGGCGGGGTTGGAGGGGCGACGGAGGCGGGGTTGGAGGGGCGACGGCGGGGGGTTAGAGGGGCGAGGGGGGCGGGGATAGAGGGGCGACGGGGGCGGGGATAGAGGGGCGACGGGGCGGGGTTGGAGGGGCGACGGCGGCGGGGATAGAGGGGCGACGGGGGCGGGGGAGGCGGTGACACAGGTAAGCTGTCGTCTTCCTACGTGGTTGTCTTGCTTTGCCACCGCGGCGCCATGCCGCCGTTGTGGTGTCCAGACGCCATCGTGACTTCTTCACATGTGTGTTTCGTGTGTTTCCCGCATGTTTGTGCTGCCCCCACATCTCTGCAAGCGCCCTTTCCTATTCTGCTTGATTTGTGTTTCTTTTGCCGTGTCTGACATGCACCTGACGTCTGCTGCCCGGGTGCGTCCCTTGTCCGCTGCCGCAGGTTCTCAGCTGTGGCGCCACTGGCTACCTGTACGAATGCTTGCTACATTGGCGAGGAAGCTAGAACGATATAAGCGAGGGTAAGGTGTGGGGGCGGGTGCAGGGCCGCAGTGGGATGGAGGGGCGACGGAGGCGGGGTTAGAGGGGTGACGGCGGCAGGGGTGGAGGGGCGACGGGGGCGGGGTTAGAGGGGCGACGGGGGCGGGGTTGGAGGGGCGACGGCGGCGGGGTTGGAGGGGCGACGGGGGCGGGGATAGAGGGGCGACGGGGGCGGGGTGAGAGGGGCGACGGGGGCGGTGATAGAGGGGCGACGGGACGGGTGTACATGCATTATGTCCTTGTTGTCCATGGATAGTGTTAGTAGATGGTTTGCCTGCATGTCTGTTGCCTGTTTTCTGGATCTTTGGTTTGTCACGAATACATCTGTTTTTATGCTGTCCTTATGGCAGGTTTAGCTGCTGGTGCTGATATGTCATTGGTGGCTTCTGGATGGGTGGTGTGATGGACACCATAGCAGCTGGCAGGACGGGGCCAGAAGGACACAAACGCAGGTACGGCAGGTGGGGAGTGGGGGGAATATGCGGGAAACGGAAGGGGTGGCGGAGGTGGGCGGAAGGGGTGGCGGAAGGGGTGGCGGAGGTGGGCGGAAGGGTGGCGGAGGTGGGCAGAAGGGGTGGCGGAGGTGGGCGGAAGGGGTGGCGGAGGCAGGGTACGGGCGACACAGGCAGTGGGAAGGGCGATGCAGATGGGGGGAGGGGTGATGCAGGCGGGGGGAGGGCCGACATAGGCAGGAGAAGGGGTGACGCAGACGACTGGGGGGAGGGGCAACGTAGGTAAGAGGGAGATGACATGTTTTGGCATGTTGCAAAGACCCTGATGCCTGAGCTGTGTGCTATATGCCCTCTCCTTTGTGCTTGCAGGTGCATGGCCTACATGACAATGTTGTCTGGTGATGGATGCTGGTAAGGCTGGGAGGGGAATTGGGTGGGGGGCTGGGCAGGGTGGGGTTGGGGGTTGGGAGGGGAGTGATAAGATAAAGTGAAGGGGAGGGCGGGCTCGTGCATGTTGTAGCATGGGATATGGTAAGGTTTTGTTGCCGCTGCCATGCTGCCATGCACAGTCGTTGTGCTGTGCAGCTGACGTGTGGCATCACCATCGTGCTCTGCTGTCACTGCGCTGCACCACCACCAGGCTGTGCCGCCACCTCGCACTGTGCAGCTCCCATGCTGTGCCGCTGCAGTAGTGCTGCATGGCCGCCGTGCTGTGCTGCCTGTCGCACATTGTGCCGCCACCAAGTTGCACTGCCGTCACTCTGTATGACACCACCGTGCTGCACTGCCATCAGGCTGACGCTGGCGACAGAGGCAGCAGGAAACTGGTAGGGCTGCAGTGGGGCGGAGGCTGGAGGCAGGGGAAGGGGGGCGACGGGGGCGGGGGAACGGGGGCGACGGAGGCGGGGGAACGGGGGCGACGGAGGTGGGGGAACGGGGGCGACGGAGGCGGGGGAACAGGGGCGACGGAGGGGCGGGGGAACGGGGGCGACGGAGGCGGGTGAACGGGAGCGACGGAGGCGGGTGAACGGGAGCGACGGAGGCGGGGGAACGGGGGTGACGGAGGCGGGGGAAGTCGCAATCCTGTTCTGTGCTGCCGCCGCGTTTTCCTGCCATTGCGCTGTGCTGCCACTGAGCTGTGCACTGCCGTGCTGCTGTGCGACAGCAGTGCTGTGCTGAAGGTGTAGGGGAATTCTGGTACTGTGAGGGGTGATAACACTATTTCGCATGTTGCAAAGACTTTGATGACTGCGCTGTGCGCTGTTTGTCCCCTCCTACGTGCCTGCAGGTGCATGGTCCACACCATAATGTTGTCTGGCGCTACATGCTGGTGTACAGCAGGGGGTGGAATCTGGGGGTTGACCAGGGTGGGGTTGGGGGTTGGCAAGGGTGCAGTAAGAGGAAAGAAAGGGAGGCGGGGGGGGGCTTCATCATGCATGTGTTAGTGTGGGATATATATGGTTAGGTTTCGTCACTGCCGCCATGCTGCACTGCAATTGTGCGCTGCCAACACCGCACGACAGTGTCGCCATCGTGCAGTGCTGCCGCCATGTGCTGTGTTGCACTGCCGTCACGCTGGTGCTGGCGACGGTGGCGGCAGGGCAGGTGACGAAGGCAGTGGGGCTGGCGGCGGACGCAGCCAGATTGGCAACGGATGCAGCCAGGCTGGCAACGGATGCAGCCGGGCCGGAGACGGAGGCAGGGCGACGGAGGCAGGGCGACGGCGGCGGGGTGATGGTGGCGGGGGTGACGGCGGCAGGGTGACGGCGGCGGGGTGACGGAGGCGGGGTGACGGAGGCGGGGTGGGTTGATGGAGGCGAGGTGGGTTGATGGAGGCGAGGTGGGGTGACGGACGCGGGGTGGCAGAGGTGGGGTGACGGACGCGGGGTGGCGGAGGTGGGGTGACGGACACGGGGTGGCGGAGGTGGGGCGACGAACAGGGGGGGAAGGAGGCGGTGGGAAACAAAGGCGGGTGATGGAAGTGAGGTGACAGAGGTGTGGGGCGACGGAGGCGGGGTGATGAACGCGGGCAACGGAAGTGGGGTGACGAAGGCGGGGTGGCGAATGCAGGGGGCGACGAACACGGGGGGAACAAAGGCGGGGCGATGGAAGTGGGGCAATCGAGGTGGGGCAATGGACGCGTGATTATTTGCATGGTGCCGCCGTTGTGTGCCTTTATGCGCTTTATTGGTGTTGCCGTGGGGTGCCGTGGGGTGCCATATAATAAACTATTGTGCCGCCGTTGTGCCTGCATAGGGTGCCATTGAACAATGTAACCAAACATGTGAAAAAAATATTGCCTCTCTATAGATGCTGTGTGCCTCTTTATGATGTTTCTCTCCCCCACCCCCTCACAAAGAAGCAAACTATGTAGTCAAACGACTCGACAGCAAAAGCACGCAGAATGATTTTTGTTTAACGAAATAAGAACACCAGAAATGTCCAGGACAGCAAAGAAAACAACACAAGCACAGCAAACCGGACTGTAAAAATGGCAGAGACAGCAGCAAATGCACCAGCAGCAAACGCACAGCATGCAAAAGCAAGGAAACAGAAACGATGATTATAGTTTATCATACAGCATTCTTGTGCTTTTTGCAAGGAAAGCAGAGGCAGCTACGACCAAAACAGTCAGAAACCAGCCAACTAGCCACAAACAAAGGGCAGCAAAGAAACAAACTGCATATCTTTATATATTTTATAATTAATTGGACACATATATATAGCTTTAGCAAAACAATATAACGCGTCGTAACTATACTAACAGTCCGTCCAAAAGCAGTTGGCCCAAAGCCGGACACAAAACAACACCAGAACGACCGCCTAATTTCTCAAATAAATTACTCGCGTTATTATTCAGCCATTGCAAAAAAAAGTAGTCGAAAGCATGGTCAAACAAGTCAGCTGCGACCATGGCCAGGCTGACCCTGAAGCCCAGACGGCACCATTCGCGCAACCAAAAAGCAATATTTAATCCTTGAAACATAAAAACAAAATAACGCAAAAAGTGCGCGAAAAAAACAAAGCAAATCGTCGAAATTGCCGCGCGAAAGGAGCCTAGAGCCAGGGACTGCTACACATGGCTCTTTTCAACCTCACAAAACGACAAAACAATCGCACCGAATTCTTCGGCCAAGAAACAGCTTCTCAAAGCTATGCTCAAATCGCGGAAAGTCACACGGACGACGAAAAAGCAGTCCAGACCAACCAACCCAACCCAACAACCCAACAAAAACACTACGGGCTGGCCCGCCGGCGCACAACAGCAACAACAACAACCACCACCGAACAACAGCCGTGCGCGATGCCAATCAAACTGCATTATTACTACTCTGCCACAATGTATATAATTACATACTGCCATTATTATCTAGCTATAAATAACAGTATAATAAGAAACCAAGACAAGCAAACCCTGATGAGAAACCCAGCAGGATGGAGCAATCAAGGAGGCAGGCAAATATAGACAGCAGCAGCTCTAATAAGCCATCAGCAGCAGAGCATGCTGCCACCATAACATAGCTTGCTAGAGTACCCACAAAAGCAAAAAATCCCAGCAATATAACCCTGCTGCATGTATGTAACCCTGCTATGCTGCCTCCCACAGTTAATAGATATCTCCATACATAGTATACCCAGCCACTCATCGATCACATGCATAATTAGATAGATGGCTGCTGTATCTATATAGCATCCGTACATCATCAATCATCAAGTAATGCAGGGCTTAATAATAGATGCAAGCAGAGCTTAGAAGTTGCTGGATGGGCTGCTGCTAGCATGTGTATATGCATGGTGGCAGATACACATGCATATATATGCATACAGGTATGTGTATAGATAGATGTGCGTGGCTGGATGGCTGGCATGCATGCATATGCATGGATGGGCTGCTCTAGCTAGATAGCTAGCTTTATCAGAAGAAATCTACATAATAATATGCAGGGGTGGGGGTGGGGTGGGGAGCAGGGATAATATATAAATAATGCAGTGGGGATAGAGGCAGCAGTTATGGCATGCAGGGATAAGGAGAAGGAAGGATATGGGGGAGATATATAATGGGGGGAATGAAGGGGGTATGTATGTACTACATACATGGCAGGGATAAGATGGGAAAAAGCAGGGGGGGATGGGATAAGAAGCAAGGGGAGGCATGGGATGAGGGGATTAGGGAAATAATAAGGGGATGGGAACTATGAAGGTTGAGATATTTCTGTCTTTGACTTACTGTGTCTATCTCTAGGGTTTCTTGGTGTGCATGTGCCACATATATGTGCCACACTCACACTCTCCCTGTCTATTGCTGTCTATTGCTGTCTGTCTGTCTGTCTGTCTGTCTGTCCCCTTTCCCCCCTCACACACATACTCTCTCTCTCTCTCTTTCTCTCTGACATAAAGCATGCATACCTCTTTATTTCTATGTACTGCCTAGACACATCTGTAGGCATATCTGTCATAAGTAAGTAGGAAGGGTCCTTGCCAGCCACCCACCCATCAAGCAAACATGTCCTCATACACGTCATCAACATCAGCAGCAAGGAGTAGCAGTCTTGGCAGAAGTTGTAGTGGTGCTGAGGGCAGGAACAGTAGTAGTATGGTCAATGATGAGGGTCATCATCAGGACAATAACTTGGAGGATGAGGACTCCAACTACTCTGATGAGGAGCGAGCAAGCAAACGCCAGTGCCGCCTTGAACACCGGCGTAAGCGGCACCAACGAAAAAGAAGAATAGTCCAGCAGGGGGGAGGACAACGAAAGCAGCAAGCACAACATACAGACCCCACTGCAGCAGCGCAGGCAGCAGGATCATCAGCATCAGCATCAGGACCATCCACCACCCCAGCAGCAGATATACCTGCCCATGATGATAGCACACATGCTGTGCCAGCTGCTGCTGCTGCTACTGCTGCAGCTCCTGCACTACCTATGCCGGCAACACCATCTGCTGTGCAAGTAGCAGCAGCAGGCAACATCCTGGATCCAGAAACCCCCTGGCTGCCCCAACAATTGGCATGCCTCCAACGTCAGGGGCAAGCCTGCCTGCCCTGGCTTTCAGCAGCTGTCAATCCATCCATCCACAATATGGCAAGCTTGCTCCACCCAACACTTCAACAAGTCAAGGTATATATGCACGTTTGGTTCCCCATATAAATACACATGTCCACATACATGTAGTCAAGTAAATAAATGTACTCAAGCAAAGTGCTGGCAGCAGGCAATTAAGTCAGGGGCAGGAGTGATGAATGCTGCATGCTGTACAGTGGGGTTACAGTGGGGTATGGGGGCGGGGTATTGCAATATTGGGGCATGTTAATGTATGGGTGTGGTGTGGACATTATAGGATATAGGCATGACAATAGCTCCATGATCTCATCTTCTGCTCTATCATACACATGTTGGTCTCAATTGCGAGTAGTATCCTTGGAGGTCCTAGGATCGACCCCAGCTAGGTGCACCATGATCCCCACCTGATTGTCAGCTGGCTGCCATACATGTCGCTGTTGATACTAGCTAACGAGTAAATCTAAAATCTCAGATATTTGTCAAACACATGCAGACTGCCCGGGGAACAGTGGTGGCGCCACGGGTCTTCCAACATCCCACAGCTAACCAACGGAGCAGCAGCAACAGAAACGATCGCTACAAGGAGCTTGTGCGTGAGGAGAAAACCCAAAAGGATGGTGGCCTATGGAGTAAGCACTATAACCCCACCACCCTACAGCTGCAGCACCAGCCGCCGCCATCACCAGCATCACCACTACTGCCACCACCACCGCCGCAGCCACAGCAGCAGCCGCA
Organism: Volvox reticuliferus; assembly: GCA_019650235.1. NCBI lineage: Eukaryota > Viridiplantae > Chlorophyta > Chlorophyceae > Chlamydomonadales > Volvocaceae > Volvox > Volvox reticuliferus. Next base: position 392,263 of record BNCP01000077.1, on the reverse strand, counting down.
GGCATCATCACCATCATCCGCACAGCAGCAGCAGCAGGGCAGCTGCCCACAGGGGTGGCAAACTCTTATGAGGGGTATCCTGAGGGTCATGGCCTTCCTTGGAGACCACCTACAAGCAAATGGCGCATTGTCCCCGCACATCAGAGAGAGGAGTGGGATGATGCAGTACGGAATATGTCCATGGCCCTGGGCATGGACCAGACGGAAAGACTGGTGGTGGAGAATGCACTCCTTGTGTGGTTTCCATTGGTCTTCATTGCCCCCATCATCGTCCCCACCGCTGTACGTCCATCTGCTGGAGGAGGAGTACGGGCGTGCTTAGCACAAAAAATGCTGGAATTACTTCAGATGGAACAGGCTTCAGCTCTAAGTCGAGGCCTTTTACCAAGTGATATAGCTGATTTTTTCACAGACGCGCACCAATATTTTGCCCGTCAAACTGATGCTGCGGCTGCTGCCCAGCAACCGCAGCAACCGCAGCAGCAGCAGCAGCAGCCCGCACCTGCGATGACTGCTGCTGTTGATCCTGTGGCTACAGTACAACAGCTTGTCGATAATCACCCCCACCATCACCCACCCACCTTAACAGCAGCACAGGTACAGGCAGCTAAAGACAGACTTGCTCAACATTTAGCTGGACGGCATGTGCCTCATGTACCCATGGATTCTCCATGCATAACACTCTCCCTCTGTAGACCATCTGCACAGCCACGTTTACGGGAACTGACAATGGTGGTGGCCACATCAGCTGATGGGGGTGGTACAGCAGGTCAGCAGGGGGGTGCTACTGGTGGGGGCCCCAGTGGGGGTCTTCCATACCAACAGCCCCAACAGGGCCAGCAGGTACCAGCAGCAGCTGTTGGACACCCTGCTGCTGACAATGATGGGGCAGCAGACTATTACATGGTGCCTCCTTTACCAGGCAGCTTAAGAGTCAGGCTTAAAAAGAGGTTACTGTTCCAGAACAGGAAAGGATATATATACTTCCTGGTGGGGAGGCGAGTCAAGTGTTCACCAGGAACGCAGCGGAGTGGGATCTACATTGGAGCCCACCACTTCATCCTATGGGCAATGCATGGATGGCCTCAAAATGGCCGGATGCAGTACCCGACACACCTGGAGCCAAGACCACGAAAAGCTGCCAAGCAACCGGTACATGACCCGTTGACCTATAAGCCGATTGCCATGCACATCTGCAGCAACCCAGCATGCATCAACCCCCTGCATATTTTCTACGGGGATCATTCCAATAATGCAAAGGCTGTGCAATGCAGCCTTCAGGCACACACACGAATTGTGGCAAACTCCAGCATATTCCATCAATTCAGCATGGGACTGGCACGTCGGGATCCAACAAAGGACTTCTCTAATACACCTGTCCAGGCTGCTAGCAGTCTTCTCACTCCTTCAGCAACCTAATTCGTCCATCCAATGGATGGATGCTTGGATGGTTGCTTGGATGGATGGTTGGTTGGATGGTTGGTTGGATGGACAGATGGGTGGACAGATGGGTGGATGGATGGGTGGATGGATGGGTGGATGGATGGGTGGATGGATGGGTGGATGGAATGGGTGGATGGATGGGTGGATGGATGGGTGATGGATGCTTCTGTAATCATACTTATCACAACTGACTTCCTATGCCCAGGCTTGGATAACCCCAATTTTATACTTCCCTTCAATATGTGAATATAATTTTGCTGCAGTCTAAATTTATTGACTCACCATACTTTATAACAGCAAACATATGACTGCAGCCTCCATCCATGAACCAGTCACCACTGATTTTACTACTCCAACAGGCCATCCTGTGGGAAACATATTAACATATGGCAAAAACCCCAAAATGACCTCTCTTCTTAGTGCTGTATAAGGCGAGGGTGCACATGTGGCAAAGGCAGGCTGCCATCTACATGAAAATTGCCTAACATGTCATATGCAGGGTGACCTCTAAAACCCCAATCATGACCCCATGTGCTTTTGGAGTAAGGAGCAATATCAGGAGGTTGTTCAGATAGATACCTATCACTTCATCCAGATGACTGATTGGGTATGTGGCAAGTAGTAGTCCTGTAGCAAAAGGATTTCAGCAGATATAAGGAAAGGGCCATGTGCTTACATGCAGGATGGATGTAGGGAATGAATCACCTACACCACATTTCTCATTGGCTACAATTCCTAGCTTCTTTCCCATGTACTTTATTTCTTCCAGGCATGCATGTATACATATTAATTTTGGAGATTTATAAACATGAAGGCAGGCCAGCAGGAAACAATGATTACTGCATTCCTCACATAAATCCCTTCCAGCCAGTTCACATCTGCAATGCATAACTTATTATAAGGCCTAAATTAATGGAATATTTAAGTCATAGTATGTCCTTCTAAAATTATCCCAGCCAAAAGGACTGGGCAGTCCTTTCATCTTTCAAGTTTAGTGACTAGTGCTCTGTGCTCACTTGAAATGGCAATCTTTCATATATTATAATGCCTGTTTTGTCTAGCAGGCAGAATGTCAAGTTTCAGACCAAAATATTAATGTCAGTTGGGCAGGCAAGTATATATTCACGTTGTCTACAGTTGGCCTACATGGCCAAAATTAACAATATTTTGCTGAAATAATTCATATGTAATGACATAGCATACAAATGAGTTCAATTTGTCCTAAGAGCCTGTTTAGTGACTGTCCAGTCACTCTTTTGTACTGCAAGTGCCTGTGAAAAGGCACATATAAGAGCTCATTTCATAAGTCATGCCATAATTTTCATTACATATTTTATATTACCTTTTAGATGTCAACTCTAAAATAGCATGGCAAATGGTTTGCTTACTGTAGCTCAATGCTGACACTAGTAAGCTTTTATATATTCATTTGTAGGTACATTGCTTTTATTCCTATTTAAATTATATTTTTATCCTTATTATTACCAATGAATAGTTGACCACCTACTTACACTTGGCTGGCAGTGCCCAATTCTTAGCCTTACCTGCCTTACCTGCCTTACCTAGTGGCCTTTCATCTTCTTCGTTCCTTGGCAAGGTTGGTGTAATATTGCAAAAAATATATTTGCTATATTAATCCATTTAATTTTCTTGAATGTTTTTATCCATGCTCAGGGCTGGCCCTTCTATTTGCCTTCTGTTGTTTCTGCTTGTGGTAGTCTCAAACACCCAAGCAATACAGTGAGTGTTTAATCCAATAAATATAGATGAATAATATAACTTTTAATAGCTTGCCATATGAAGAGGAATATGTTAGTTGGAGATTTATGGACAAATAGGACAGGAAACAAATTAGACTGCATTCCATTCCAGCCTCACCACAACTGCAATGCATAACTAAGTATAAGGCCTAAATTAACGGAATATTTAAGAAATAGTATGTCCTTCTAGAATTATCCCAGCCAAAACGACTGGGCAGTCGCTTCATCTTTCAAAGTAAGTAACTAGTGCTCTGTGCTCACTTAAAATAGCAATATTTCATATATTATAATGCCTGTTTTGTCTAGCAGGCAGAATGGCAAGTTTCAGACCAAAATATTAATGTCTATATATGTCTACAGTTGGCCTACATGGCCAAAATTAACAATATTTTGCTGAAATAATTCATGTGTAATGATATAGCATACAAAATGAGTTCAATTTATCTTAACAGCCTGTTTAGTGACTGTCCAGTCACTCTTTTGTTCTGCAAGTGCATGTGAGAGGGCACATATCAGAGCTCATTTCATATAATTTTGAATATATATTATATATTTTCTTTTAGATGTCAACTCTAAAATAGCATGGCATATGGTTTGCTTACTGTAGCTCAATGCTGACACTAGTAAGCTTTTATATATTCATTTGTAGGTGCATTGCTTTTATTCCTATATAAATTATATTTTTATCCTTATTATTACTAAGGAACACTTGACCACCTACTTGCACTTGGCTGGCAGTGCCCACCTTCGTACCCTTATCTGCCTTGGCTAGGTAAATAGATAGATAGATAGATAGATAGATAGATTTTTAATCTTCTTTTTTCCTTTGCAAGTTTGGCCTACCACTGCATAAATTGCCTGTTTTATATTTCAATTATTTCCTTTCTTTTTCATCCATCCTCAGGGCTGGCTTTTCTGCCTGCTGTGAGTCCTTCCTTGATTTGCCAGTCTCAACCACCCAGGCAATTAAGTGAGTATTTCCTGCTGCTTGCCACTATTCAAACATAGAGAAGTCATCTTACTGAATTTTGGCATGTGGTCAGGATGATGTTTTCATGAACTTTAGAAATGTTTCATTGCTTCTCATGTTATAATATATATTTTATGATGTAGCCATACTTACCTTTGACCATTATGCTTTAAGCTTAAACTTATCATTGATTTGTGTGTGTGTGTGTATGTGTGTGTGTGTGTGTGTGTGTGTGTGTGTGTGTGTGTGGCATACCCAGTCATGGATTACAGACAACCATGAATAAGAAGGGGCAAGGTGGTGGATCACACCCCCCATGGGGAAACATTCCAGTAAGTTTTTCTCTGGCCAATTAATAATCCGTCCATAGCAGCATAGCCCACCTGAATTGTTGAACCTGTCAATATACTTACATTTATGTAGCACTATATCTAAACTGTTTTACCTATAAAGTTTATAATGGATGTTATCATGCAGCAAAAATAAAAATACATTAACTAACTGATATATAGGTATATGTAATATACTTTGGCTAATTGGGACTTGATACCGATGTTTATCCTACCTGGGGCCATAGCCAGCAGGAAACATGCATACAGAAAGATTTACATTGGGTTCCACTAATAATAACTCTAGCTATCCCCTGTGGCCTCTCTGCTCCATGCATCTCCCCCCTGTCTCCTGCACACGAAATTTCCTGCTTACACCTAACCACCTTTAGTTATATATGAAACATCTTAAAAGACTCATGCACCTTTTGTCCTCTTGACTCTAAATATCAAACTGTCATCTGCAACTCTACAATAAAGCCTCCAAGGTGGGCTGCCTGGAGAACCAAGATACATCTACAGGATCTTGGGGCTCTGTCACTGGTGGTTGTTAGGAATGAGGCAGATGCAAGTGGACGCAATTTCCTCATCATAAAAGATGTAGCCCACCAGCTGCGCACCTTGGGGGCACCCATATCAGATAGGCATTTAAACTCCTGGGTGGATGCAAAGAAGTCACTGAAGAAGATCATCGTGAATGACCATATCTTGCTGGGGCGGCTGAAGGACCTGCAGGTGGTTGGTCAAAGAGCATCAGCAATCAAGCTGGCAAGCTGTGCAGCAATATGCAGGGCCATTGGGAATGTAGCCATCCTACGCACCCTTTGCTTATCCATAGCAGAGCTGAAAAAGGAACACCCACCTTTGCATGCAACATGTGGGACGGTGACACCTGTGCAGCTTAAAAGAGCAGAGCTGTATGAAGCAAGGCTTCCAGCCGCCAAACGTCTGCGCAGCATGCAACGTATTATTTCTGTGGAGGGCATGCATGATAAGAAGGATACCCCGCTGCAAGTGTCAATCCAGGAGGCAGACCGTTTCCAAACTCCTCTCCCCCACAGCACAGATGGCACATGTGACATGGCACATGAACATAGCACAGCAGCGGCCGCCGAAGCCCAACGGACTAGCACACCCCCACTAACGATTAGGACAAGGCCAGAAGATGGCGCAACAGCAGACACCATATCTACAAAAGCTGATCCTGCTGTGTGCCGTTGGCGGGTTAGCTTTGCCGGCTGCTCAAAAGAAGCCCAGCAGCCTATGCCATCTATCCCAAAAAGCCAGGTGGCGGCTACATCCATCCCTGCTGGGGTCCCACAAAAAACGACCCCGCATAATGTACTTGTCCATCAAGCTGCCGTGCTTACCAAATCACCATCTGGTGCCAAGGGAACATCACCGGCTGCTGACGTAAGCAACACCAACACAGATACCATGACCTCTCCATACTCCATGACCTCCACTCATACATCCAGCAGTGGCCACCAGCCGACGACTGTCCCCACCATCCAAATAACTGATACAGAGTGCCGGTCTCCCGACAGCATGCCTCCATGCAGCCTACAACCTTCCAAACAATCCAACATCCACGTCTTCAAGCAGGCTGATTCGAATACTATCCTGAAGTCATCGGCTCCTGCTCTCCCTCTGTACACACGGATGGCCTCCAATAACCGTACAGCAGGCTCCTTTTGCAACAATAATCAGACAACTGCCTCAACGCCTGCACTGCTTCAGAGGGTCATCCGCAGAGTCGGCCCTCATGCCACAAGTCAACATAACAGAGCCCAGCTTCAGGGTAACACAGCCTCCAGTATAGCAGGCAGAAACCCAGGAGCCTCAGCTGTGATCACTGATGGTGCTCCGAATTGTATCTCTACAGCTGTTCCAATGCTGAATAGCCACTCAGGACAGCAGCCCACAGTCATCACCAGCAGCACTGGGGCTAGAACTGGGATGCTTCATAACCCTAACATATCAAATGTTGGTGTTTCTGCCCCTGATGGCCCCATGCTATTCACCTCAAAAAGCAGCCTCACACCATCCAAGAGCAACACCCAAGTCATGGCACAACACACTTCATCAAGCCCACCCATCCCCATGCACGAGAAGCACGCTCCTTCTCCAGCAGGATCACCTTTTCCGCGCAGAGCAATGTTTCACAGTATCTCTACAAGGCAAGCTTTTAAAAAACCACACCCTACTACGGATCATGATGCTACCCATATCCCGACCGTTCCTGGAGCATCAGCGAATAAAGTGAGATGTGGTATCAGATCTATCCCTTCTGGCACCCAACCTTCCATTACCCCCATCCAACAGCAGGCTGCTCCTACTGGCAGGAGCCCCCAAGGTGTACCCATCTCCACAGCTGTATCTGACCCTCCACCCACACACCCCAGCTTCCAGCAGGCACCTGTAGCCAATGACCCTGCTGTCCTCATCACATCCTGCAAAGAACCTGCAGCGCAACCCAGCCCCGTGGTACCTCTCATGAAAGCAAACAGATCTCCTGTTCTGGACTCCTCTCCACCCTGTAGCAGCAGCGTAAAATCTAAACAAAGCCCAGTAGTGATGTCTACACTCCAGCAGGTGACAACATCCAAGATATCCGGGAATCCCAACAGGCCCGCGACCTCTAACAAAACCAACCTCCGATCTTGTTCTGATGGCCCCCAACCCTACATAAGCACCAGAAGTACCATTCCTTCTACCAGAGCTGCTAGCTCTGATGCTGGGCATTACTATCCTTCAGGGGTACCCTTCCAGAGTACACTCCCTATGAAGCATTGGAGTGGTGCTGATATATCCCGCTATGGGATATTGACCTCCATCGGCAATGGGAAGAGGAAAATGGCACCAGCTTGTATGCCAGTTGTCTCGGAGTTACATGCTCTTGAAAATTGGTGCAGAGCCCCATACAACTTTACAGCGGGTGGAACTATTGGCGTCAGTGAGTCAACCTACAAGGGCATCAAGAATACTGTGTCCAAGTTCCTGGGATTTGCGCACCAGTTTCTTGGTGTTCACCTTCCTTACCTATCCCTTCGGTTATTTAGCAACCAGGTAGGTGTCATATCTCCATTATGTCTGCTGCCTACAGGAAAGGCCTAACAGATGATACAGTTTCAGATTACTCATACTCTTCCACATATTATTAACCATACATAATAAATAGCACAAAATATATAGTCTCACTTGCCATGATTCAAACCCTTAATTCCCCTACTATTTCATCATTTCCATTCCTCAGCACATTATTATCAACTTTATTGACTTTATGGTTGCACGAGCTGGGCGTCAACACACCGCAGTGGAGATCACAAGATTGGTCAAGCTTGTGGAATATCTTCGGCAGCACGATGCACAGGACAGCCACCAGGTGGGTGAGGGAGGGGGACAAAATGGAGTATGCTGGGGTATGTATGGGTAGAACTTTGCATGGCCAAGTGTGGATGAGTTTTCAATTGAATTTCGGCTGTATGTAGAATTCGTAGAGTTGGTGTAGGGTTTATGTAGAGTAAACTTTATGTAAAGTATTAGCAATGAGGTGGGTGCAGGGTTGGTCATGGGTTCGAGCCTCCATTCCGGCAGGATATCAGGTGAGGAGGACTTTGTTCTTCTCTGTGGGGTACACCGGACTTCACATATCTAGGTGGTGATTTAAACTGATTCTTTGGGAGTGATCTTTACACCCAACAGAAGGATAACTGTGGTATCCTGAACATCTACGGATAGTATCACTGTTTCTGTCCCTGTTGCCCTTTTTCACAGACAAGCCATTGCAAACGTCTCCGAGAATGGCTGCATAACATTGGAAGGCAGCTTAGGCAGTCATATCCAAGAGCACCACCACCATCCGCAAAAGCCATATCAGTACCAGATGGTAGGATACAACATAACAGCCTGCCTGATAAGTCTGAGGTGCTAACATTTGTCCACAGTCTTCAAGAGGTTGCATCAGATGCACTCAAGCATGACTTGAGTATTGCAAAGTCCGTCAGTCTGGAAGCAGCAATCACATCCATGCATGCACTTGTTGCAGTTCTCTTGTCTGGCTTATACTTGCCTCCGCTTCGGATGTCTGCTCTTTCCACATTGATGGTGCCTGGCATCACCACTTGCTCTAATAAAGACTGCAAGCAGCGTGCTTGCCGTGGCAACAACCTCACTGAAATAGTGAGAAAACAAAACCACCAGGATGCTGATCCCTCTTCATCAGGGCCATCCTGCTCTACAAACCCACCAAACCGTGTGGCCTGTGTGGCATGCATGCAGCTGGAGCTGAACCATCATAAGACTGCACGGTTCTCAGAAAACGGCCAGCCCCTGACTGTCATCCTCCCATCAGATCTATCTAGCCTCATCAAGACCTATGTTAGGCATGCCCGGCCAGTGCTCATGCAGTGTGCCCCAACAGAGGATCAGGTGTCATCACATCTCCTCCTCATAGACAAGAATGGGCAACCGTTTAACAATGGATTTGCCATGGAGTGGAAGGATATTGAGGAGCGCTATGGAGCACCCTGGGAGCACATTCCACCTCAGAAGCTCCGGCACATCCACTCAACATCAGCCTATACATCACTTGTGCAGGAGGTGGCTCGCAAGCTGCCCGACCTCCGGCCACATGCACAGGTCATGGGTAATTCCCTGCGTATGTGGGACTCACATTACATACAGCGTCCAGGCAGCATTATGGCACAGGCAGGTGTTGACAGCCTCAACAAGTGGCGTGAGGCACAACTTAATCCCTCTGGGAAGAAGGTACTGGAGGACAGGAACTATGAAGAGGAGGCAGGAAAACAGGCAAATGGAAAGAGACAGCACAAGAAAGGGGAGCATGAGGAAGGAGTGGAGAAGAAGTATGATGATGATGAGGAGGAGGAGGAGGAGGAATATGAGGAGGGGGATGAGGAGGAGGAGGAAGAGGAGGAGGAAGAGGAGGAGGGGGATGATGATGATGATGATGATGATGATGATGATGATGATGATGATGACGACGACGATGATGATGATGATGATGATGATGATGATGATGATGATGATGATGATGAGGAAGGGGCGGAGGAGGGAGGATATGAGGAGGTTGGGTATATGGGGGAGGCATATAAGGGAGAAGGGTACCAGCTAATGGAAGGAAATGCAGAGCAAAGTAAGCAGGAAGGCAAGGAATTAGAGGAGGAGGAAGAGGAGGGCGAACTACGGGAATAATGGATGGAATAAAGGTGGATTGTTATCTTAAGCTTGCCCCAATAAAATGTGTTTTACCAGGCATAAGAGCAGTAGCTTCCTTCATGATGAGGGACATCACTGTGTGGGTGCTGTATGTGCCTTCTTGGGTGTTAGGTCCCACATAAGCACCCTTCTTTGAGCATGCTAACATCTCCCACCTGTTGGGGTTGGGAAGGAATGTAGTCTGATGATGCATGATGTCTGTGTATACATTCATACATGTAGGCTAAGCACATTCATAGATCTGCTTGGCACATCTTCCAACTCTGCCATTTTGGTACAGACTATAATAGCTGATATCCATGTTAAATTTATATCATGTACTACTTCAGCATTCTATAAGTCATAAGCATGTACATGGCTTCAGAGGAAAGACATGGCTGGAGTTGTTGCAGTTGGTTGGTTAGTAGGTTGGTGGCAAGGCTGGAAATGTTCATGAAGCATGCCTGAACATATTGGCATACCTTCTTATTATTGCCAACAAATGTGTAGGGTGTTCACTCTTTGCTTCATGAGTGCTTTCTAGAGCAAGTATGTGTTCCTTTGGACCTGAAGCAGTTCAAACATAAGACCTGCAATTATTCTTTCACTGTCTGTGACTGATACCTGTATTTTCTGATACTATTTATTTTATTTTGCATAAGTTATGTGTCATTTACCCATGATTTGCATAAGTTTTCATTTATGATTTCTGGTGATTAGTTGCAGGTTCATTGTACATTTAGTACAAACCAACCCAACTGCCAACTACCTTCATAAGAAAGGTTATAATGTCAAGTAACAAGTTCTTCACCAGTGCCTTATGAATTGTAGACTTTATAATTGACCTTATTTAATAGTTGTGGCAATAATCTTAAAGAGTACTTTGCTTAAAAATAATCCCTGAATTTTAATTGTCTCAGGCTGAGATATATATCTATATACAATATATATAATCATTACCTGTCTATAACATATATTTGTGGTGGCAGCAGAGCAGGGCTAGGAAATGAGTTTGATGCCTGCACAGGGAGGGTGCAATAGGAAGCAGAAGCCACCACCAGCACAGAAAAAAGTTCTGGACAAGTTGATTTCTGAGTTTAGGAGAGCAGAGGTGATTAAGAGCCAGCAATATGCTTCTATCCAGGATGCTCTTTCATGTCCTGTTGCCAATACTCATTTGCTATATGTCCTTGCACACAGGTCTTATTGGGAGGGAACCAGGGAACCTGTGGTGTGGATGGCAGCCTCCGGCCAAAGGACATGGCGGACCTGTTCCGCCTGGCCAACCAGCACCTGAATGTTGGCTCCCGTGATGTTCTTCTCGATGTCGGCTGCAGTCTGTGCAAGTAAGAAATCTGAGTGTTCAAGAGAAGTGCTCAAGTCCCATGAAGTCTCATGTTCGATTCGTTGTAGGAACACTCTTGCATTATCACCACTATATCGCCAGCTCAATGTTTGCTTCTTATCTTGCACCGATTCTGTTCGTTACAGGGATAGCTGTGAATGGGGTTGTCCTGTATGCATCAACATGATTGTATGCGTACATGTACTTATGTAAGGGTACCTGTGGCTGTGAGAGGTGCATATAGGTATATGTATGTGTGTGTGTATGATAACCACCAGTCATAAATATTACACATTTATGTTACCTCTCAGCATATTGTGGACGTTTCCCCTCATATCAATGCACACACAGGCCTGGATTTGTGGCCATTGCCGTGCTGGATGTAATTGCTGTCCATGGCATTGAGATAGACATTATGAAGGTAGAGAAGGCAAGGACTTTCATCACCCAAGTCTGTGGGAATGTGGGCTCCTTGTCGGGCTGCCAGGACCGCTTCAAGATCCGATATGCAGATATCAACAAGGTCAGTATTTTTGGAATGATTGGAAGAATTTGATAGATTGTGATGAGTGACTCTGCATTATGTGCTATTGCACCAGTGTTACATTGGTGTGAGTTCCTAAGCCCTCATCTAAGATCCCCGGGTCAATCCCGGTAAGTGCACATTTAATGATATTCTTGTCAGGATGTTTATGAATCCCGTCAGCTGTACGATGGATTCCTGGGTTGGTGCTGTGTCAGGGTTATGATCCACCGCAATAGGGAAAGAAACGTTGTGGTAGTGCTGGGAAGGAAAGATTCCCATCTGTCAGGCACAAGGCGCAAGCTGCCCTACGGGGTGCCCGAGGATGTCTGCTGCAAGGCGGGGAGGATTGTAATGGGGGACTTCGCACCCCGGCATAATGCTCTATTGCACCAGTGTTACACACATAGTTGACACATACACAAGACAAGGATAAGGTCTGCCCCTGCCTCCTTATAACTTATAATAGAAATGCTTTGGAAATAATCAAACTTCTATTTATAAATGCAGGTCATGGCACTGTCTCCTCCACCCACCTTCATTTATACCTTCTGGGAGGGCTGGAGCCCCTCGGACAAGGCTGCAGTCGGCCAGCTGTTCAACACATACCGCCAGTCCATCAAGGTATTTTATGTACCTCCCCTCCCCTTGCATCTATGTATATAACAAAAATATGATGATTTGTTCCATAGATGTCATCACTTTACTAACTCTCCAAACATACACTTCCTTCGTGTAGTTCTTACAATATAATTAATATCACATTCCTCCATCCCCTTGTAGGGCATGATTGTGATCTCCCATGCGGTGGCCGAAGTGGAGCAGGTGATGGCGGCCTATGGCTTCATGGGCCTCAAACTTGAGGCCATGAAAAAGGGCTGCTCCCAGTCTGGAAGTAAGTGGTGTTTGGCTGCATGTTTTATTGTGATAATTGGATTGGAATGGTTATATCTTCATCCCCCTTTCCCCCCATCCCCCTAGATCCCTGTCCCCCTGTCCACCTGTCCCCCATCCCCCATCCGCCTGTCTCCCCAGCCCCTCGTCCCCCCTACCATCCCATCCCTCCGTTCCCCCATCCCTCATCCCACCCCAGCTCATCCAAACACCCCACCATCCCACTGCTCCCCATCCCATTATCCCACCATCCCACTCCCCACTATGTAAATGGCCAACCAGCCTACCCATCAGCCTAACCATGTATCAGTCTGCCAATCGACTTTTCTAGCTGTCCACCTTTTCAAATGTCTACTTATTCACATGTTTTTCCGATTTACCCGTTCACCTGTCTAGGTGGTGCAAAGTACTGCGCCTATATCTTCTCGACATCACCCACCACCACGTTGATTAAGGAGGTTTATGGGGGTGAGGAGGAAGTGGATGACTCAACATTCGCCTATGATTCAGATGATGCGGCCCCTGTGAAAAGGGTGGCCGAATACTTGGCTCTGAATCGCAGAAAGAGAAAGGCTGAGGACAACCGCATAGAGCAGCTGCAGATGGAGCTGGAAGAATGCAAGAACAGAGAGCAGCAGGAGGGAGCTTCTAAGCTGTCAACACAAGCCAGTAGCTGCCGCCCCCGCCGACTGTGTGCAGCTTTTGGTGGAAGCAGTGGTGGCCCAGTACAGAAGCGGGCAAAACTTCAGCGTGAGCTTGAAACCTTATTAGCCAAGCGACCCCAGCCTGAGGACTTGGCTGACAAGGCACGGGAGGAGGAGGTATGTGTATGTTGTAATGTCCAGGGGTATGTATGGGTAGTGTCTATCCAAGATTGCCAGTTCTTTGGAACCCTTCAATCAAGCCGATGCCATACGTAGGTATGACAGAGATACAACATATGTGTGTATGTGTGTTTTGGCATACATACCGTCATATCCTTCCATTTAAAATATGTACTACACTTCACACTATCACATTTATGGACTCTTTCATGCCCTGCCTGGACCTTGCTTCCCTGCATGCTTGCCTGCCTGCTGCTTATGTATGGTCTACCTACTATGTATGCTAAATATTTTTCTTCTCGCCTGACCCTGTACATGCAGTTCAGGGAGGTGCCCTTTGCCCCAGTGTACGAGGTCAATGGAAATGGCTCTGTCCGCGTGAAAGAAACCGGGAAGGTTCTTGACCTCATGCCAAGAGCAGCCTGCCGTGATGGCCATGCATATGTTCGGCTGAAGCTGGGGCCCCCCACGAACAAGCATGCTATGCGTGCCGTTCGTAACCTGGTTGCCATTGCCTGGCTTCCCAATGCTTCCATGGAGGTGCTCGGCCTGGATGCTAAAGGAGGCCAGATCAGAGGCGCCAGCAGTGGCAAGCGTGTCGGGCATATTGATGGTGACCCTTACAACAACCGGGTGACCAACTTGGTGCTGCTTAATCCTATCACCTGCAGCAGCAGATAGAGACAGTGGTGGTAATGCTACAGCTGCATCTACAAAATGGAGTACCAGCCACAGCAGCAACATATGGCACAGTTGGGTCCACAACAGGTTAACAGCACCCTTTGACTATGCCAGCATAATGCCTGTCTTTTTGCCGTCGGTATCTGTAATGCTGCTCAATGCCCCATATCATAACATGGCATACAGCCCTTTTTCCTATCTATCATATTGCAATCATAAAAACCTCTGAGATACATGGTGAGGTATGCCTGCTTTGGTGAAATATCTTTTCCCCTGTGCATGTTAGTCTGCTTCCACACTTTGTATCTAGGCCAAAACACATCCATGATTGACTTCTACATATGTCAGCAATGTGCCCAGGTGTGTAGCACCTGCACTGCTGACCCCAATAACAGGGGAAATCACCAACATGTCCGGATCTCAGGAAAAACACATGCTAAACTTCGTTTGGGACACATGGTATAGATGCTGGCATACTCAGAATCTGTTACAGGCATGGGGGGGAATCACTGCCAAGTCAGGGGGAATCACTATCATCTCCATGTTTGATGAATAACACACAGAAAACATGATTCGGGACACAGGATACGGATGCTGAAACCTCCGAATCTCTTACAGGGCTAGAGCGAATCACTAACATGTCCACATCGGAACCAGAAACACATGGGACATATGGACGATGGCAGGCTAGGAATAATTGCAAGGCGTCGAAAATCACTGCCACATCCATATCCAATGGAATGCACATGGTAAACGTTGTCGAGGACACATGGAATGGCTTGAAGGAGCATGCATGCCTGCAGAGGACAATGTCCAAGGGGGGGAACAGCAAACACCAGAAACACAAGTTAGTTACTGCCATGTCCATACCTAATGAAAAACACACGGAAAATTCGTTTGGGACATTTGGTACGAATGGTGGGAAGCTAATAAGAATTGCTAGGGGTCGGGGGGATGCACAGCCAATTCCAGATCGAGCCAAAAACACACGGAAAATTCGTTTGGGACATTCTGTACGGATGGTGGGAGGCATAGAAACATTCTGACGCATCGGGGGGAATCACAGCCAAGTCCAGATCGAGCCAAAAACACATGGCAAATTCGATTGGGACATTCTGTATGGTTGGTGGGAGGCACGGAATATTTCCCAGGCGTCGGGGGGAAGCACAGCCAAGTCCAGATCGAGCCAAAAACACACAGAAAATTCGTTCGGACATTCTGTACGGATGGTGGGAGGCACGGAATATTTCCCAGGCGTCGGGGGGAAGCACAGCCAAGTCCAGATCGAGCCAAAAACACACAGAAAATTCGTTGGGACATTCTGTACGGATGGTGGGAGGCACGGAATAATTCCCAGGCGTCGGGGGGAAGCACAGCCAAGTCCAGATCGAGCCAAAAACACACAGAAAATTCGTTCGGACATTCTGTACGGATGGTGGGAGGCACGGAATAATTCCCAGGCGTCGGGGGGAAGCACAGCCAAGTCCAGATCGAGCCAAAAACACACAGAAAATTCGTTGGGACATTCTGTATGGATGGTGGGAGGCACGGATCCTTTGCCAGGCGTCGGGGGGAAGCACAGCCAAGTCCAGATCGAGCCAAAAACACACAGAAAATTCGTTCGGACATTCTGTACGGATGGTGGGAGGCACGGAATATTTCCCAGGCGTCGGGGGGAAGCACAGCCAAGTCCAGATCGAGCCAAAAACACACAGAAAATTCGTTGGGACATTCTGTATGGATGGTGGGAGGCACGGATCCTTTGCCAGGCGTCGGGGGGAATCACTTACTTGTCCATATCTGACAAACAACACGTACTTGGCTTTGATTATTCGATTATTATGGTTCCTGGGAGCCTCCCAGTGTTTGTTGGGCGTCTGGGGAATCACGAACATGTCTATGTTACACACGAAACACACACCTTGAGCACCCATGTCAACCACCGTTTTTCCCTACCTAACTTACCGGTCTGATGCTTGCTCCGATTACATCTTAACTTGTATTGTGCATCTCGACCAAGCACGGATGCCTGCAGGGGACAACAAGAGGAGAGGGGAACAGTATATCAACACAGCAAAATCAAGGGGAAATAACGAGTGTTTTCTGACCAACAGGGGTTGACAGAAATGGCATGTTGTTAATTCATCGAAGGGTAATCACAGCCAAGTCCAGATCGAGCAAAAAACACACAGAGAATTCGTTGGGACATTCTGTACGGATGGTGGGAGGCACGGAATATTTCCCAGGCGTCGGGGGGAAGCACAGCCAAGTCCAGATCGAGCCAAAAACACACAGACAAATCGTTGGGACATTCTGTACGGATGGTGGGAGGCACGGAATGATTCCCAGGCGTCGGGGGGAAGCACAACCAAGTCCAGATCAAGCCAAAAACACACAGAAAATTCGTTGGGACATTCTGTATGGATGGTGGGAGGCACGGAATGATTCCCAGGCGTCGGGGGGAAGCACAGCCAAGTCCAGGTCGAGCCAAAAACACACAGAAAATTCGTTGGGACATTCTGTACGGATGGTGGGAGGCACGGAATAATTCCCAGGCGTCGGGGGGAAGCACAGCCAAGTCCAGATCGAGCCAAAAACACACAGAAAATTCGTTGGGACATTCTGTACGGATGGTGGGAGGCACGGAATAATTCCCAGGCGTCGGGGGGAAGCACAGCCAAGTCCAGGTCGAGCCAAAAACACACAGAAAATTCGTTGGGACATTCTGTACGGATGGTGGGAGGCACGGATCCTTTGGCGTCGGGGGGAATCACTTACTTGTCCATATCTGACAAACAACACGTACTTTGCTTTGATTATTCGATTATTATGGTTCCTGGGAGCCTCCCAGTGTTTGTTGGGCGTCTGGGGAATCACGAACATGATCTATGTTACACACGAAACACACACCTTGAGCACCCATGTCAACCACCGTTTTTCCCTACCTAACTTACCGGTCTGATGCTTGCTCCGATTACATCTTAACTTGTATTGTGCATCTCGACCAAGCACGGATGCCTGCAGGGGACAACAAGAGGAGAGGGGAACAGTATATCAACACAGCAAAATCAAGGGGAAATAACGAGTGTTTTCTGACCAACAGGGGTTGACAGACATGGCATGTTGTTCAATCATCGAAGGGTAATCACAGCCAAGTCCAGATCGAGCCAAAAACACACAGAGAATTCGTTGGAACATTCTGTACGGATGGTGGGAGGCACGGAATAATTCCCAGGCGTCGGGGGGAAGCACAACCAAGTCCAGATTGAGCCAAAAACACACACAGAAAAATCGTTGGAACATTCTGTACGGATGGTGGGAGGCACGGAATAATTCCCAGGCGTCGGGGGGAAGCACAGCCAAGTCCAGGTCGAGCCAAAAACACACAGAAAATTCGTTGGGACATTCTGTACGGATGGTGGGAGGCACGGAATAATTCCCAGGCGTCGGGGGGAAGCACAGCCAAGTCCAGATTGAGCCAAAAACACACAGAAAATTCGTAGGGACATTCTGTACGGATGGTGGGAGGCACGGAATATTTCCCAGGCGTCGGGGGGAAGCACAGCCAAGTCCAGGTCGAGCCAAAAACACACAGAAAAATCGTTGGGACATTCTGTACGGATGGTGGGAGGCACGGAATAATTCCCAGGCGTCGGGGGGAAGCACAACCAAGTCCAGATCGAGCCAAAAACACACAGAAAATTCGTTGGGACATTCTGTACGGATGGTGGGAGGCACGGAATGATTCCCAGGCGTCGGGGGGAAGCACAGCCAAGTCCAGATCGAGCCAAAAACACACAGAAAATTTGTTGGGACATTCTGTACGGATGGTGGGAGGCACTGAATGATTCCCAGGCGTCGGGGGGAAGCACAGCCAAGTCCAGATCGAGCCAAAAACACACAGAAAATTCGTTCGGACATTCTGTACGGATGGTGGGAGGCACGGAATAATTCCCAGGCGTCGGGGGGAAGCACAGCCAAGTCCAGATCGAGCCAAAAACACACAGAAAATTCGTTGGGACATTCTGTACGGATGGTGGGAGGCACGGAATAATTCCCAGGCGTCGGGGGGAAGCACAGCCAAGTCCAGATCGAGCCAAAAACACACAGAAAATTCGTTCGGACATTCTGTATGGATGGTGGGAGGCACGGAATGATTCCCAGGCGTCGGGGGGAAGCACAGCCAAGTCCAGATCGAGCCAAAAACACACAGAAAATTCGTTGGGACATTCTGTATGGATGGTGGGAGGCACGGATCCTTTGCCAGGCGTCGGGGGGAATCACTTACTTGTCCATATCTGACAAACAACACGTACTTTGCTTTGATTATTCGAGTATTATGGTTCCTGGGAGCCTCCCAGTGTTTGTTGGGCGTCTGGGGAATCACGAACATGTCTATGTTACACACGAAACACACACCTTGAGCACCCATGTCAACCACCGTTTTTCCCTACCTAACTTACCGGTCTGATGCTTGCTCCGATTACACCTTAACTTGTATTGTGCATCTCGACCAAGTACGGATGCCTGCAGGGGACAACAAGAGGAGAGGGGAACAGTATATCAACACAGCAAAATCAAGGGGAAATAACGAGTGTTTTCTGACCAACAGGGGTTGACAGACATGGCATGTTGTTCAATCATCGAAGGGTAATCACAGCCAAGTCCAGATCGAGCCAAAAACACACAGAGAATTCGTTGGAACATTCTGTACGGATGGTGGGAGGCACGGAATAATTCCCAGGCGTCGGGGGGAAGCACAACCAAGTCCAGATTGAGCCAAAAACACACACAGAAAAATCGTTGGAACATTCTGTACGGATGGTGGGAGGCACGGAATAATTCCCAGGCGTCGGGGGGAAGCACAGCCAAGTCCAGGTCGAGCCAAAAACACACAGAAAATTCGTTGGGACATTCTGTACGGATGGTGGGAGGCACGGAATAATTCCCAGGCGTCGGGGGGAAGCACAGCCAAGTCCAGATTGAGCCAAAAACACACAGAAAAATCGTTGGGACATTCTGTACGGATGGTGGGAGGCACGGAATATTTCCCAGGCGTCGGGGGGAAGCACAGCCAAGTCCAGGTCGAGCCAAAAACACACAGAAAATTCGTTGGGACATTCTGTACGGATGGTGGGAGGCACGGAATAATTCCCAGGCGTCGGGGGGAAGCACAACCAAGTCCAGATCGAGCCAAAAACACACAGAAAATTCGTTGGGACATTCTGTACGGATGGTGGGAGGCACGGAATAATTCCCAGGCGTCGGGGGGAAGCACAGCCAAGTCCAGATCGAGCCAAAAACACACAGAAAATTTGTTGGGACATTCTGTACAGATGGTGGGAGGCACGGAATGATTCCCAGGCGTCGGGGGGAAGCACAGCCAAGTCCAGATCGAGCCAAAAACACACAGAAAATTCGTTGGGACATTCTGTACGGATGGTGGGAGGCACGGAATAATTCCCAGGCGTCGGGGGGAAGCACAGCCAAGTCCAGATCGAGCCAAAAACACACAGAAAATTCGTTCGGACATTCTGTACGGATGGTGGGAGGCACGGAATAATTCCCAGGCGTCGGGGGGAAGCACAACCAGGTCCAGATCGAGCCAAAAACACACAGAAAATTCGTTGGGACATTCTGTATGGATGGTGGGAGGCACGGATCCTTTGCCAGGCGTCGGGGGGAATCACTTACTTGTCCATATCTGACAAACAACACGTACTTTGCTTTGATTATTCGATTATTTTGGTTCCTGGGAGCCTCCCAGTGTTTGTTGGGCGTCTGGGGAATCACGAACATGTCTATGTTACACATGAAACACACACCTTGAGCACCCATGTCAACCACCGTTTTTCCCTACCTAACTTACCGGTCTGATGCTTGCTCCGATTACACCTTAACTTGTATTGTGCATCTCGACCAAGCACGGATGCCTGCAGGGGACAACAAGAGGAGAGGGGAACAGTATATCAACACAGCAAAATCAAGGGGAAATAACGAGTGTTTTCTGACCAACAGGGGTTGACAGACATGGCATGTTGTTCAATCATCGAAGGGTAATCACAGCCAAGTCCAGATCGAGCCAAAAACACACAGAGAATTCGTTGGGACATTCTGTACGGATGGTGGGAGGCACGGAATAATTCCCAGGCATCGGGGGGAAGCACAACCAAGTCCAGATTGAGCCAAAAACACACAAAAAAAAATCGTTGGAACATTCTGTACGGATGGTGGGAGGCACGGAATAATTCCCAGGCGTCGGGGGGAAGCACAGCCAAGTCCAGGTCGAGCCAAAAACACACAGAAAATTCGTTGGGACATTCTGTACGGATGGTGGGAGGCACGGAATATTTCCCAGGCGTCGGGGGGAAGCACAGCCAAGTCCAGATCGAGCCAAAAACACACAGAAAAATCGTTCGGACATTCTGTACGGATGGTGGGAGGCACGGAATATTTCCCAGGCGTCGGGGGGAAGCACAGCCAAGTCCAGATCGAGCCAAAAACACACAGAAAAATCGTTGGGACATTCTGTATGGATGGTGGGAGGCACGGAATAATTCCCAGGCGTCGGGGGGAAGCACAGCCAAGTCCAGATTGAGCCAAAAACACACAGAAAATTCGTTCGAACATTCTGTACGGATGGTGGGAGGCACGGAATAATTCCCAGGCGTCGGGGGGAAGCACAGCCAAGTCCAGGTCGAGCCAAAAACACACAGAAAAATCGTTGGGACATTCTGTACGGGTTTCTGGGAGGCACGGAATAATTCCCAGGCGTCGGGGGGAAGCACAACCAAGTCCAGATCGAGCCAAAAACACACAGAAAATTCGTTGGGACATTCTGTATGGATGGTGGGAGGCACGGAATGATTCCCAGGCGTCGGGGGGAAGCACAGCCAAGTCCAGATCGAGCCAAAAACACACAGAAAATTCGTTCGGACATTCTGTACGGATGGTGGGAGGCACGGAATAATTCCCAGGCGTCGGGGGGAAGCACAGCCAAGTCCAGATCGAGCCAAAAACACACAGAAAATTCGTTGGGACATTCTGTATGGATGGTGGGAGGCACGGATCCTTTGCCAGGCGTCGGGGGGAATCACTTACTTGTCCATATCTGACAAACAACACGTACTTTGCTTTGATTATTCGATTATTATGGTTCCTGGGAGCCTCCCAGTGTTTGTTGGGCGTCTGGGGAATCACGAACATGTCTATGTTACACACGAAACACACACCTTGAGCACCCATGTCAACCACCGTTTTTCCCTACCTAACTTACCGGTCTGATGCTTGCTCCGATTACACCTTAACTTGTATTGTGCATCTCGACCAAGCACGGATGCCTGCAGGGGACAACATGAGGAGAGGGGAACAGTATATCAACACAGCAAAATCAAGGGGAAATAACGAGTGTTTTCTGACCAACAGGGGTTGACAGACATGGCATGTTGTTCAATCATCGAAGGGTAATCACAGCCAAGTCCAGATCGAGCCAAAAACACACAGAAAATTCGTTGGGACATTCTGTACGGATGGTGGGAGGCACGGAATATTTCCCAGGCGTCGGGGGGAAGCACAGCCAAGTCCAGGTCGAGCCAAAAACACACAGAAAATTCGTTGGGACATTCTGTACGGATGGTGGGAGGCACGGAATATTTCCCAGGCGTCGGGGGGAAGCACAGCCAAGTCCAGATCGAGCCAAAAACACACAGAAAATTCGTTGGGACATTCTGTACGGATGGTGGGAGGCACGGAATAATTCCCAGGCGTCGGGGGGAAGCACAGCCAAGTCCAGATCGAGCCAAAAACACACAGAAAATTCGTTCGGACATTCTGTACGGATGGTGGGAGGCACGGAATAATTCCCAGGCGTCGGGGGGAAGCACAACCAAGTCCAGATCGAGCCAAAAACACACAGAAAATTCGTTGGGACATTCTGTATGGATGGTGGGAGGCACGGATCCTTTGCCAGGCGTCGGGGGGAATCACTTACTTGTCCATATCTGACAAACAACACGTACTTTGCTTTGATTATTCGAGTATTATGGTTCCTGGGAGCCTCCCAGTGTTTGTTGGGCGTCTGGGGAATCACGAACATGTCTATGTTACACACGAAACACACACCTTGAGCACCCATGTCAACCACCGTTTTTCCCTACCTAACTTACCGGTCTGATGCTTGCTCCGATTACACCTTAACTTGTATTGTGCATCTCGACCAAGCACGGATGCCTGCAGGGGACAACAAGAGGAGAGGGGAACAGTATATCAACACAGCAAAATCAAGGGGAAATAACGAGTGTTTTCTGACCAACAGGGGTTGACAGACATGGCATGTTGTTCAATCATCGAAGGGTAATCACAGCCAAGTCCAGATCGAGCCAAAAACACACAGAGAATTCGTTGGAACATTCTGTACGGATGGTGGGAGGCACGGAATAATTCCCAGGCGTCGGGGGGAAGCACAGCCAAGTCCAGATCGAGCCAAAAACACACAGAAAATTCGTTGGGACATTCTGTACGGATGGTGGGAGGCACGGAATATTTCCCAGGCGTCGGGGGGAAGCACAGCCAAGTCCAGATCGAGCCAAAAACACACAGAAAATTCGTTCGGACATTCTGTACGGATGGTGGGAGGCACGGAATAATTCCCAGGCGTCGGGGGGAAGCACAACCAAGTCCAGATCGAGCCAAAAACACACAGAAAATTCGTTGGGACATTCTGTATGGATGGTGGGAGGCACGGATCCTTTGCCAGGCGTCGGGGGGAATCACTTACTTGTCCATATCTGACAAACAACACGTACTTTGCTTTGATTATTCGAGTATTATGGTTCCTGGGAGCCTCCCAGTGTTTGTTGGGCGTCTGGGGAATCACGAACATGTCTATGTTACACACGAAACACACACCTTGAGCACCCATGTCAACCACCGTTTTTCCCTACCTAACTTACAGGTCTGATGCTTGCTCCGATTACATCTTAACTTGTATTGTGCATCTCGACCAAGCACGGATGCCTGCAGGGGACAACAAGAGGAGAGGGGAACAGTATATCAACACAGCAAAATCAAGGGGAAATAACGAGTGTTTTCTGACCAACAGGGGTTGACAGACATGGCATGTTGTTCAATCATCGAAGGGTAATCACAGCCAAGTCCAGATCGAGCCAAAAACACACAGAGAATTCGTTGGGACATTCTGTACGGATGGTGGGAGGCACGGAATAATTCCCAGGCATCGGGGGGAAGCACAACCAAGTCCAGATTGAGCCAAAAACACACAAAAAAAAATCGTTGGAACATTCTGTACGGATGGTGGGAGGCACGGAATAATTCCCAGGCGTCGGGGGGAAGCACAGCCAAGTCCAGGTCGAGCCAAAAACACACAGAAAATTCGTTGGGACATTCTGTACGGATGGTGGGAGGCACGGAATATTTCCCAGGCGTCGGGGGGAAGCACAGCCAAGTCCAGATCGAGCCAAAAACACACAGAAAAATCGTTCGGACATTCTGTACGGATGGTGGGAGGCACGGAATATTTCCCAGGCGTCGGGGGGAAGCACAGCCAAGTCCAGATCGAGCCAAAAACACACAGAAAATTCGTTGGGACATTCTGTATGGATGGTGGGAGGCACGGATCCTTTGCCAGGCGTCGGGGGGAATCACTTACTTGTCCATATCTGACAAACAACACGTACTTTGCTTTGATTATTCGAGTATTATGGTTCCTGGGAGCCTCCCAGTGTTTGTTGGGCGTCTGGGGAATCACTAACATGTCTATGTTACACACGAAACACACACCTTGAGCACCCATGTCAACCACCGTTTTTCCCTACCTAACTTACCGGTCTGATGCTTGCTCCGATTACATCTTAACTTGTATTGTGCATCTCGACCAAGCACGGATGCCTGCAGGGGACAACAAGAGGAGAGGGGAACAGTATATCAACACAGCAAAATCAAGGGGAAATAACGAGTGTTTTCTGACCAACAGGGGTTGACAGACATGGCATGTTGTTCAATCATCGAAGGGTAATGACAGCCAAGTCCAGATCGAGCCAAAAACACACAGAGAATTCGTTGGGACATTCTGTACGGATGGTGGGAGGCAAGGAATAATTCCCAGGCGTCGGGGGAAAGCACAGCCAAGTCCAGATTGAGCCAAAAACACACACAGAAAAATCGTTGGGACATTCTGTACGGATGGTGGGAGGCACGGAATAATTCCCAGGCGTCGGGGGGAAGCACAGCCAAGTCCAGGTCGAGCCAAACACACACAGAAAATTCGTTGGGACATTCTGTACGGATGGTGGGAGGCACGGAATAATTCCCAGGCGTCGGGGGGAAGCACAGCCAAGTCCAGATTAAGCCAAAAACACACAGAAAATTCGTAGGGACATTCTGTACGGATGGTGGGAGGCACGGAATATTTCCCAGGCGTCGGGGGGAAGCACAGCCAAGTCCAGGTCGAGCCAAAAACACACAGAAAATTCGTTGGGACATTCTGTACGGATGGTGGGCGGCACGGAATAATTCCCAGGCGTCGGGGGGAAGCACAGCCAAGTCCAGATCGAGCCAAAAACACACAGAAAAATCGTTCGGACATTCTGTACGGATGGTGGGAGGCACGGAATAATTCCCAGGCGTCGGGGGGAAGCACAGCCAAGTCCAGATTGAGCCAAAAACACACAGAAAATTCGTTCGAACATTCTGTACGGATGGTGGGAGGCACGGAATAATTCCCAGGCGTCGGGGGGAAGCACAGCCAAGTCCAGATTAAGCCAAAAACACACAGAAAATTCGTAGGGACATTCTGTACGGATGGTGGGAGGCACGGAATATTTCCCAGGCGTCGGGGGGAAGCACAGCCATGTCCAGGTCGAGCCAAAAACACACAGAAAATTCGTTGGGACATTCTGTACGGATGGTGGGCGGCACGGAATAATTCCCAGGCGTCGGGGGGAAGCACAGCCAAGTCCAGATCGAGCCAAAAACACACAGAAAAATCGTTCGGACATTCTGTACGGATGGTGGGAGGCACGGAATAATTCCCAGGCGTCGGGGGGAAGCACAGCCAAGTCCAGATTGAGCCAAAAACACACAGAAAATTCGTTCGAACATTCTGTACGGATGGTGGGAGGCACGGAATAATTCCCAGGCGTCGGGGGGAAGCACAGCCAAGTCCAGATTGAGCCAAAAACACACAGAAAATTCGTTTGGACATTCTGTACGGATGGTGGGAGGCACGGAATAATTCCCAGGCGTCGGGGGGAAGCACAGCCAAGTCCAGGTCGAGCCAAAAACACACAGAGAATTCGTTGGGACATTCTGTACGGATGGTGGGAGGCACGGAATAATTCCCAGGCGTCGGGGGGAAGCACAGCCAAGTCCAGATCGAGCCAAAAACACACAGAGAATTCGTTGGGACATTCTGTACGGATGGTGGGAGGCAAGGAATAATTCCCAGGCGTCGGGGGGAAGCACAGCCAAGTCCAGATCGAGCCAAAAACACACAGAAAATTCGTTGGGACATTCTGTACGGATGGTGGGAGGCACGGAATAATTCCCAGGCGTCGGGGGGAAGCACATCCAAGTCCAGGTCGAGCCAAAAACACACAGAGAATTCGTTGGGACATTCTGTACGGATGGTGGGAGGCACGGAATAATTCCCAGGCGTCGGGGGGAAGCACAGCCAAGTCCAGGTCGAGCCAAAAACACACAGAAAATTCGTTGGGACATTCTGTACGGATGGTGGGAGGCACGGAATAATTCCCAGGCGTCAGGGGGAAGCACAGCCAAGTCCAGATTGAGCCAAAAACACACAGAAAATTCGTAGGGACATTCTGTACGGATGGTGGGAGGCACGGAATATTTCCCAGGCGTCGGGGGGAAGCACAGCCAAGTCCAGATCGAGCCAAAAACACACAGAAAATTCGTTGGGACATTCTGTACGGATGGTGGGAGGCACGGAATAATTCCCAGGCGTCGGGGGGAAGCACAGCCAAGTCCAGATCGAGCCAAAAACACACAGAAAAATCGTTCGGACATTCTGTACGGATGGTGGGAGGCACGGAATAATTCCCAGGCGTCGGGGGGAAGCACAACCAAGTCCAGATCGAGCCAAAAACACACAGAAAATTCGTTGGGACATTCTGTATGGATGGTGGGAGGCACGGATCCTTTGCCAGGCGTCGGGGGGAATCACTTACTTGTCCATATCTGACAAACAACACGTACTTTGCTTTGATTATTCGAGTATTATGGTTCCTGGGAGCCTCCCAGTGTTTGTTGGGCGTCTGGGGAATCACGAACATGTCTATGTTACACACAAAACACACACCTTGAGCACCCATGTCAACCACCGTTTTTCCCTACCTAACTTACCGGTCTGATGCTTGCTCCGATTACACCTTAACTTGTATTGTGCATCTCGACCAAGCACGGATGCCTGCAGGGGACAACAAGAGGAGAGGGGAACAGTATATCAACACAGCAAAATCAAGGGGAAATAACGAGTGTTTTCTGACCAACAGGGGTTGACAGACATGGCATGTTGTTCAATCATCGAAGGGTAATCACAGCCAAGTCCAGATCGAGCCAAAAACACACAGAGAATTCGTTGGGACATTCTGTACGGATGGTGGGAGGCAAGGAATAATTCCCAGGCGTCGGGGGAAAGCACAGCCAAGTCCAGATTGAGCCAAAAACACACACAGAAAAATCGTTGGAACATTCTGTACGGATGGTGGGAGGCACGGAATAATTCCCAGGCGTCGGGGGGAAGCACAGCCAAGTCCAGGTCGAGCCAAAAACACACAGAAAATTCGTTGGGACATTCTGTATGGATGGTGGGAGGCACGGATCCTTTGCCAGGCGTCGGGGGGAATCACTTACTTGTCCATATCTGACAAACAACACGTACTTTGCTTTGATTATTCGAGTATTATGGTTCCTGGGAGCCTCCCAGTGTTTGTTGGGCGTCTGGGGAATCACGAACATGTCTATGTTACACACAAAACACACACCTTGAGCACCCATGTCAACCACCGTTTTTCCCTACCTAACTTACCGGTCTGATGCTTGCTCCGATTACACCTTAACTTGTATTGTGCATCTCGACCAAGCACGGATGCCTGCAGGGGACAACAAGAGGAGAGGGGAACAGTATATCAACACAGCAAAATCAAGGGGAAATAACGAGTGTTTTCTGACCAACAGGGGTTGACAGACATGGCATGTTGTTCAATCATCGAAGGGTAATCACAGCCAAGTCCAGATCGAGCCAAAAACACACAGAGAATTCGTTGGGACATTCTGTACGGATGGTGGGAGGCAAGGAATAATTCCCAGGCGTCGGGGGAAAGCACAGCCAAGTCCAGATTGAGCCAAAAACACACACAGAAAAAATCGTTGGAACATTCTGTACGGATGGTGGGAGGCACGGAATAATTCCCAGGCGTCGGGGGGAAGCACAGCCAAGTCCAGGTCGAGCCAAAAACACACAGAAAATTCGTTGGGACATTCTGTATGGATGGTGGGAGGCACGGATCCTTTGCCAGGCGTCGGGGGGAATCACTTACTTGTCCATATCTGACAAACAACACGTACTTTGTTTGATTATTCGATTATTATGGTTCCTGGGAGCCTCCCAGTGTTTGTTGGGCGTCTGGGGAATCACGAACATGTCTATGTTACACACGAAACACACACCTTGAGCACCCATGTCAACCACCGTTTTTCCCTACCTAACTTACCGGTCTGATGCTTGCTCCGATTACACCTTAACTTGTATTGTGCATCTCGACCAAGCACGGATGCCTGCAGGGGACAACATGAGGAGAGGGGAACAGTATATCAACACAGCAAAATCAAGGGGAAATAACGAGTGTTTTCTGACCAACAGGGGTTGACAGACATGGCATGTTGTTCAATCATCGAAGGGTAATCACAGCCAAGTCCAGATCGAGCCAAAAACACACAGAGAATTCGTTGGGACATTCTGTACGGATGGTGGGAGGCACGGAATATTTCCCAGGCGTCGGGGGGAAGCACAGCCAAGTCCAGATCGAGCCAAAAACACACAGAAAATTCGTTGGGACATTCTGTATGGATGGTGGGAGGCACGGATCCTTTGCCAGGCGTCGGGGGGAAGCACAACCAAGTCCAGATCGAGCCAAAAACACACAGAAAATTCGTTGGGACATTCTGTATGGATGGTGGGAGGCACGGATCCTTTGCCAGGCGTCGGGGGGAATCACTTACTTGTCCATATCTGACAAACAACACGTACTTTGCTTTGATTATTCGAGTATTATGGTTCCTGGGAGCCTCCCAGTGTTTGTTGGGCGTCTGGGGAATCACGAACATGTCTATGTTACACACGAAACACACACCTTGAGCACCCATGTCAACCACCGTTTTTCCCTATCTAACTTACCGGTCTGATGCTTGCTCCGATTACACCTTAACTTGTATTGTGCATCTCGACCAAGCACGGATGCCTGCAGGGGACAACAAGAGGAGAGGGGAACAGTATATCAACACAGCAAAATCAAGGGGAAATAACGAGTGGTTTCTGACCAACAGGGGTTGACAGACATGGCATGTTGTTCAATCATCAAAGGGTAATCACAGCCAAGTCCAGATCGAGCCAAAAACACACAGAAAATTCGTTGGGACATTCTGTACGGATGGTGGGAGGCACGGAATAATTCCCAGGCGTCGGGGGAAAGCACAGCCAAGTCCAGATTGAGCCAAAAACACACACAGAAAAATCGTTGGAACATTCTGTACGGATGGTGGGAGGCACGGAATAATTCCCAGGCGTCGGGGGGAAGCACAGCCAAGTCCAGATCGAGCCAAAAACACACAGAAAATTCGTTGGGACATTCTGTATGGATGGTGGGAGGCACGGATCCTTTGCCAGGCGTCGGGGGGAATCACTTACTTGTCCATATCTGACAAACAACACGTACTTTGTTTGATTATTCGATTATTATGGTTCCTGGGAGCCTCCCAGTGTTTGTTGGGCGTCTGGGGAATCACGAACATGTCTATGTTACACACGAAACACACACCTTGAGCACCCATGTCAACCACCGTTTTTCCCTACCTAACTTACCGGTCTGATGCTTGCTCCGATTACACCTTAACTTGTATTGTGCATCTCGACCAAGCACGGATGCCTGCAGGGGACAACATGAGGAGAGGGGAACAGTATATCAACACAGCAAAATCAAGGGGAAATAACGAGTGTTTTCTGACCAACAGGGGTTGACAGACATGGCATGTTGTTCAATCATCGAAGGGTAATCACAGCCAAGTCCAGATCGAGCCAAAAACACACAGAGAAATCGTTGGGACATTCTGTACGGATGGTGGGAGGCACGGAATAATTCCCAGGCGTCGGGGGGAAGCACAACCAAGTCCAGATCGACCCAAAACACACAGAAAAATCGTTGAAACATTCTGTATGGATGGTGTAAGGCACGGAATAATTGTTAGGCGTCGGGGGGGACCACTGCCACGTCATGATCAAGCCATAAACACACGGAAAATTCGTTGTGGACATAAGGTTCGGATGCTGGGAGGCTCAGAATAATTGTGAGGCGTCGGGGAGGATCACTGCCAAGTCCTGATTGAGCCAAAAACACATTGCAATCTTTGTTTGAGACGGATTGGATGGATGGTGGGAGGTACGGAATATTTGCCTGGCATCGGGGGGACCACGAACTTGTCCATATCTGACAAAAAACACATACTTTGCTGCGATTATTTAATTATTATGGTTCCTGGGAGGCCCCCAATGTTTGTTTGGCATCAGGGGAATCACTAACATGTCTGTGGTTTTGTAAAAAAAACACACCTGTACCCCCCATTTCGAACTTCGTTTTTCCCACTGCAATAACAAAATGTCGTCTTACTTACCTGTCTGTTTGAATAAATGTATGTTGAGCTTTCATGTGCTCCTTGAAGAGTAATGCGTACCTGCAGGGGACAATAAAAGGGCAGGGGCACAGCAAACCAACACAGCAAAGTCAAAGGGGAATTACAATTATCTTCTGACAACAAAAAACACACGGAAAAATCGTTTGGCATGTCATGTTCGGATGCTGGGAGGCTCGAAATAATTGCCAGGCGTCGAGGGGGATCACTGCCACGTCCTGATCATGCCCAAAACACATGGAAAAATTGGTGTTGACATATGGTTCGGATGCTGGGAGGCTCGGAATGATTGCCAGGCGTCGGGGGGAATCACTGCCACGAACAGATCGAGCCAAAAACACACAAAAATTCGTTGTGGACATTAAGTTCGTATGCTGGGAGGCTTGGAGTGATTGCCAGGCGTTGGGGGGGATCACTGCCACATCCTGATCTTGCCCAAAACACAAAGATAAATCGTTGTGGACTATAGGTTTTAATGCTGGGAGGCTCGGAATGATTGCCAGGCGTCGGGGGGGATCACTGCCACAAACAGATCAAGCCCAAAACACATAGATAATTCGTCGTGGACATTAGGTTCGTATGCTGGGAGGCTCGGAATGATTGCCAGGCGTCGGGGGTGATCACTGCCACGTCCAGATCGAGCCCAAAACACACAGAAAATTCGTTGTGGACATTAGGTTCGTATGCTGGGAGGCTTGGAGTGATTGCCAGGCGTCGGGGGGGATCACTGCCACAAACAGATCAAGCCCAAAACACATAGATAATTCGTCGTGGACATTAGGTTCGTATGCTGGGAGGCTCGGAATGATTGCCAGGCGTCAGGGGTGATCACTGCCACGTCCAGAACACACAGAAAATTCGTTGTGGTCATTAGGTTCGTATGCTGGGAGGCTTGGAGTGATTGCCAGGCGTCGGGGGGGATCACTGCCACAAACAGATCAAGCCCAAAACACACAGATAATTCGTTGTGGTCATTAGGTTCGTATGCTGGGAGGCTCGGAATGATTGCCAGGCGTCGGGGGGGATCACTGCCACAAACAGATCAAGCCCAAAACACATAGATAATTCGTCGTGGACATTAGGTTCGTATGCTGGGAGGCTCGGAATGATTGCCAGGCGTCGGGGGTGATCACTGCCACGTCCAGATCGAGCCCAAAACACACAGAAAATTCGTTGTGGACATTAGGTTCGTATGCTGGGAGGCTTGGAGTGATTGCCAGGCGTCGGGGGGGATCACTGCCACAAACAGATCAAGCCCAAAACACATAGATAATTCGTCGTGGACATTAGGTTCGTATGCTGGGAGGCTCGGAATGATTGCCAGGCGTCAGGGGTGATCACTGCCACGTCCAGAACACACAGAAAATTCGTTGTGGTCATTAGGTTCGTATGCTGGGAGGCTTGGAGTGATTGCCAGGCGTCGGGGGGGATCACTGCCACAAACAGATCAAGCCCAAAACACATAGATAATTCGTCGTGGACATTAGGTTCGTATGCTGGGAGGCTCGGAATGATTGCCAGGCGTCAGGGGTGATCACTGCCACGTCCAGATCGAGCCCAAAACACACAGAAAATTCGTTGTGGTCATTAGGTTCGTATGCTGGGAGGCTTGGAGTGATTGCCAGGCGTCGGGGGGGATCACTGCCAAGTCCTGATCGTGCCCAAAACACAAAGAGAAATCGTTGTGGACTATAGGTTCGGATGCTGGGAGGCTCAGAATAATTATTAGGCGTCCGGGGGGATCACACGGAAATTCGTTTGGGAAATTAGGTTCAGATGCTGGGAGGCGACGACCTTCATTAGCCCTGTCACCGTACATTCCTCCATTTGCCACAAGGCGTACCTGTGCTTGTGTCGCCTCCAGTCCCCTCTTGCCAGCTATGAAGGTGCCCTGCAGGCCGCCCCTCCAGGAGCCGCCCATTACCTATCGCAGCTAGCAGCTAGACCTGCAATGTTACACATGGAATGCACGCACATAAGGACGAACCGAGCCATTACCCAATAGAGGCGCGGACAGATGCACAGACGCATAGGGCACCTTGTTAAGATCCGGAAAAACAGATATCAGACATATAGAAAATGACCGGAAGGATTAATTGACAAACAGACGGAGGCAATTACAGATGCACCATATCCCATTGCCTCCGTCGCCCCTGCCCCCGCCGCCGTCGCCCCTGCCCCCGCCGCCGTCGCCCCTGCCCCCGCCGCCGTCGCCCCTGCCCCCGCCGCCGTCGCCCCTGCCCCCGCCGCCGTCGCCCCTGCCCCCGCCGCCGTCGCCCCTGCCCCCGCCGCCATCACCCCTGCCCCCGCCGCCGTCGCCCCTGCCCCCACCGCCGTCGCCGCTGCCCCCACCGCCGTCGCCCCTGCCCCCACCGCCGTCGCCCCTGCTCCCCCCTCCGTCGCCCCTGCCCTCCGTTCCGTCGCCCCTGCCCCTTTTTCCATCGCCCCTGCCCCTTTTTCCGTCGCCCCTGCCCCCCCCCTCCGTTGCCCCTCCCCCCGCCGCTGTCACCCCTCCCCGCGCCCCCATCGCCCCTCCCCCCGCCTCCATTGCCCCCCTTTTTCCGTCGCCCTTTTTACCGCCATCAAGCTGCACGTCCCTGCACCAACCGGCCCCCAAAGGAACACCCACCTGTGCGATTGCGCCTTAGTTGCAGTCCTGGGCAAGCCTCCAGTCGGCAGAAACTTGCTGCTGCCAGGGAGGTCGTGAGCTGAGCAGCACACCTGGGTGCAGAAACATTAAGACATGAGCCATGACAACATGAACCAAACAGAAATCACGAGTGTCTAATGCGCGCTATGATCCCAGAAATATCATTTTCAATGCCCGCACTTTATGACCGCCGATCACTAGTGATCGCCGCCGATCGCCACCCATCACCGCCGCAGATCACCACCGCCGATCGCCGCCGCGGATCACCGCCGCCTTGCTCTCTCCCTCTCCCCATTTGCAACATAATACCATTACTTACTGTTGTGACGACATATCAATTGTTGCTCCTCGCCGCGCCATGTCGAGGAGCATCGACTTGTCTGCGTGCATTGTCGCTTTCAGGGAAGCATCCTGTGCGGATAGAGATTATGGATCTATTCAGTAAAAAGGATATATAGCTACAGAATAAATTATTTCGCACCTTAGGAAGGTGATCATACAACGTGAAAACGTACTAGCTCTACAACTAGAATGCGTAAAAGAGCTAGGAATATAGTTATGAGAGTTCTGAGTAAATAAATTTAAAAATGCTAAATTAGTGCTAAAGGTGTTGACATCGCGTGATGTGCTGCTGAACGTTGCAGTACAGGCCATGATCCTATCTCGTTCATAGCAATCTCTTACATCCCCCCTGCCACCAGACTAAACCAATCACCATAACGGTTGCTGCAAGGGTGGGGTGGGCAGCGGCAGAGAAGGGGCGGGGTGGCAATGGAGGCAGGGAGGGGTGGCGACGGGGGCAGGCAGGTAAGCGTTGCTGCAAGGGTGGGGTGGGCAGGGGCGGAGAAGGGGCGGGGTGGCGATGGTGGCAGGGAGGGTGGGCGACGGGGGCAGGCAGGGAAACACAGCTGCAAGGGTGGGCTGGCTGGCAACAGGGACATGAGTGTGGTGGCAATGGAGGCAGGGAGGGGTGGCGACGGGGGCAGGCAGGGAAACACAGCTGCAAGGGTGGGGTGGGCAGGGGCGGAGAAGGGGCGGGGTGGCGATGGTGGCAGGGAGGGTGGGCGACGGGGGCAGGCAGGGAAACACAGCTGCAAGGGTGGGGTGGGCAGGGGCGGAGAAGGGGCGGGGTGGCGATGGGGGCAGGGAGGGTGGGCGACGGGGGCAGGCAGGGAAACACAGCTGCAAGGGTGGGGTGGGCAGGGGCGGAGAAGGGGCGGGGTGGCGATGGTGGCAGGGAGGGTGGGCGACGGGGGAAGGCAGGGAAACACAGCTGCAAGGGTGGGGTGGGCAGGGGCGGAGAAGGGGCGGGGTGGCGATGGGGGCAGGGAGGGTGGGCGACGGGGGCGGGCAGGGAAACACAGCTGCAAGGGTGGGGTGGGCAGGGGCGGAGAAGGGGCGGGGTGGCGATGGTGGCAGGGAGGGTGGGCGACGGGGGAAGGCAGGGAAACACAGCTGCAAGGGTGGGGTGGGCAGGGGCGGAGAAGGGGCGGGGTGGCGATGGGGGCAGGGAGGGTGGGCGACGGGGGCAGGCAGGGAAACACAGCTGCAAGGGTGGGGTGGGCAGGGGCGGAGAAGGGGCGGGGTGGCGATGGTGGCAGGGAGGGTGGGCGACGGGGGAAGCAGGGAAACACAGCTGCAAGGGTGGGTGGGCAGGGGCGGAGAAGGGGCGGGGTGGCGATGGTGGCAGGGAGGGTGGGCGACGGGGGCGGGCAGGGAAACACAGCTGCAAGGGTGGGGTGGGCAGGGGCGGAGAAGGGGCGGGGTGGCGATGGTGGCAGGGAGGGTGGGCGACGGAGGCAGGCAGGGAAACACAGCTGCAAGGGTGGGCTGGCTGGCAACAGGGACATGAGTGTGGTGGCGATGGAGGCAGGGAGGGGTGGCGACGGGGGCGGGCAGGGAAACACAGCTGCAAGGGTGGGGTGGGCAGGGGCGGAGAAGGGGCGGGGTGGCGATGGTGGCAGGGAGGGTGGGCGACGGGGGCGGGCAGGGAAACACAGCTGCAAGGGTGGGGTGGGCAGGGGCGGAGAAGGGGCGGGGTGGCGATGGAGGCAGGGAGGGGTGGCGACGGGGGCAGGCAGGTAAGCACGAATGTGACGGTGGACTTGGCGGTGACAGGGAAGGCGTGTGGTGGTGATGGCAGCAGGGAGGGGTGGCGACAGGGGAGGGAAGGAATGATGGCAGGGGCTAACCTCTGTCGCTATCCTAAAGCATTCCCTTCCCCGCCCATCCCACCCTTACAACTACACTCCTTCCCTCCCCATCACCAACATCTTCCATAGCCACCCTTCCTGTCGCCAACACCACCCCACCATTTTCCCGTAAGTGCCAACCCCATCCCATCCCCAACCATGCTGCAGCCGTCCATCATGACCCCTGAGCTACCCAGCCCAGGATGCACACTCACCGAACATGTCTTGCTGATAATGGTAGGCCTACAGCAGGACAATCATCATGGCCAGCTAGCGCACCAGATTGCACTGGCCATCTGTGCACCTGCGGGCAGATCATAGCAAGCAAGGATAAAACAAATGGATCAAGTGCAGTGAATGTTGTGCAAACGAACAGTAGCACTCATCTGCCCGCCCCCGTCACCCCCCCTCCCCTGCCGCTGTCGCCACCCAACGCCGTCACCTGTGCAACACACCCAACCCTTGAAACCGCACTTGCCTGCCCGCCCCTGTCACCCCCCCTCCCCTGCCGCTGTCACCACCCAACGCCGTCGCCTGTGCAACACACCCAACCCTTGAAACCGCACTTGCCTGCCCGCCCCTGTCATCCCCCCTCCCCTGCCGCTGTCGCCACCCAACGTCGTCGCCTGTGCAACACACCCAACCCTTGAAACCGCACTTGCCTGCCCGCCCCCGTCACCCCCCCTCCCCTGCCGCTGTCGCCACCCAACGCCGTCACCTGTGCAACACACCCAACCCTTGAAACCGCACTTGCCTGCCCGCCCCTGTCACCCCCCCTCCCCTGCCGCTGTCACCACCCAACGCCGTCGCCTGTGCAACACACCCAACCCTTGAAACCGCACTTGCCTGCCCGCCCCTGTCACCCCCCCTCCCCTGCCGCTGTCGCCACCCAACGTCGTCGCCTGTGCAACACACCCAACCCTTGAAACCGCACTTGCCTGCCCGCCCCCGTCACCCCCCCTCCCCTGCCGCTGTCGCCACCCAACGCCATCACCTGTGCAACACACCCAACCCTTGAAACCGCACTTGCCTGCCCACCCCTGTCACCCCCCCTCCCCTGCCGCTGTTGCCACCCAACGCCGTCGCCTGTGCAACACACCCAACCCTTGAAACCGCACTTGCCTGCCCGCCCCCGTCACCCCCCCTCCCCAGCCGCCGTCGGCCCCCTCTGCTGCACCCCGTTCCTGTTGCACCAAACATTCAATGCCCCTGAAAGGAACACTCACCATTCATGTAAATGGTGGTGGCTGAATAACCAGAAGTGTAACTGGTGGTGTAACCCGTGTGTCCTAATCATCAGAGGTGTAACTGGTGGCGGAATCAGAGGTAACGTGCTGGCGGCATCAAGGGCCACAGTGTGGCGGAATCAGAGGTAACGTGCTGGCGGCATCGAGGGCCACAGTGTGGCGGAATCAGAGGTAACGTGCTGGCGGCATCGAGGGCCACAGTGTGGCGGAATCAGAGGTAACGTGCTGGCGGCATCGAGGGCCACAGTGTGGCGGAATCAGAGGTAACGTGCTGGCGGCATCGAGGGCGACAGTGTGGCGAAATCAGAGGTAACGTGCTGGCGGCATCGAGGGCCACAGTGTGGCGGAATCAGAGGTAACGTGCTGGCGGCATCGAGGGCCACAGTGTGGCGAAATCAGAGGTAACGTGCTGGCGGCATCGAGGGCACAGTGTGGCGAAATCAGAGGGCCACAGTGTGGCGAAATCAGAGGTAACGTGCTGGCGGCATCGAAGGCCAAGGTTGTGGCTGAACCTGAGGAATACCTGGTTTGTTACAGGTGGCGGAATTGATGGTGTAACTAAATGTAGCGTAACTACTGGAGGAGTTACTGGTGGCGGACTTGGAGGTACATTGGAAACAACAGGACCGTTAGCATCTTTGGTCGCAGCCAACCCATGGGTCATGGCACCGTCCCATGGGTCACAGTAGCCGTGCTGGTGTTTGGTAGCTGTAGGCATGGAAATTGCATTGTGAAATATATTGTTCTTGTGTAAGGTCCAGCACAAAACATGCAGCAACACACGAACATGCAGGTTTCACATGATTTAAGCACTATTCTGTGATGGGGTTGGATCCTTGGCTGCAGCCTTATTACTGGAAACACATACATGAAGCAGCCCGTGACAAATACAATTATTGCACTAAAATATTAGTGGAAAGGTTAAGGGATAGGCGGGCGTATGATGGTTAAATAGCAGAGGAGTCCGCCCATCTGCCCATGCATGGATCCGGCCAACCGCCAACCGACACAAATGACTTGTCACGAAGGCCAAATGATGAGTCATTACAAGAACAGTGCCAAAAAAAGATTTCAGTTTGAAAGGCAAATATATGTAACGAGATAACGAAAATGGCAATGTTAAATAGGGCTAGCATGTTTTCTCGACATCGCGTCCCACTAGCACACGATTAGTTGCAGATCTTTAAGGGACGAAATCCTATAGATAATGTTGCCTTTTACTACAGCGATCAACGGTTCATGTCTACAGGACGCTGTTAGACAAGCCGCCATGCATCTGGATGAGGCGGCGCTGCTCAACGAGTGTGGCGAGATGCAGCAATACATATGGAAATACAGCGGTAAGTAATAGCAGCATATTTTGAGTGGGGAGGGCGCAAAGACAGGGTGAAAAATGGCGGCGAAAGTCGCGATGGGGGCGATTTTCGGGGGATAAAATTTTTAGCCGCACAGCACGGCAGCCGTGCAGCGCGGCAGCGATGCGGCGCGGAAGTCGCACAGCGTGGCAGCCGTGGAGCGCGTTAGTCGCGCAGCACGGAAGCCACGCTGTGCGACTTCCGCGCCGTGCCGCACCGCTGCCGTGTTGCGTGGCTACTCTGCTGCACCGCTGCTGCGCTGCGTGGCTTCCGCACTAGTTCACTGCCGCTCTGCATCGCTACCGCCATGCACGGTGATGCCCTCATGCTGCATGAATGCCGCCTCATTGTGCTGCCGCCACGTTGCATTGCCGCCGCATGGTGCTGCTGCACCGCTGCACTGCCGCCATGCTGCACCGACGCCATACTGTGCTCCCTCCATGCTTTGCCGCCTTAACACTGCATCACCGCCATGCTGCGCCTCCGCCACGCTGTGCTGCGGCCATGCTGTGCCAGCAGTGTGCGTGGGGGGGTAAGTCTGGAAATGCGAGTCAAGGGTGATGAGACTATTTCACAGGGCGACGGAGGCGGGGTTGGAGGGGCGACGGAGGCGGGGATAGAGGGGCGACGGAGGCGGGGATAGAGGGGCGACGGAGGCGGGGATAGAGGGGCGACGGAGGCAGGGTTAGAGGGGCGACGGAGGCGGGGTTAGAGGGGCGACGGAGGCGGGGTTAGAGGGGCGACGGAGGCGGGGTTAGAGGGGCGACGGCGGGGGGGTTAGAGGGGCGACGGGGGCGGGGTTGGAGGGGCGACGGCGGCGGGGTTGGAGGGGCGACGGCGGCGGGGTTGGAGGGGCGACGGCGGCGGGGTTGGAGGGGCGACGGAGGCGGGGTTGGAGGGGCGACGGCGGCGGGGTTGGAGGGGCGACGGCGGCGGGGTTGGAGGGTTGACGGGGGCGGGGTTGGAGGGGCGACGGAGGCGGGGTTGGAGGGGCGACGGCGGGGGGGTTAGAGGGGCGAGGGGGGCGGGGATAGAGGGGCGACGGGGGCGGGGATAGAGGGGCGACGGGGCGGGGTTGGAGGGGCGACGGCGGCGGGGATAGAGGGGCGACGGGGGCGGGGGAGGCGGTGACACAGGTAAGCTGTCGTCTTCCTACGTGGTTGTCTTGCTTTGCCACCGCGGCGCCATGCCGCCGTTGTGGTGTCCAGACGCCATCGTGACTTCTTCACATGTGTGTTTCGTGTGTTTCCCGCATGTTTGTGCTGCCCCCCACATCTCTGCAAGCGCCCTTTCCTATTCTGCTTGATTTGTGTTTCTTTTGCCGTGTCTGACATGCACCTGACGTCTGCTGCCCGGGTGCGTCCCTTGTCCGCTGCCGCAGGTTCTCAGCTGTGGCGCCACTGGCTACCTGTACGAATGCTTGCTACATTGGCGAGGAAGCTAGAACGATATAAGCGAGGGTAAGGTGTGGGGGCGGGTGCAGGGCCGCAGTGGGATGGAGGGGCGACGGAGGCGGGGTTAGAGGGGTGACGGCGGCAGGGGTGGAGGGGCGACGGGGGCGGGGTTAGAGGGGCGACGGGGGCGGGGTTGGAGGGGCGACGGCGGCGGGGTTGGAGGGGCGACGGGGGCGGGGATAGAGGGGCGACGGGGGCGGGGTGAGAGGGGCGACGAAGGCGGTGATAGAGGGGCGACGGGACGGGTGTACATGCATTATGTCCTTGTTGTCCATGGATAGTGTTAGTAGATGGTTTGCCTGCATGTCTGTTGCCTGTTTTCTGGATCTTTGGTTTGTCACGAATACATCTGTTTTTATGCTGTCCTTATGGCAGGTTTAGCTGCTGGTGCTGATATGTCATTGGTGGCTTCTGGATGGGTGGTGTGATGGACACCATAGCAGCTGGCAGGACGGGGCCAGAAGGACACAAACGCAGGTACGGCAGGTGGGGAGTGGGGGAATATGCGGGAAACGGAAGGGGTGGCGGAGGTGGGCGGAAGGGGTGGCGGAAGGGGTGGCGGAGGTGGGCGGAAGGGGTGGCGGAGGTGGGCAGAAGGGGTGGCGGAGGTGGGCGGAAGGGGTGGCGGAGGCAGGGTACGGGCGACACAGGCAGTGGGAAGGGCGATGCAGATGGGGGGAGGGGTGATGCAGGCGGGGGGAGGGCCGACATAGGCAGGAGAAGGGGTGACGCAGACGACTGGGGGGAGGGGCAACGTAGGTAAGAGGGAGATGACATGTTTTGGCATGTTGCAAAGACCCTGATGCCTGAGCTGTGTGCTATATGCCCTCTCCTTTGTGCTTGCAGGTGCATGGCCTACATGACAATGTTGTCTGGTGATGGATGCTGGTAAGGCTGGGAGGGGAATTGGGTGGGGGGCTGGGCAGGGTGGGGTTGGGGGTTGGGAGGGGAGTGATAAGATAAAGTGAAGGGGAGGGCGGGCTCGTGCATGTTGTAGCATGGGATATGGTAAGGTTTTGTTGCCGCTGCCATGCTGCCATGCACAGTCGTTGTGCTGTGCAGCTGACGTGTGGCATCACCATCGTGCTCTGCTGTCACTGCGCTGCACCACCACCAGGCTGTGCCGCCACCTCGCACTGTGCAGCTCCCATGCTGTGCCGCTGCAGTGCTGCATGGCCGCCGTGCTGTGCTGCCTGTCGCACATTGTGCCGCCACCAAGTTGCACTGCCGTCACTCTGTATGACACCACCGTGCTGCACTGCCATCAGGCTGACGCTGGCGACAGAGGCAGCAGGAAACTGGTAGGGCTGCAGTGGGGCGGAGGCTGGAGGCAGGGGAAGGGGGGCGACGGGGGCGGGGGAACGGGGGCGACGGAGGCGGGGGAACGGGGGCGACGGAGGTGGGGGAACGGGGGCGACGGAGGCGGGGGAACAGGGGCGACGGAGGGGCGGGGGAACGGGGGCGACGGAGGCGGGTGAACGGGAGCGACGGAGGCGGGTGAACGGGAGCGACGGAGGCGGGGGAACGGGGGTGACGGAGGCGGGGGAAGTCGCAATCCTGTTCTGTGCTGCCGCCGCGTTTTCCTGCCATTGCGCTGTGCTGCCACTGAGCTGTGCACTGCCGTGCTGCTGTGCGACAGCAGTGCTGTGCTGAAGGTGTAGGGGAATTCTGGTACTGTGAGGGGTGATAACACTATTTCGCATGTTGCAAAGACTTTGATGACTGCGCTGTGCGCTGTTTGTCCCCTCCTACGTGCCTGCAGGTGCATGGTCCACACCATAATGTTGTCTGGCGCTACATGCTGGTGTACAGCAGGGGGTGGAATCTGGGGGTTGACCAGGGTGGGGTTGGGGGTTGGCAAGGGTGCAGTAAGAGGAAAGAAAGGGAGGCGGGGGGGGGCTTCATCATGCATGTGTTAGTGTGGGATATATATGGTTAGGTTTCGTCACTGCCGCCATGCTGCACTGCAATTGTGCGCTGCCAACACCGCACGACAGTGTCGCCATCGTGCAGTGCTGCCGCCATGTGCTGTGTTGCACTGCCGTCACGCTGGTGCTGGCGACGGTGGCGGCAGGGCAGGTGACGAAGGCAGTGGGGCTGGCGGCGGACGCAGCCAGATTGGCAACGGATGCAGCCAGGCTGGCAACGGATGCAGCCGGGCCGGAGACGGAGGCAGGGCGACGGAGGCAGGGCGACGGAGGCAGGGCGACGGCGGCGGGGTGATGGTGGCGGGGTGACGGCGGCAGGGTGACGGCGGCGGGGTGACGGAGGCGGGGTGGGTTGATGGAGGCGAGGTGGGTTGATGGAGGCGAGGTGGGGTGACGGACGCGGGGTGGCAGAGGTGGGGGTGACGGACGCGGGGTGGCGGAGGTGGGGTGACGGACACGGGGTGGCGGAGGTGGGGCGACGAACAGGGGGGAAGGAGGCGGTGGGAAACAAAGGCGGGTGATGGAAGTGAGGTGACAGAGGTGTGGGGCGACGGAGGCGGGGTGATGAACGCGGGCAACGGAAGTGGGGTGACGAAGGCGGGGTGGCGAATGCAGGGGGCGACGAACGCGGGGGGAACAAAGGCGGGGCGATGGAAGTGGGGCAATCGAGGTGGGGCAATGGACGCGTGATTATTTGCATGGTGCCGCCGTTGTGTGCCTTTATGCGCTTTATTGGTGTTGCCGTGGGGTGCCGTGGGGTGCCATATAATAAACTATTGTGCCGCCGTTGTGCCTGCATAGGGTGCCATTGAACAATGTAACCAAACATGTGAAAAAAATATTGCCTCTCTATAGATGCTGTGTGCCTCTTTATGATGTTTCTCTCCCCCACCCCCTCACAAAGAAGCAAACTATGTAGTCAAACGACTCGACAGCAAAAGCACGCAGAATGATTTTTGTTTAACGAAATAAGAACACCAGAAATGTCCAGGACAGCAAAGAAAACAACACAAGCACAGCAAACCGGACTGTAAAAATGGCAGAGACAGCAGCAAATGCACCAGCAGCAAACGCACAGCATGCAAAAGCAAGGAAACAGAAACGATGATTATAGTTTATCATACAGCATTCTTGTGCTTTTTGCAAGGAAAGCAGAGGCAGCTACGACCAAAACAGTCAGAAACCAGCCAACTAGCCACAAACAAAGGGCAGCAAAGAAACAAACTGCATATCTTTATATATTTTATAATTAATTGGACACATATATATAGCTTTAGCAAAACAATATAACGCGTCGTAACTATACTAACAGTCCGTCCAAAAGCAGTTGGCCCAAAGCCGGACACAAAACAACACCAGAACGACCGCCTAATTTCTCAAATAAATTACTCGCGTTATTATTCAGCCATTGCAAAAAAAAGTAGTCGAAAGCATGGTCAAACAAGTCAGCTGCGACCATGGCCAGGCTGACCCTGAAGCCCAGACGGCACCATTCGCGCAACCAAAAAGCAATATTTAATCCTTGAAACATAAAAACAAAATAACGCAAAAAGTGCGCGAAAAAAACAAAGCAAATCGTCGAAATTGCCGCGCGAAAGGAGCCTAGAGCCAGGGACATGGCTACACATGGCTCTTTTCAACCTCACAAAACGACAAAACAATCGCACCGAATTCTTCGGCCAAGAAACAGCTTCTCAAAGCTATGCTCAAATCGCGGAAAGTCACACGGACGACGAAAAAGCAGTCCAGACCAACCAACCCAACCCAACAACCCAACAAACACTACGGGCTGGCCCGCCGGCGCACAACAGCAACAACAACAACCACCGAACAACAGCCGTGCGCGATGCCAATCAAACTGCATTATTACTACTCTGCCACAATGTTTATAATTACATACTGCCATTATTATCTAGCTATAAATAACAGTATAATAAGAAACCAAGACAAGCAAACCCTGATGAGAAACCCAGCAGGATGGAGCAATCAAGGAGGCAGGCAATAGGCAGGCAAATATAGACAGCAGCAGCTCTAATAAGTCATCTAGCAGAGCATGCTGCCACCATAACATAGCTTGCTAGAGTACCCACAAGAGCAAAAAAACCCAGCAATATAACCCTGCATGCAACCCTGCTGCCTCCCACAATTAATAGATATCTCCATATATAGTATACCCAGCAGCCACTCATCACATGCATGATTAGATAGATAGCTGCTGTATCTATATATCATCTGTACATCATCAATCATCAAGTAATGCAGGGTTTAATAATAGATGCAAGCAGAGCTTAGAAGTTGCTGGATGGGCTGCTGCTAGCATGTGTATATGCATGGTGGCAGATACACATGCATATATATGCATACAGGTATGTGTATAGATAGATGTGCGTGGCTGGATGGCTGGCATGCATGCATATGCATGGATGGGCTGCTCTAGCTAGATAGCTAGCTTTATCAGAAGAAATCTACATAATAATATGCAGGGGTGGGGGTGGGGTGGGGAGCAGGGATAATATATAAATAATGCAGTGGGGATAGAGGCAGCAGTTATG
Source organism: Volvox reticuliferus (assembly GCA_019650235.1). NCBI lineage: Eukaryota > Viridiplantae > Chlorophyta > Chlorophyceae > Chlamydomonadales > Volvocaceae > Volvox > Volvox reticuliferus. Next base: position 348,954 of record BNCP01000077.1, on the reverse strand, counting down.
GCATGCAGGGATAAGGAGAAGGAAGGATATGGGGGAGATATATAATGGGGGGAATGAAGGGGGTATGTATGTACTACATACATGGCAGGGATAAGATGGGAAAAAGCAGGGGGGGATGGGATAAGAAGCAAGGGGAGGCATGGGATGAGGGGATTAGGGAAATAATAAGGGGATGGGAACTATGAAGGTTGAGATATTTCTGTCTTTGACTTACTGTGTCTATCTCTAGGGTTTCTTGGTGTGCATGTGCCACATATATGTGCCACACTCACACTCTCCCTGTCTATTGCTGTCTATTGCTGTCTGTCTGTCTGTCTGTCTGTCTGTCCCCTTTCCCCCCTCACACACATACTCTCTCTCTCTCTTTCTTTCTCTCTGACATAAAGCATGCATACCTCTTTATTTCTATGTACTGCCTAGACACATCTGTAGGCATATCTGTCATAAGTAAGTAGGAAGGGTCCTTGCCAGCCACCCACCCATCAAGCAAACATGTCCTCATACACGTCATCAACATCAGCAGCAAGGAGTAGCAGTCTTGGCAGAAGTTGTAGTGGTGCTGATGGCAGGAACAGTAGTAGTATGGTCAATGATGAGGGTCATCATCAGGACAATAACTTGGAGGATGAGGACTCCAACTACTCTGATGAGGAGCGAGCAAGCAAACGCCAGTGCCGCCTTGAACACCGGCGTAAGCGGCACCAACGAAAAAGAAGAATAGTCCAGCAGGGGGGAGGACAACGAAAGCAGCAAGCACAACATACAGACCCCACTGCAGCAGCGCAGGCAGCAGGATCATCAGCATCAGCATCAGGACCATCCACCACCCCAGCAGCAGATATACCTGCCCATGATGATAGCACACATGCTGTGCCAGCTGCTGCTGCTGCTACTGCTGCAGCTCCTGCACTACCTATGCCGGCAACACCATCTGCTGTGCAAGTAGCAGCAGCAGGCAACATCCTGGATCCAGAAACCCCCTGGCTGCCCCAACAATTGGCATGCCTCCAACGTCAGGGGCAAGCCTGCCTGCCCTGGCTTTCAGCAGCTGTCAATCCATCCATCCACAATATGGCAAGCTTGCTCCACCCAACACTTCAACAAGTCAAGGTATATATGCACGTTTGGTTCCCCATATAAATACACATGTCCACATACATGTAGTCAAGTAAATAAATGTACTCAAGCAAAGTGCTGGCAGCAGGCAATTAAGTCAGGGGCAGGAGTGATGAATGCTGCATGCTGTACAGTGGGGTTACAGTGGGGTATGGGGGCGGGGTATTGCAATATTGGGGCATGTTAATGTATGGGTGTGGTGTGGACATTATAGGATATAGGCATGACAATAGCTCCATGATCTCATCTTCTGCTCTATCATACACATGTTGGTCTCATTTGCGAGTAGTATCCTTGGAGGTCCTAGGATCGACCCCAGCTAGGTGCACCATGATCCCCCACCTGATTGTCAGCTGGCTGCCATACATGTCGCTGTTGATACTAGCTAACGAGTAAATCTAAAATCTCAGATATTTGTCAAACACATGCAGACTGCCCGGGGAACAGTGGTGGCGCCACGGGTCTTCCAACATCCCACAGCTAACCAACGGAGCAACAGCAACAGAAACGATCGCTACAAGGAGCTTGTGCGTGAGGAGAAAACCCAAAAGGATGGTGGCCTATGGAGTAAGCACTATAACCCGACCACCCTACAGCTGCAGCACCAGCCGCCGCCATCACCAGCATCACCACTACTGCCACCACCACCGCCGCAGCCACAGCAGCAGCCGCAGGCATCATCACCATCATCAGCACAGCAGCAGCAGCAGGGCAGCTGCCCACAGGGGTGGCAAACTCTTATGAGGGGTATCCTGAGGGTCATGGCCTTCCTTGGAGACCACCTACAAGCAAAATGGCGCATTGTCCCCGCACATCAGAGAGAGGAGTGGGATGATGCAGTACGGAATATGTCCATGGCCCTGGGCATGGACCAGACGGAAAGACTGGTGGTGGAGAATGCACTCCTTGTGTGGTTTCCATTGGTCTTCATTGCCCCCATCATCGTCCCCACCGCTGTACGTCCATCTGCTGGAGGAGGAGTACGGGCGTGCTTAGCACAAAAAATGCTGGAATTACTTCAGATGGAACAGGCTTCAGCTCTAAGTCGAGGCCTTTTACCAAGTGATATAGCTGATTTTTTCACAGACGCGCACCAATATTTTGCCCGTCAAACTGATGCTGCGGCTGCTGCCCAGCAACCGCAGCAGCAGCAGCAGCAGCCCGCACCTGCGATGACTGCTGCTGTTGATCCTGTGGCTACAGTACAACAGCTTGTCGATAATCACCCCCACCATCACCCACCCACCTTAACAGCAGCACAGGTACAGGCAGCTAAAGACAGACTTGCTCAACATTTAGCTGGACGGCATGTGCCTCATGTACCCATGGATTCTCCATGCATAACACTCTCCCTCTGTAGACCATCTGCACAGCCACGTTTACGGGAACTGACAATGGTGGTGGCCACATCAGCTGATGGGGGTGGTACAGCAGGTCAGCAGGGGGGTGCTACTGGTGGGGGCCCCAGTGGGGGTCTTCCATACCAACAGCCCCAACAGGGCCAGCAGGTACCAGCAGCAGCTGTTGGACACCCTGCTGCTGACAATGATGGGGCAGCAGACTATTACATGGTGCCTCCTTTACCAGGCAGCTTAAGAGTCAGGCTTAAAAAGAGGTTACTGTTCCAGAACAGGAAAGGATATATATACTTCCTGGTGGGGAGGCGAGTCAAGTGTTCACCAGGAACGCAGCGGAGTGGGATCTACATTGGAGCCCACCACTTCATCCTATGGGCAATGCATGGATGGCCTCAAAATGGCCGGATGCAGTACCCGACACACCTGGAGCCAAGACCACGAAAAGCTGCCAAGCAACCGGTACATGACCCGTTGACCTATAAGCCGATTGCCATGCACATCTGCAGCAACCCAGCATGCATCAACCCCCTGCATATTTTCTACGGGGATCATTCCAATAATGCAAAGGCTGTGCAATGCAGCCTTCAGGCACACACACGAATTGTGGCAAACTCCAGCATATTCCATCAATTCAGCATGGGACTGGCACGTCGGGATCCAACAAAGGACTTCTCTAATACACCTGTCCAGGCTGCTAGCAGTCTTCTCACTCCTTCAGCAACCTAATTCGTCCATCCAATGGATGGATGCTTGGATGGTTGCTTGGATGGATGGTTGGTTGGATGGTTGGTTGGATGGACAGATGGGTGGACAGATGGGTGGATGGATGGGTGGATGGATGGGTGGATGGATGGGTGGATGGATGGGTGGATGGATGGGTGGATGGATGGGTGGATGGATGCTTCTGTAATCATACTTATCACAACTGACTTCCTATGCCCAGGCTTGGATAACCCCAATTTTATACTTCCCCTTCAATATGTGAATATAATTTTGCTGCAGTCTAAATTTATTGACTCACCATACTTTATAACAGCAAACATATGACTGCAGCCTCCATCCATGAACCAGTCACCACTGATTTTACTACTCCAACAGGCCATCCTGTGGGAAACATATTAACATATGGCAAAAACCCCAAAATGACCTCTCTTCTTAGTGCTGTATAAGGCGAGGGTGCACATGTGGCAAGGCAGGCTGCCATCTACATGAAAATTGCCTAACATGTCATATGCAGGGTGACCTCTAAACCCTAAAACCCTAAGGAGCGACGAACGCCAACGGCAGCAGTGACCACCGTTCGTACGGATCGTGGTCATGGCGTTCGCGGCGCGTCCGGATCGGGTAACCGCAAAGGGTCAACCGGCGCAGGTCAACGCGCGGATCCAGCCAAGGGCAAGAGGAAAGGGGGTTCGCCGTCTGCAGCGGCTGCGCACGAAGCTAAGAACGAGACCAAGCGGCAACGCACTAGCGACGGTTGGTTGGATAAATGGGGTTGCACGCACTCCGAGCTTGCACGTCGGAAGAGCAAGAAGGTTTGCCTGAGATGCGCGTCGGCGGAACATCCTACGAGGGAGTGTCCGCACCTACCGCCTTTGGCTCAGCGGCCGAAGTAGGGGATTGCCCAGGAAGGCTCGGAGGGGACTCCACCTGGGAAGTCGGAACTAGAGGGTGGGCGGTTGTCGTCAGTGCGGCAAGCCGTGAGGGCACCGTTGCCTTCGGTCCTTGAACAAATCGAACGCGCGATTGGACGTCGATTGTCGCTCGACGGTCGCTCAGGACGTGTAGGTTTTGACTCGCTGTGTAACCTGTATGCACCGAGTAAACCACTGACGTCTATCGATTTGTTAGGCCACACCGTTTTGTTCCTCCCCTCATCTCTGCGCGAGCTGTCAGTGCAGCTGACCTTCTATAGGAGAAGTAGGCGTCAACGTCCAGACACTGCTGCTTGCGTCCTTCTGCCCGCTTATAGTCGGCAAAAAGCCTCGACTTTGCTAACGGGTATGCGGGAAGTCTGCCGGTTCGAGCCGGGCACCGTTCTGTATAACGGTGTTGATTTAGCAGGTGCACCTGTTCCGTTGTCGGTCCAGGCCTACGCCGTTGACGTTTGGTACGATGCTCCTGCACCTCATTCTGAGGGTTCTGCCGAACGATTCGAACCCGCCCTGAGCGTCTTGCTTTCGTCCGCAGAGTCGGTACCGGCAGACAATCGGGTCCCTTTGATTCAGGTCGGCCTTGCTGGTCGCACCCTGAAGGCGCTCGTCGATACCGGCGCCAGTGACGACTTCATCTCATCGGCAGAGGTGAATGCATTGGGTCTGTGCCCACAGTCGTCGGAATGGTCGCAGGTTACCCTCGCGGATGGGGGTAAGCAACCCATATTGGGCAGGGTCACCCTTCGCCTGTGTATAGGTCCTCTGCGTATTACGACCCAACCTTATGTGTTGCGTGAGCTGACTGATGCTGCGACATATATACTGGGGTCCTCAACATTACGGCAGTATGGGGCCGGCATTGACCTAGAGTCTGGAACCCTTCGCCTTCGTAAGGGGACTCTGTCGTGCAAAGTACCCTTCGTGCCGTTTGTAAGTGTTGAGCCAGAGGGGGGTAAGTCTGAAGCGGAGCCTGTGGTTAACTACGCTGTGAAAGCCATGGGGCAGCGTGCTGAACCCAAGCCAGTCGGGCGTAAAGAGGCCATCCGGATGATCCGGAAGGGTGCCCACGGACTGCTTGTGAGGCCTAGGTTGCATTTGAATGCGACGACCGCTCAGTCTTCTTTGGATCCTGAGGTTGAAGCCTTGCTCACAGGGTACGCAGACGTTTTTCGTGACGTGCCTGGGCTTCCTCCTTTGCGTCCCGTGGACCATACCATCCCACTCGTACCCGGCGCTCAGCCTGTGTCAAGACCTATGTACAGGTTAAGTCCTCTGGAGTTGGACGAGGTGAAGCGCCAGGTAACTGATCTGCTCGCAAAGGGTATGATTCGCCCCAGCACATCTCCGTATTCTGCGCCGATTCTGTTTGTCGGTAAGAAGGATGGGAGCTTGCGCATGTGCATCGATTACAGGGGGTTGAATGCGACGACGGTCAAAAACCGTTACCCATTGCCGCGCGTGGACGACCTGCTCGATAAACTTAAGGGCTCGGCCTACTTCAGCTCGATCGACTTGCAACAGGGATACAATCAGATTCGCATCGCTGCGTCTGATGTGCCGAAAACCGCTTTTCGGACGCCCTTTGGTCACTTCGAGTACACGGTCTTGTCGTTCGGGTTGACTAATGCCCCTGCGACGTTTCAGGCGGTCATGGATCGCATGTTTAGACCGTATATCGACAGGTTCGTCGTTTGCTACTTGGACGACATCCTGGTCTACTCCAAGACGCGCGAGGAGCATCTGGAGCATCTTAAGCTTGTGCTTGAGGTGTTGAGGCGGGAGCAATTGTTTGCGAAGCGTGCCAAATGCTTTTGGGCGCAGCCTCAGGTGGAGTACTTGGGCCACATTGTGTCGGCCACCGGCGTCAAGATGGACCCACGGAAGGTAGCTGTGGTTCGCGATTGGCCAGCGCCTCGGAACCTTCAGGAGCTTCGTAGCTTCCTCGGCTTGACCAACTATTTCCGTAAGTTCATCAAGCAGTACTCTATCCTGTCGGCCCCGCTCACTGATTTGACGCGTAAGGGAGCTTTCGATTCGCCTGGTGCATGGACGCCCGAGTGTCAGCTGGCGTTCGAGGAGCTAAAGCGTGTCGTTGCCGACGACGTTACCCTTGCGTTCCCCGACTACTCGTTGCCGTTTCGTGTCGAAGTGTTTTCGGATGCTTCGTTGTATGGGAGCGGCGCTGTACTGTTGCAGGAAGGGCGACCGATCGCCTTCACGAGTAAGAAGTTTACGGGCGCAGAGACCCGTTACACCACAGGGGAGCAGGAGCTGCTAGCAGTCTTGCACGCGCTTAAGGAGTGGCGTTGCTACCTAGAGGGACGACCTTTCACCCTTAAGACTGACCACAAGCCCCTGACGTTTTGCAAAGCGTCCCCACGTTAAACCGGCGTCAAGCGAGGTGGATGGAGTACCTCGCGCGGTTTGACTGCATCTGGGAGCACGTTGCCGGTCGGATTAACATCGCCGACGCTCTCAGTCGACATCCGTCGCTACACGCTGCGATTTTGGCGGCGCCTGTCCAACGTCCACCGACCCCGGACGTGCCTCTGTCCTCGGACCTCGCGGCTCGCCTGAAGGCTGCTTATGTGGGCGACTCTTGGTTTGCTTCGCCTGGCAATGTCGAGCACCTACGCAAGCAGAATGGCCTTTGGCTACGGACGGAAGGATCGACGACTCAGATTGTCGTACCTAACGACGATTCCCTTCGTCGCGATATCCTTTCCCGTTTCCATGAGGATCCGTTGGCAGGACACCCAGGTAGCACGCGGCTGGTCGAGTTGGTGCGACGCTCGTTCTGGTGGTCTCGTCTGGCGAGAGATGCCGAGAACTTCGTGCAGACATGCAGTTTGTGCCAGCGCAACAAGGCTTTGTCCGGTAGGGGCCACGGGTTGTTGCAACCATTGCCTGTTCCTGACGCGCCTTGGGAAAGTGTTTCCATGGACTTCGTAGTCGCGCTGCCCAAAACTGAAGGAGGGTACGACTCGGTGCTTGTCATGGTTGACCGTTTGACTAAGATGGTTCACCTTGCACCCACCACATCGACCTGTACTGCTGAGCAGACTGCACGCCTGTTTTTCGATAACGTGGTTCGGTTGCATGGCGTACCTAAGAACGTGGTCTCGGACCGTGGCGGTCAGTTCACGTCTAAGTTTTGGGAAGCGCTCTGCAAGCTTGTGGGCATGCGGGTTAACCTGAGCACGGCATACCACCCGCAGTCTGACGGCCAGACCGAACGCACGAATCGCACCCTGGGGGATATGTTGCGCAACTTTGCTGGTCGCACGCCTCTCGTTTGGGATACCTACCTGACCGCAGCAGAGTTCGCGATTAATAATGCTGTTAATCGGTCGACAGGTCAAAGCCCGTTCTTCCTGACGTATGGGTTTCACCCGGCGCTACCTGTGTGGCGTGAGCTGGAGGTGTATGTCCCTGCGGCTAAGACCTTTGCCAAGACGTTCTTATCCCGAATGACAGACGCGAAGTCGTGTTTGGACGCGGCACAGCAACGGGCAACGGAGTACTACAACAAGTCCAAGCGGGACGTGGTCTTTTCGGAAGGACAGATGGTTCTGCTGAGCACCAAGAACCTGCGTTCCTTTGCCGAGGGATCCCGAAAGCTGTTGCCCCGTTGGATTGGCCCGTACCCCGTTGTGCGCATGGTAGGGAACGCGGCTGTCGAGCTGGCGTTGCCCTCTGACATGAACATCCACCCTACGTTCCATGTGTCACTTGTTCGTCCGTATCGCGGCACGGAGCCCGCGCCTGTCACCACTGATACCCCTGCAGCAGTCGAACCGGGTCCTGAGACCTGGGTCGCAGGCAAGCAGAAGGTATACAACGTGGAGCGCATCCTGGACTACCGCACTCGACGTGTGGGTAAACACCGGCGCAAGCGAACCGTGCACGAATACCTGGTCAAGTGGACGGACTACTCGAGTGAACACAACTCGTGGGAACCTGCGCGCAATTTCTCCCCGGAGATGGCGCCCATCCTCGAAGAGGCTAGGTTGCGTGCCACGCGATCTCAGTAGCTCTGGTCGCCCGAGCGGCAGCGAGGACGCTGCCTATGGGGGGGGGGAATAATTGTTGTACCACGCGTCACTTTTCCTAAGCTCTGCTAGAGTTGCACCCACCATCACTCTGTCGCGCACGACACCACGTCAGCTGTCGTACGTGGACACTGTGGAGCGATACGGCACTATCGTACGGTACGGCACGGTACGACGGTACGGCACGGTACGACGGTACGGCACCGATGACGTCAGCTGTCGTACGTGGACGCGGTGGAGCGATACGGCATTGATGACGTCAGCTGCCGTACGTGGGCACGCGTGGAGTAGTACGGCAGCGGGCGCGGCGCGATCGCACGCATGTCACGCAGCACGTCGCACCGCACACGTTAGGCGCACTGGCTAAGGGCACAAGCAACCCGCAACGAGCATATCGCCTAACGCATTGTGCACAACGCTGCAAGCATACATTGTGTGATCGGCATCGCGATAAGTGCGCATGGTCCGGCGACTTGGTCGCGGACGGTCTAAAACGCATGAGGCATTGCATAGCAACGTGCACTAACGATAACACGTGCATTATGCATACGCGCGCGCACGAGCATGATGACGCGAGCGTACCTGGAGGTCGCGAGGCAATGGCTCGAGCGATGCGGCGCGTCGAATGCAACGCTACGCGCGATGGCGTAGTCGGCACCTTTACGCGAGTAAAGAACATTGCATTATTGCTATGACGGCTTATATAGCAATATCCGCACGCGGGATCACGGTAGTACACTTACTACTTGCAGATCTCTTGTACCGCGAGCCGTCGCTGCGAGTATATCTGCTATGCGCATTGACGGCCTAAGTGTGAAGATATGGGAGAATCACCACGCGAACATTGCGATGGACATTTAAACAAGCTAACCGCGCTTTGGTTGAGCTTACGCCTTTTACATCACTTATGGTCGTATTTCTTGGATAAGCCCGAGCACCGATTTGCATCGGTTAGATGATGATTGCCTCTGCTAGGCACTGATAGCCTATCACGTCATCTTCGCCTGTCTTGGAATATACGTTGTAACTCCTCGCATCGAAGACTTCCGCTGCCTCGATTGGTACGTTCTGATATAATCGAGCATGATGCGCTAAGCCTGGTTCTCCGCAGAATCAATGGGCGATTATGAGGAGTGATACAACACGGCTCACCCCGTCTTTCAACAAGAAGGAAGCACACCTGTATCAGACGGCGATACATACGCGCCGTCGCCCTGAACGATTTCACCAGCCGCGTTTTCTTGTAACGTCTCCTGCAGCTGCCGTACACCAGCGGCGCCAGTGCGGTCATGGAGGAACGTGCTCCGCAGTACGCCGGCGACTTCCGGATCTGTAGGACCGATCGCGGAGCGCAGCAGCGCCTCAGGTACCTGCGCAACACATCCCATACGCTCATACTCCTGCAGAGCATCTTCATCCACCACGAGCTCATCCTCATCGTTGTGTTGAAGAAAGCGCACCCAGGCGACGATGACGTGTCCTCGCACTTTAACGCCAGGCGCACGGCGAACGCGATCCAGCAAGTCCTGCCGGTCTCGGACCTGGTCCACGCACACCACCGTGAACGCACCTGCCAAATCCGCAATGCGCGCAGGCAGCTGGCCGCATAGCATGTTGGGGTCGGGGTTGACGACCGCGATACCATGCGACTGAACGGCACACGGGAAGACCTGGGGGGGACGGCCCGTGAGGTGCACAATCAGCAGCTGCTGCATCAGACGGCCCCGCCCCAAGAGCTGACTTTCCACAAACGTCGGTGTAGGCAGCGGGTCGCCCAGGTGATTGACAGACGGCACGTCGCCCGGATCGAGACGCGCCAGAGCCGCTTCAGGCACTCGGCGTACTGCAACGAGAGCGGCGACAGGCGGACATCGGTTAAGCAAACTCGAATGGCAATATAGGCGGCTCGACGAATCAAATGTGTTCATGTTCCCCTAAACGAGCCGGAGAAGATCCTCACCCGCCAGTGCCTTCTCGCAAGAGGCGCAGATAACGAATCGCTCGGAGCCACCATCGCCGCAGAACACGGTCCGATTCGGCAAATCCGCATCAAGGCGCATGCAGAACGGCACCTCCACACTCCGCGGATCGTCGAAGCAAGGTCGCGGTTGCACCCGTGGTGGATATGGCCGCAACTCCGATGGGACCGTGCCCTCTGCAGCACCCGTCGATGAATCCGACTCGTCAGCCCCATCGACACCACCATCACTGTCAGCCGCCGCCGCATCCTCATCCACGAATGCCGCGGGATCGGCGTCAGCGCTGGCACCTGCAGTACTGCCGCGCTCCGATCTGCCGATACGATACCGCACCGGTAAAACCGGATCCGGTGCCGGTGGTGCAACACCTTGGGCGGTGCAGGGCATGTGCCGCCAAGCCAGGGTACGCGCATGACGCGGCACGGCGCCTGTGCACATGATGTCAGCGCGTAAGATGTCCACGTTGGGGATGTCCACCCAAGCACGAAGCGCGGATTGGTCCTCCGAACATTGCTCCGAGCAGACGGCACACACCCGGGAAGGCATGCGCCGACGCAGTGCGGCGGCCATGCTGGAAGCAAGCTGCAGGTGTTTCTCATATGGTACCTGCCGCTCCACCGGAAGTTGACCACCAGGCAAATCCTGCACGCGCCCTTCCGGAATCACCCCAAGAAAATCAGGCGGCGCAGGGTGCTGGCCCTCGTGCAAGCAGGGAAACCGCATGAGGTCCCGCAAACGCTCAAGCAAGCTAGTTCGCGGAAGCTGTATCCCACGCAGCTGAGCACGGGCCTGCGCGTGCGCGGCCTCTGCAGCCCTGCACTCCGGGTCTCGACGGGCAGCCGCTCGTGCAGCGGTGTCACGCCGCTGTTCCGCAGCCCTGCACTCCGGATCTCGACGGGCAGCCGCTCGCGCAGCGGTGTTACGCCGCTGTTCCGCAGCCCTGCACTCCGGATCTTGACGGGCAGCCGCTCGTGCAGCGGTGTCACGCCGCTGTTCCGCAGCCCTGCACTCCGGATCTTGACGCGCAACCGCTCGTGCAGCGGCGTCACGCTCCTGCTCCGCAGCCGTGCGCTCCGGATCGAGACGAGCATCCCGCATCCGTGCTGCATCCGCGCTGAGCTGCACGCACGACGCACTCGTCCCTCTGAAACCTCTGAAATGGAAACCGCCGGCCAGTGTACCCAGACGCTCCCGACTACGCACCTCGGACTGCGGCGCTGCACAGAGCGAAGTGGCAAGCGCGGACCTCTGCCCGTCAGCGACGTCACGCCCCTGCTCCGCAGCCCTGCGCTCCGGATCGAGACGAGCTTCCCGCATCCGTGCTGCATCCGCGCTGAGCTGCACGCTCGACGCACTCGTCCCTCTGAAATGGAAACCGCCGGCCAGTGTAACCAGGCGCTCGCGACCGCGAGCCTCAGCCCGCCGGGGCGAATCATTTATTCGGTCCGTCATAACTGATGGAAGCCGTCTCTAAACGAACCGACGGCCGGGCCAACGGGGGGACGAACCGACGAGGAACGATCCGACAACTGTAAAGAGCCCAGGTCCAGGAAAGGCCGGCGACTGCACGTTAAGAGAAAGAAATCGGACGGATATATATATATATATATATCTGCGACCACGATGCATATGATACCTGGGGCGAGCCGACGCACGCAAAGAAGGCCGTACGCCTTTCAAAAAGCCTCACATTTCACGCAAACAACGTTGGACGGGACGCGCACCGGCGTTGGATGACCGCCTCATCCAACGCCGGAAGGTTCGAATATATGGCTATCAAGTATGTATGGGTCCGGCTACAATATTACAATTATGTATAGCGAACCGCGCACCTGGAGATGCAACGAATCGCGCCGCGATTGCTCAACGAGAAAGAAACACCCGGCGACGACCGGAATCGAACCGACGACCTCGCCTTTTACGCGGCGACGTCCTAAGCGCGCACGGAGCTCCGAAACCCGAGAACGACGGCCCGAAAAACGCGAGTTTCCAGAAAGCCGACCAGACGGACTAGACGCGGGCCGTCCGCCCGCGAGGGGGGCCGTAGTTCCCCGTCCCCGCGGTAATACAAGAATGCAGAGGGATGCAGAGATGCAGTTCACCAGCGTGGGAGTCGAACCCACGAGCGCGCGGATCGCACTCGGCCGTGCAAGCGTGTCGTCGTACAGCGAGGTGGCCGTTTGACGCTGGCATTTAATGCCATCCAGTGGCGGCAACTCCATGCACGCACCTGTGTTTGGGGCAATCGGAGTGACTTACTGCTGGAGGGCCGTGACGAAAGTGGTCCGGCCCTCCGTGCTGGTGGTGACGGTGCCGGTGATGGCGAAGGAGTCGTAGGCGGCGTACGCGACCCGGTCGTTGTCGTCCGCGAAGCTCGCGTCGGCGAAGAAGTCCGCGTAGTTGGGCAGCTGTTGGAGGACGCTGGTGCTGTCCGTGCAGACTGGATACTTGCTATTGCCGACGCTGAGGACGAGCGGTATGACGGGCCGGGAGCCGACCGTCGTGACGGAGCTGGGATTCCGGGAGAGGCTGGCGGCCTCAAGAAGAGGCCGCTGGTGCCGATCCACTGAAAGGCCGTGCGGATGAGCCGGGGGAAGGCCATGCCGCAGCTGTCGTCGGTGCCGTGGCAGCCGTGGCGCTTGCAGGTCGTATTGTGGGTGTGGGTGAGGGTGCCGTGTATGACGGCAGCGTGGTGGGCACGGCAGGCGGCGTGCCGTGATGGTGGAGGGAGCCCGCCGTTCGCGCACCCGGCCAGTCGTTCGAAGTCGTACGCGGCAGGCGGGCAATCTACCTGCACCGCCGGCACGGGCAGGCCGTGCTGCTGCGCCTCCGCTTCAGACATACCCATGACCAGAGGCTGCGTTCCACCGTCCGGGGCCGGAGCGTAGTACGGCGAAGGATACCACATTTCGCAGAGCGCGTACGCAAGTGCCAGAGCCCGGCAGTTGGGTCCACAAAAGAACGCCTGCAGGTTCTCCAGCGTGAAGCACTCGAGATGTGCAACTCCGTGCAGGTGTAACGCCAATCGCCCGCTCTGCTCCACCTTGACAACCACCTCGAATACGACACCGCAGAAGCAGTTCGGGTCAGTCTGCCGCATTGCCCCAGGTGCAAAGCCAAACAGCTGCTCGACCACCACCTCTTTCGTGGCAACGAGCAGCGCGGCGCAGCTGTGCGGGTCTTCCTTAACGCGGCGCCACTTTTCCACCGTGCTGGTGATCTGGGTGGGACGGCCGGTGTCGTCGAACTCGATGAACTGGCCAGACGCTACAACGGCGCAGCCAGCATGCATGTCCGCCGGGTTGAGGTTGAAGAACAGCGGCGGCCAGCCAATAGTGAGGGCAGCTGCACGCATCGTGGCCTTTGCACCGTTGTAGTAGGCATCCGCGAGGTCGATTCGCAGCAAGCTGGCACGTGCGCCCTCGAGGAGAGCGCGCACCACGGGCGACTGCTGCGACAGCAGCTGCCGTCGCTGGGCGTGACGGTACGGCAGCGCCAAGATGTCCGCCATGGCGCGTACGACATCTCTTGAGACTCGCGCCGCTGGTTCACCCAGCCGTGGTCGCATGCGCAGGGCCACTCCCACCTGCACCATGCTCTGCTGCCGAACGTTGATGTCGTACATGCGGGCAAGCAGCATCAAGTTGCCGCTGAACTGTGCCCGAGGCACCCGCCGTACCAGGTGGCTGCAGTATGATGCGAAGGACATTCCCGGCGGCCGCTGTCCGGACAAGCCATACGGAAACGAGACCGGGAAGCAGACGTTGAGGATGGCCGGATGACGATCATCCAGGATCCGAGCGTCACGGCCGCCAGCGGCGAATGCAAGACGTGCACGGCCGGTCAGCAGATCATGCACCACGTTGGGCCGGGTATCAAACTCGCTGCCGTCGGTCGGAACGGCAGCGGGCTGCGGCAGAACCAGTTCCAGCTCATTCGGAGCGCCCAGGTCGGCATCAGCTGTGTCGGACAGAGGGGGCGGGAATCCACAAGCTTAACACGACGGGCAGACAGATGGAGCGGGAATGATATATATATATGTATGCGCAAATTGTTCCGAGGCCGTTCGGTGAATGTGACGGAATACGCGAATGGAGGTGTATGAAGGTGATAAAATGCACGCCCTCACTCACTCCGGATGGGAGCAGGGTCGGCTGCCTGACGCACGACGACTGCGAGGGGCGGTAAGCCCGTAGCACCAGCTTCTGCAGTGAACAGTAGTCACAGTCGCGCACACACCGCAGATCAACAAGTGGCAATACGTAGAGTATTCCCCGACGCCTAACCTGACAGGAGGCCGAACGCGTTCGATCGACACACAGACCAGCAGTCGCGACCCGTGCAAACCCACGAGTACGTACAGGTCGTAAAACACAGCAGCGGCACGAGCAACTCGCAGCTGTGCTCTCACAGACATACCCGCCATAGGAGTGTCCGAGACGGTAGCCCCGGTCGTGGGCACATCGGGACCTCCAGCAGATGTAGAAGTAGAGAAGTACCAAGGCCGGAAGGATGCGGGCAAAGCACGTGGAACCAAAATTGTCAGTCCGATAGTGACGTATCTACGTTTCCCGCCCGGCACGTCTCCCCACCGTTCCCCGTCTGTGAGCTCCGTCGGCTCACCCCGTCTTTCAACAAGAAGGAAGCACACCTGTATCAGACGGCGATACATACGCGCCGTCGCCCTGAACGATTTCACCAGCCGCGTTTTCTTGTAACGTCTCCTGCAGCTGCCGTACACCAGCGGCGCCAGTGCGGTCATGGAGGAACGTGCTCCGCAGTACGCCGGCGACTTCCGGATCTGTAGGACCGATCGCGGAGCGCAGCAGCGCCTCAGGTACCTGCGCAACACATCCCATACGCTCGTACTCCTGCAGAGCATCTTCATCCACCACGAGCTCATCCTCATCGTTGTGTTGAAGAAAGCGCACCCAGGCGACGATGACGTGTCCTCGCACTTTAACGCCAGGCGCACGGCGAACGCGATCCAGCAAGTCCTGCCGGTCTCGGACCTGGTCCACGCACACCACCGTGAACGCACCTGCCAAATCCGCAATGCGCGCAGGCAGCTGGCCGCGTAGCATGTTGGGGTCGGGGTTGACGACCGCGATACCATGCGACTGAACGGCACACGGGAAGACCTGGGGGGGACGGCCCGTGAGGTGCACAATCAGCAGCTGCTGCATCAGACGGCCCCGCCCCAAGAGCTGACTTTCCACAAACGTCGGTGTAGGCAGCGGGTCGCCCAGGTGATTGACAGACGGCACGTCGCCCGGATCGAGACGCGCCAGAGCCGCTTCAGGCACTCGGCGTACTGCAACGAGAGCGGCGACAGGCGGACATCGGTTAAGCAAACTCGAATGGCAATATAGGCGGCTCGACGAATCAAATGTGTTCATGTTCCCCTAAACGAGCCGGAGAAGATCCTCACCCGCCAGTGCCTTCTCGCAAGAGGCGCAGATAACGAATCGCTCGGAGCCACCATCGCCGCAGAACACGGTCCGATTCGGCAAATCCGCATCAAGGCGCATGCAGAACGGCACCTCCACACTCCGCGGATCGTCGAAGCAAGGTCGCGGTTGCACCCGTGGTGGATATGGCCGCAACTCCGATGGGACCGTGCCCTCTGCAGCACCCGTCGATGAATCCGACTCGTCAGCCCCATCGACACCACCATCACTGTCAGCCGCCGCCGCATCCTCATCCACGAATGCCGCGGGATCGGCGTCAGCGCTGGCACCTGCAGTACTGCCGCGCTCCGATCTGCCGATACGATACCGCACCGGTAAAACCGGATCCGGTGCCGGTGGTGCAACACCTTGGGCGGTGCAGGGCATGTGCCGCCAAGCCAGGGTACGCGCATGACGCGGCACGGCGCCTGTGCACATGATGTCAGCGCGTAAGATGTCCACGTTGGGGATGTCCACCCAAGCACGAAGCGCGGATTGGTCCTCCGAACATTGCTCCGAGCAGACGGCACACACCCGGGAAGGCATGCGCCGACGCAGTGCGGCGGCCATGCTGGAAGCAAGCTGCAGGTGTTTCTCATATGGTACCTGCCGCTCCACCGGAAGTTGACCACCAGGCAAATCCTGCACGCGCCCTTCCGGAATCACCCCAAGAAAATCAGGCGGCGCAGGGTGCTGGCCCTCGTGCAAGCAGGGAAACCGCATGAGGTCCCGCAAACGCTCAAGCAAGCTAGTTCGCGGAAGCTGTATCCCACGCAGCTGAGCACGGGCCTGCGCGTGCGCGGCCTCTGCAGCCCTGCACTCCGGGTCTCGACGGGCAGCCGCTCGTGCAGCGGTGTCACGCCGCTGTTCCGCAGCCCTGCACTCCGGATCTCGACGGGCAGCCGCTCGCGCAGCGGTGTTACGCCGCTGTTCCGCAGCCCTGCACTCCGGATCTTGACGGGCAGCCGCTCGTGCAGCGGTGTCACGCCGCTGTTCCGCAGCCCTGCACTCCGGATCTTGACGGGCAGCCGCTCGTGCAGCGGCGTCACGCTCCTGCTCCGCAGCCGTGCGCTCCGGATCGAGACGAGCATCCCGCATCCGTGCTGCATCCGCGCTGAGCTGCACGCACGACGCACTCGTCCCTCTGAAACCTCTGAAATGGAAACCGCCGGCCAGTGTACCCAGACGCTCCCGACTACGCACCTCGGACTGCGGCGCTGCACAGAGCGAAGTGGCAAGCGCGGACCTCTGCCCGTCAGCGACGTCACGCCCCTGCTCCGCAGCCCTGCGCTCCGGATCGAGACGAGCTTCCCGCATCCGTGCTGCATCCGCGCTGAGCTGCACGCTCGACGCACTCGTCCCTCTGAAATGGAAACCGCCGGCCAGTGTAACCAGGCGCTCGCGACCGCGAGCCTCAGCCCGCCGGGGCGAATCATTTATTCGGTCCGTCATAACTGATGGAAGCCGTCTCTAAACGAACCGACGGCCGGGCCAACGGGGGGACGAACCGACGAGGAACGATCCGACAACTGTAAAGAGCCCAGGTCCAGGAAAGGCCGGCGACTGCACGTTAAGAGAAAGAAATCGGACGGATATATATATATATATATCTGCGACCACGATGCATATGATACCTGGGGCGAGCCGACGCACGCAAAGAAGGCCGTACGCCTTTCAAAAAGCCTCACATTTCACGCAAACAACGTTGGACGGGACGCGCACCGGCGTTGGATGACCGCCTCATCCAACGCCGGAAGGTTCGAATATATGGCTATCAAGTATGTATGGGTCCGGCTACAATATTACAATTATGTATAGCGAACCGCGCACCTGGAGATGCAACGAATCGCGCCGCGATTGCTCAACGAGAAAGAAACACCCGGCGACGACCGGAATCGAACCGACGACCTCGCCTTTTACGCGGCGACGTCCTAAGCGCGCACGGAGCTCCGAAACCCGAGAACGACGGCCCGAAAAACGCGAGTTTCCAGAAAGCCGACCAGACGGACTAGACGCGGGCCGTCCGCCCGCGAGGGGGGCCGTAGTTCCCCGTCCCCGCGGTAATACAAGAATGCAGAGGGATGCAGAGATGCAGTTCACCAGCGTGGGAGTCGAACCCACGAGCGCGCGGATCGCACTCGGCCGTGCAAGCGTGTCGTCGTACAGCGAGGTGGCCGTTTGACGCTGGCATTTAACGCCATCCAGTGGCGGCAACTCCATGCACGCACCTGTGTTTGGGGCAATCGGAGTGACTTACTGCTGGAGGGCCGTGACGAAAGTGGTCCGGCCCTCCGTGCTGGTGGTGACGGTGCCGGTGATGGCGAAGGAGTCGTAGGCGGCGTACGCGACCCGGTCGTTGTCGTCCGCGAAGCTCGCGTCGGCGAAGAAGTCCGCGTAGTTGGGCAGCTGTTGGAGGACGCTGGTGCTGTCCGTGCAGACTGGATACTTGCTATTGCCGACGCTGAGGACGAGCGGTATGACGGGCCGGGAGCCGACCGTCGTGACGGAGCTGGGATTCGGGGAGAGGCTGGCGGCCTCAAGAAGAGGCCGCTGGTGCCGATCCACTGAAAGGCCGTGCGGATGAGCCGGGGGAAGGCCATGCCGCAGCTGTCGTCGGTGCCGTGGCAGCCGTGGCGCTTGCAGGTCGTATTGTGGGTGTGGGTGAGGGTGCCGTGTATGACGGCAGCGTGGTGGGCACGGCAGGCGGCGTGCCGTGATGGTGGAGGGAGCCCGCCGTTCGCGCACCCGGCCAGTCGTTCGAAGTCGTACGCGGCAGGCGGGCAATCTACCTGCACCGCCGGCACGGGCAGGCCGTGCTGCTGCGCCTCCGCTTCAGACATACCCATGACCAGAGGCTGCGTTCCACCGTCCGGGGCCGGAGCGTAGTACGGCGAAGGATACCACATTTCGCAGAGCGCGTACGCAAGTGCCAGAGCCCGGCAGTTGGGTCCACAAAAGAACGCCTGCAGGTTCTCCAGCGTGAAGCACTCGAGATGTGCAACTCCGTGCAGGTGTAACGCCAATCGCCCGCTCTGCTCCACCTTGACAACCACCTCGAATACGACACCGCAGAAGCAGTTCGGGTCAGTCTGCCGCATTGCCCCAGGTGCAAAGCCAAACAGCTGCTCGACCACCACCTCTTTCGTGGCAACGAGCAGCGCGGCGCAGCTGTGCGGGTCTTCCTTAACGCGGCGCCACTTTTCCACCGTGCTGGTGATCTGGGTGGGACGGCCGGTGTCGTCGAACTCGATGAACTGGCCAGACGCTACAACGGCGCAGCCAGCATGCATGTCCGCCGGGTTGAGGTTGAAGAACAGCGGCGGCCAGCCAATAGTGAGGGCAGCTGCACGCATCGTGGCCTTTGCACCGTTGTAGTAGGCATCCGTGAGGTCGATTCGCAGCAAGCTGGCACGTGCGCCCTCGAGGAGAGCGCGCACCACGGGCGACGGCTGCGACAGCAGCTGCCGTCGCTGGGCGTGACGGTACGGCAGCGCCAAGATGTCCGCCATGGCGCGTACGACATCTCTTGAGACTCGCGCCGCTGGTTCACCCAGCCGTGGTCGCATGCGCAGGGCCACTCCCACCTGCGCCATGCTCTGCTGCCGAACGTTGATGTCGTACATGCGGGCAAGCAGCATCAAGTTGCCGCTGAACTGTGCCCGAGGCACCCGCCGTACCAGGTGGCTGCAGTATGATGCGAAGGACATTCCCGGCGGCCGCTGTCCGGACAAGCCATACGGAAACGAGACCGGGAAGCAGACGTTGAGGATGGCCGGATGACGATCATCCAGGATCCGAGCGTCACGGCCGCCAGCGGCGAATGCAAGACGTGCACGGCCGGTCAGCAGATCATGCACCACGTTGGGCCGGGTATCAAACTCGCTGCCGTCGGTCGGAACGGCAGCGGGCTGCGGCAGAACCAGTTCCAGCTCATTCGGAGCGCCCAGGTCGGCATCAGCTGTGTCGGACAGAGGGGGCGGGAATCCACAAGCTTAACACGACGGGCAGACAGATGGAGCGGGAATGATATATATATATATATATATGTATGCGCAAATTGTTCCGAGGCCGTTCGGTGAATGTGACGGAATACGCGAATGGAGGTGTATGAAGGTGATAAAATGCACGCCCTCACTCACTCCGGATGGGAGCAGGGTCGGCTGCCTGACGCACGACGACTGCGAGGGGCGGTAAGCCCGTAGCACCAGCTTCTGCAGTGAACAGTAGTCACAGTCGCGCACACACCGCAGATCAACAAGTGGCAATACGTAGAGTATTCCCCGACGCCTAACCTGACAGGAGGCCGAACGCGTTCGATCGACACACAGACCAGCAGTCGCGACCCGTGCAAACCCACGAGTACGTACAGGTCGTAAAACACAGCAGCGGCACGAGCAACTCGCAGCTGTGCTCTCACAGACATACCCGCCATAGGAGTGTCCGAGACGGTAGCCCCGGTCGTGGGCACATCGGGACCTCCAGCAGATGTAGAAGTAGAGAAGTACCAAGGCCGGAAGGATGCGGGCAAAGCACGTGGAACCAAAATTGTCAGTCCGATAGTGACGTATCTACGTTTCCCGCCCGGCACGTCTCCCCACCGTTCCCCGTCTGTGAGCTCCGTCGGCTCACCCCGTCTTTCAACAAGAAGGAAGCACACCTGTATCAGACGGCGATACATACGCGCCGTCGCCCTGAACGATTTCACCAGCCGCGTTTTCTTGTAACGTCTCCTGCAGCTGCCGTACACCAGCGGCGCCAGTGCGGTCATGGAGGAACGTGCTCCGCAGTACGCCGGCGACTTCCGGATCTGTAGGACCGATCGCGGAGCGCAGCAGCGCCTCAGGTACCTGCGCAACACATCCCATACGCTCGTACTCCTGCAGAGCATCTTCATCCACCACGAGCTCATCCTCATCGTTGTGTTGAAGAAAGCGCACCCAGGCGACGATGACGTGTCCTCGCACTTTAACGCCAGGCGCACGGCGAACGCGATCCAGCAAGTCCTGCCGGTCTCGGACCTGGTCCACGCACACCACCGTGAACGCACCTGCCAAATCCGCAATGCGCGCAGGCAGCTGGCCGCGTAGCATGTTGGGGTCGGGGTTGACGACCGCGATACCATGCGACTGAACGGCACACGGGAAGACCTGGGGGGGACGGCCCGTGAGGTGCACAATCAGCAGCTGCTGCATCAGACGGCCCCGCCCCAAGAGCTGACTTTCCACAAACGTCGGTGTAGGCAGCGGGTCGCCCAGGTGATTGACAGACGGCACGTCGCCCGGATTGAGACGCGCCAGAGCCGCTTCAGGCACTCGGCGTACTGCAACGAGAGCGGCGACAGGCGGACATCGGTTAAGCAAACTCGAATGGCAATATAGGCGGCTCGACGAATCAAATGTGTTCATGTTCCCCTAAACGAGCCGGAGAAGATCCTCACCCGCCAGTGCCTTCTCGCAAGAGGCGCAGATAACGAATCGCTCGGAGCCACCATCGCCGCAGAACACGGTCCGATTCGGCAAATCCGCATCAAGGCGCATGCAGAACGGCACCTCCACACTCCGCGGATCGTCGAAGCAAGGTCGCGGTTGCACCCGTGGTGGATATGGCCGCAACTCCGATGGGACCGTGCCCTCTGCAGCACCCGTCGATGAATCCGACTCGTCAGCCCCATCGACACCACCATCACTGTCAGCCGCCGCCGCATCCTCATCCACGAATGCCGCGGGATCGGCGTCAGCGCTGGCACCTGCAGTACTGCCGCGCTCCGATCTGCCGATACGATACCGCACCGGTAAAACCGGATCCGGTGCCGGTGGTGCAACACCTTGGGCGGTGCAGGGCATGCGCCGCCAAGCCAGGGTACGCGCATGACGCGGCACGGCGCCTGTGCACATGATGTCAGCGCGTAAGATGTCCACGTTGGGGATGTCCACCCAAGCACGAAGCGCGGATTGGTCCTCCGAACATTGCTCCGAGCAGACGGCACACACCCGGGAAGGCATGCGCCGACGCAGTGCGGCGGCCATGCTGGAAGCAAGCTGCAGGTGTTTCTCATATGGTACCTGCCGCTCCACCGGAAGTTGACCACCAGGCAAATCCTGCACGCGCCCTTCCGGAATCACCCCAAGAAAATCAGGCGGCGCAGGGTGCTGGCCCTCGTGCAAGCAGGGAAACCGCATGAGGTCCCGCAAACGCTCAAGCAAGCTAGTTCGCGGAAGCTGTATCCCACGCAGCTGAGCACGGGCCTGCGCGTGCGCGGCCTCTGCAGCCCTGCACTCCGGGTCTCGACGGGCAGCCGCTCGTGCAGCGGTGTTACGCCGCTGTTCCGCAGCCCTGCACTCCGGATCTCGACGGGCAGCCGCTCGTGCAGCGGTGTCACGCCGCTGTTCCGCAGCCCTGCACTCCGGATCTCGACGGGCAGCCGCTCGCGCAGCGGTGTTACGCCGCTGTTCCGCAGCCCTGCACTCCGGATCTTGACGGGCAGCCGCTCGTGCAGCGGTGTCACGCCGCTGTTCCGCAGCCCTGCACTCCGGATCTTGACGCGCAACCGCTCGTGCAGCGGCGTCACGCTCCTGCTCCGCAGCCGTGCGCTCCGGATCGAGACGAGCATCCCGCATCCGTGCTGCATCCGCGCTGAGCTGCACGCACGACGCACTCGTCCCTCTGAAACCTCTGAAATGGAAACCGCCGGCCAGTGTACCCAGACGCTCCCGACTACGCACCTCGGACTGCGGCGCTGCACAGAGCGAAGTGGCAAGCGCGGACCTCTGCCCGTCAGCGACGTCACGCCCCTGCTCCGCAGCCCTGCGCTCCGGATCGAGACGAGCTTCCCGCATCCGTGCTGCATCCGCGCTGAGCTGCACGCTCGACGCACTCGTCCCTCTGAAATGGAAACCGCCGGCCAGTGTAACCAGGCGCTCGCGACCGCGAGCCTCAGCCCGCCGGGGCGAATCATTTATTCGGTCCGTCATAACTGATGGAAGCCGTCTCTAAACGAACCGACGGCCGGGCCAACGGGGGGACGAACCGACGAGGAACGATCCGACAACTGTAAAGAGCCCAGGTCCAGGAAAGGCCGGCGACTGCACGTTAAGAGAAAGAAATCGGACGGATATATATATATATCCGCGACCACGATGCATATGATACCTGGGGCGAGCCGACGCACGCAAAGAAGGCCGTACGCCTTTCAAAAAGCCTCACATTTCACGCAAACAACGTTGGACGGGACGCGCACCGGCGTTGGATGACCGCCTCATCCAACGCCGGAAGGTTCGAATATATGGCTATCAAGTATGTATGGGTCCGGCTACAATATTACAATTATGTATAGCGAACCGCGCACCTGGAGATGCAACGAATCGCGCCGCGATTGCTCAACGAGAAAGAAACACCCGGCGACGACCGGAATCGAACCGACGACCTCGCCTTTTACGCGGCGACGTCCTAAGCGCGCACGGAGCTCCGAAACCCGAGAACGACGGCCCGAAAAACGCGAGTTTCCAGAAAGCCGACCAGACTAGACGCGGGCCGTCCGCCCGCGAGGGGGGCCATAGTTCCCCGTCCCCGCGGTAATACAAGAATGCAGAGGGATGCAGAGATGCAGTTCACCAGCGTGGGAGTCGAACCCACGAGCGCGCGGATCGCACTCGGCCGTGCAAGCGTGTCGTCGTACAGCGAGGTGGCCGTTTGACGCTGGCATTTAACGCCATCCAGTGGCGGCAACTCCATGCACGCACCTGTGTTTGGGGCAATCGGAGTGACTTACTGCTGGAGGGCCGTGACGAAAGTGGTCCGGCCCTCCGTGCTGGTGGTGACGGTGCCGGTGATGGCGAAGGAGTCGTAGGCGGCGTACGCGACCCGGTCGTTGTCGTCCGCGAAGCTCGCGTCGGCGAAGAAGTCCGCGTAGTTGGGCAGCTGTTGGAGGACGCTGGTGCTGTCCGTGCAGACTGGATACTTGCTATTGCCGACGCTGAGGACGAGCGGTATGACGGGCCGGGAGCCGACCGTCGTGACGGAGCTGGGATTCGGGGAGAGGCTGGCGGCGGCGTGTGCTCCATCCGACGGTAGGACAACGGCGGCCCGGTCACGTTGCTCCCACGCAACCATCATGTCGTTCGTGTCGGCGCGGCTGTCGGTGGCCGCAGTGGTCTGCTGGGTAGCTGCCCGGAAGGTCTGCACCCGCTTGGGAGGGCGCTTGCCCGGGGCAGCTGCTGCCGCGACTAGCGCTCCGTTGAGGAAGATGCTGTTGTTGTACTGAGTATTGGACGGCGCGGTGATTTTGGCGGCGTAGATGTATAGCGGCGTGTTGTCGTCAGCCGCCGCTTGTAGCTGGGCAACGAAGTTGTCGGGCGCGGATTGCTTGACCGCCAGCTCCACGCAGCCGAGGTCGGGGGCGTCGGGGTTGCCGCACGCGACCCAGGCGTTGAACTTGCGGAAGGGTCCGCCGCGGAACAGCTTACCGTGCGGGACGACCAGGAGGGCGCTGCCGTCGGCTGGGTACTTGTCCTCGGCGTCCGCTTTGTCGGTTGCCGCGTTGTATGTCGGATAACGCAGCTTGGCGGTGTACAGCATCGGGAGGACGGAGGTGCTGGCCACGGAAATTTGAGTCGTCGGGGTGACCTTGTATTGGGCCAGCGTCGGTCCGGCGAAGCGGGAGGTGACGAAGGCGGGCAGGGCAGCTGGCTCCACGTTCGTAAACGTGACGGCCCGTGCAAAGGCGTGGTTGGTCTCCATGTCGGCTAGGGCGCGGTTATCGAGCTGCAGGATGATGACGCCCTGTCCGACTGTGTTCACGCCTGCGACGAAGCTGCCGTTTCGGTTGGGTGCGCCGGCAAAGAGCCGGTCTTCATCTTTAGTCACCGGGCCGGCGGTGAAGGTGACGTGGCAGGTGACGGTTCGCGACCTACGGATCGGGTCGTTAGTCGCATGTCAGTCCTCATCCTTAAAGATGGCCTGTAGCTATCGCTCACGTGGACGCGGAGGCAGCGTCGGTGGGGCTGCCGAAGGTGGACGTGCTGCTTGTAGACGGTGCCGGGGTGAGTCGTCGGCGTTTTGGGTCGGGCGATTCCATTCGGGGCGGGAAGTATATGGGTATATATATATATATCTCAATTCGGTCAATCTGTACTCTGATTACAGGAACAGTAAGAACAGGTGGACAAGAGATGTTAAGGTAGAGTACAAGTTATGGGAAGCTCCGTGTGTTTAACGCTGTGCAACGCTGGACAACGCGGTATAACGCCTGTACAAGATTGGCAATCTTGTGTTCAAATCCGCCTCATCAACCCACGGGTCACCGCGGTCTACTTGCTGCGTGCGGCAACCTCGACGGCCCCGTTCTCGGGGCGTAGAGTTGGCGGTCAAACAATTCGCGTCCGACAACTTCGTTACCCAGCTGCAAGTCACACGATTGTCGGGCATTGGCATTAGAAGGCATCCGTCGTCCAGCGACAACCCGCCCGATCCACACCTCCCACCGCACCATCTCACGCGCTCCCCTTCTCCGCGCCTCCTGCCTTCGCTACTGCCGCGGTCACCACTTCGCCACTCTGCCACTCCCATCACGACTGCCGCCGTCGTTGCCGCTCCCTTGTCCTTCGCCATCGTTGCCTTCGTTGCAGAACCCCCACCACCGTCGCCGTGTCACGTGGTGGGTTAGACGCCTGATACCCGCGGACGGCTCGCGTGTAGACTAGACCCTCAAGTGTGAAATCCCGGTTTGTTGCGTCAGGTGGTGATGGATGCGATAGTCCGGTGCCGGGCGTGCCTTTACGGACATTGGCAGCGGGATGTCGGTGGCGCGCACACGGCGAATGAAGGGGCTGGTGTTGGCACCGAGTGTGGCGAATGAAGGGGCTGGTGTTGGCAACGTAGGTCGCACAGACGTTGAAAGACGTAGGGACGGCGGTTTCGTCAATTCGGTGTGGCAGAGAGCGGGTACAGGAGGCGGGAACGTGTGTCGTAACGGTGCAGCAGCATTTTGGAAGATTCAAAGCGAACACTGAATACGGGTGTTTGTCTGTGTGCTTGCACCACCCATACTTCACTTCGGCACCCAGATGTACAGACGGGCTGTCCGGGCTGTCCGTGCGCCATCGCGTCCTAAGGCGCAATCGACTGCGGACGAGCGCAATCTACAACGCCCCCTTCAATTCACAGCGTACTTTAGGCTCCGCGACCCCGTAGTTTCAACCTGGATGGCCTGGCCGCCGAAGTGGAACACGGACAGGCACCCGTGTCATTTCGGTGCTCGCCTTGAGTCCTCCAACATGCTGCCGAGTCGCTACAACACACTTGACTACGGCCGTCTCCTGTGCTCATTCTCTGCCCCACCTGTGCGATGTGCGTTGCTTGCATGCGGCAGATGTATTGTAATGCCGACGTCCGGCACATATCTATACTTACACCTACGGCCGAAGCGCTACCTGGTGAGGTAAGATCCACTCTCCGGAGCACGTAGGAGACCCATACCACGGATCTACACCTCCCTCCCTACCATCCTACGCGCACTCCTTCTCCGCGCGCTCCGTCCTTCGCCTTCGTAGGTCAAATGCAACGCCTCCTGCCCTCGCTACTGCCGCCGTCGTCGTACAGCTATCCGCCGAGTCCGTCAGACCTCCAGTCCCGGACCTTTCACCCCACCATCCTACTGCCGCCGTCGCTGCCGCCGCGAGGAGTGCCAGTCTTGTGTTGAAATGCGCGTCATGGACTCACGGGTCACCGTCATGGTCATGGTACGGACATTGACATTAGAACACGTCGGCCGCATGCAGGCAACACAGGTCGCAAAGGGGTTGGGAGACGTAGGGACGGCGGCGTGGCAGAGAGCGGGCACAGGAGGCGGAAAGGTGTGTTGTAGCGGTCCAGCAGCATGTTGGGGACTCGAGGCAAGCACTGAAATGATACAGGTGCCTGTCTGTGTGCTTCCAGCACCCGTACTTCACTCTACAGCTTACCTTAGGTTCCACGACCCCGTAGTTTCAACCCGAATGGCCTGGGTGCCGGGGTGAAGTACGGGTGACGAAAGCACACGGACAAACACCCGTGTCATTTCGGTGCTTGCCTCGACTCCCCAACACGCTGCTGGACCGCTACAACACACTCGACCACGGCCGTCTCCTGTGCTCAACCTCTGCCCCACAGACTACGTCGTCCCTGCGTCTCTCAACATCTGCGCGACTCGTGTTGCCCGCATGCGGCAGATGTACTGCAATGCCGACGTCCGGCACATATCAGCATCGCAGCATCCCGCGCACCTCCCTTCTTCACACGTTCCCCCCCATCCGTCGTAGGTCAGACGCAACGTCGGTGACGGGGCTGTCTTCATCGACGAAATCGGCATGCAGAGCCATGAGCACCTCGGCGTCACCAGCGACTCCGGGACGACCAACGTACGATCAACGTACCGCGTCCGCCACATCTTGGGCCTACCTACCCGAGCACTCGGAATCGGCGACCTGCCACAGCTTTCTCATCCACACCCGCATCCTCATCTTCATCCGCCGCTCTGTTTTTCGCCACCGTCGCCTCCGTCGCAGACCCCCCACCATCGTCGTCGTGTTACGTGGTGGTGGCTGCGGTAGTCCAACGTTCCTCCAGGTGCCGGGCGTGCTCGTATTCGGGTGCATAGCGGTCGCGGGTTGCGGTCGCGCGGCGGTCGAGGAGGCGCAGTTCGGCCGCTAGGTCGGGGTCGAGCTTCGTTGCTGCCAGAAACTGCTGGACAACTCGTCTCCGCTCGTCGGGTGTTGTAGAGAGCGGGCGCAGGAGGCGGATGTGGTTGAGTGTCTTGTACCGTGTCAGCAGCACATACACGGTTGCGCGCTTCAGGCCGCCAGGTGGGACGGAGAGGTCCGCAACCCAGCATTCCTGCTTGAAGCTGCGACCCTGTACGAAGTAGTCGGTCACGGCGTAGTAGTCACCCAGCGGCACATTGACGCGGCGCACGTTCTTGGTGGCGGTGCCGGTGTTGACAGCAGGTACGGTGACATTGGCCGCTGGTGAGGGGCGTGGTACGACAGTGAAGGCACCACCCTTGGATGCGAAGTCCGCCAAGTCCGCTAGCACCGTATTGGGTGCGTGCCCTTTAATTGGACGGACCATGACGGCTGCGGGTAGGTAGTGAAGGCGCCAGTACGGACCGTGGCCGTCGTCGGGCGGTTCGCGGCTGTCGGTGAGCAAGCCGCACGCCTCGACTTCATTGTTGTGGCAGGCGCCAGCGTCGGCGGCGACGGTGTCGAGTAGCGTGTAGCGTGCTCCTTCGTAGTACCAAGTGTCGGCGGTTGTGTGGTCGAAGGCGGCGTCTTTGACTCGCATCGCGACAGCCTTCTCGACGTGCGAGAGTAGCGGCTGCTGGGCTGTGCCGTGTTGGCGGACCGGGACGTGGTCCGCGTTCCAGCTGACCAACCGTGCACCCTTGCGACGCGCCTGGAGTATGAGGAGTCGTGTGTTGAGGACGTGCCTGGGCTCGTTGCGTTGCAACACCACGCGGGGCTCGAGGTCCGTGAGGTCCGATAGGTCGGTGATGACGCGCTGGTTGAGCGCGTCTATCAGTGCCGCCATGCGCGCTTCAGTGGGTTCGCCGCCGCCGAACATGGTCGCGAACTGCGTGAGCTGCTGACCGGACGGGCTGTTGTCTTGTCGTTGTTGTTTTTGCAGCATGAACATGACGTTGCCGAGCTGCCGGTACAGCTGGAAGCCATCGTGCAGGCGGGCGTGCGTCTGTGGTACGGGTCGACGAGGGCGACGCATGGTCGCGGCAGTGTCGCGGTCGCTGTTGTGCTCGTCACTGCGACCTTCGTCTTCGTCAGCCGAGGCTGGCCGGCGCCGGGTGTTCGGTGCCGACGGAGTGAAGTTGGGGTTCCGCTCGACGTCGGCCGCGAAGCGGTATGGTGGCGAGCCGCCCGGTTGAGGATGCTGTAGCAGGTCGCCGATTCCGGCAGCGGCGCGGCCGGACAGGACACGGGTGCTCGAGTGGGTGGGCCCAAGATGTGACGGAGGCGGTACGCTGGCCGTACAGGAGTGGCTGATGGCGCCGAGGTGCTCATGGCTCTGCATGCCGATTTCGTCGATGAAGACAGCCCCATCACCGACGTTGCGTTTGACCTACGAAGGGTGGGGGTGAGCGTGTGGAGAAGGGGGGTGCGTAGGATGTTGGGGCGGGAGGTGTGGATTCGTGGGATGGGTGTCGTACGTGCTCCGGCAAGTGGATCGTACCTGAAGGCTGGCGTGGGCACCACGCTTGGGAAGGTTGGCGCCACGCGAGCCGCTTTGGCTCGCAGAGATGCCGAACATCGAGTGGGTCGACAGGCTGCGGTGCACTGGGGTGTTGAAGGCGATCGCGGCGGCCCAGGAGTACGCGCATGTGGCGGCCCAGTCGGGGCTGTCATGCTGGTACGTGTACCACAGCAGCGCGT
Organism: Volvox reticuliferus; assembly: GCA_019650235.1. Classification (NCBI taxonomy): domain Eukaryota; kingdom Viridiplantae; phylum Chlorophyta; class Chlorophyceae; order Chlamydomonadales; family Volvocaceae; genus Volvox; species Volvox reticuliferus. The sequence goes on along the minus strand of BNCP01000077.1, from coordinate 319,929 downwards.
GCACGAACCTTGTCTTGCCCGTGCCCGGGGGACCCATGATGAGCATCTGCGGCGGGACGCCTGGATCGGGTTCGTTGCGGCGGTCGAAGTAGCGTGCCACGAGCATGAACGGTACAGCCTGATCCGGCGCCAGGGTGAAGAGCTCAATGGTGTCGTCAACGGTAGGCGGCTGAGCCAGACGCAGGTATGTCGGCATCTCCGCTGTGACGAGTGCGCGGTCAGACTGTTGGCCGTCGTTCATGAGTACCGCCACTAGCGGGTAGCCGGGGCGGCGATCCAGACACAGGCGGGGGGTGCGGACGGCGGTGGCCGGCGTGGCGATGGCGCCTTCGGTCAGGACCACGTAGCGCTTCAACCGCTTGGAAGCCTCACTCAGCAGCGGGATGTCGGTGGCGCGCACACGGCGGATGAAGGGGCTGGTGTTGGCGCCGAGTGCGTCGGGTAGAGGAAGCGCACGGCAACGCCGGGCTGCACCGTATGCGTACAGCCCCTCCACCGTGGTGCGGTCGTACAGGTCCGTCAGGGCGACGTCAGACAGGTTGAGCCCCGTCGTCGGGTCGCCTTGGCCTGGCACGAAGTCATACCGCTCGACCTGATTGTCGTGCGGTGGCTGTGTGTCAGGGTCGGGTTCGAGGCGGCCTCGCGCGGCGTCCGGGTCGTCATCATCCGAGTCACTGGAGGTGCAGTTCGGGGGGAGACCGGCAGCCGCAGCGGCGGCGCGGCGCTGGCGACGTCGCAAGTTGTATTCGGCCTGGCGCTGGCCGCTGGCGAGGTGCTCTGCTTCGATGTTGTCAAGCAGGGCACTGACGCAGGCTCTGTAGGATCGGCCTGCACCGGTGGTTCCCAGGTCCGTCCACCAAGCATCGTACGCTTCCTTCACCGTTTGATTAGCGGCCACCGGCTGGCCGCGGTGAGCTTTGAAGATGCCCAACACGAATGCGTAGTAGGCGACGGCGGCTGCGGTGGTACTGCCTGCTTGAGGACGACGGGGCAGTGCACCGCCCAGCAGGACGTACCTCGGCTGCGCCAGGCGACGGAGGACGTGTGTCAGGTACAGCGGGTGCGTCGGTTGGAAGGCCACCTTCTTGGGGGGAATGGTCGTTGCTGGACTGGTCGGTAGCTGGTCCGCAGCTGAACCGCCTGACGCAAGGAACGCTGCGGCGGCGGTGGGCTGGGCGCCAGATGGGCCGGAAGGTGCATCAGTCACGGGGGTCACAGCGGTGTCAGGGGCCTTGCGTTTGCGGTGGCGAGTCGCGGGGAGGACTTGGGCGCCAAGGATGGCAGCGTGGGGGTGCTGTGCGGGCGTCACACGTTGCACTTCGAAGTTGGCCACGATATTGTAGGCGCTGCAATCGAAGCCGCTGAGCTCCACTCCGCGCTGCGTGTAGTTCTGTACGGCGTCGGCGAGGGTGTAGCCACCGTGCTCCTCCGCCTCCACAAGCTCCACGCCGGTTTCCGCGTCTTCTGGCTCCACGGCGGACTCGGCCGCCAGCGCAGTGAACGCGCCCACCGGCAGGTAGTTACGTTTGTACGACGCTTGAAACGTATCGTGACCCGAGAGCTTGAAGGCGACCAGTGCCATGCCGGCCGTGATGGTGGCCGTCATGCGGTGTACCGCGGCGCATAGGTTGGCGAACGCGCTGGGGCCATCGCCGCTGGCGCTGGGCGGGCTCCCCGCCATCATGAAGTCCTGCACGCGCCCGACGGCGGCACAGGTGAGGTGTGCCTGGCTGCGCTCGATTGTCTTTGCGGTGTACTTTGAACTGTAGTACGCAGCATCACGAGCACGGTCGATGGCGGGCTGTAGGAGGGGGCAGTCACCACGTTCGTCGGCGGGGCGTGCTAGTTGTGCGGCGACGTCAGCCGTGTACTCCCGGTCGACTTCACAGGCCAGGGACATCAACTGGTTGCAGCCGAACGCGAGCGCAACGGCAGGCATGTGCCGCACGAGGTTGGACGCCAGGCGGGGCAACAAGAAGAGGCCGCTGGTGCCGATCCACTGAAAGGCCGTGCGGATGAGCTGGGGGAAGGCCATGCCGCAGCTGTCGTCGGTGCCGTGGCAGCCGTGGCGCTTGCAGGTCGTATTGTGGGTGTGGGTGAGGGTGCCGTGTATGACGGCAGCGTGGTGGGCACGGCAGGCGGCGTGCCGTGATGGTGGAGGGAGCCCGCCGTTCGCGCACCCGGCCAGTCGTTCGAAGTCGCACGCGGCAGGCGGGCAATCTACCTGCACCGCCGGCACGGGCAGGCCGTGCTGCTGCGCCTCCGCTTCAGACATACCCATGACCAGAGGCTGCGTTCCACCGTCCGGGGCCGGAGCGTAGTACGGCGAAGGATACCACATTTCGCAGAGCGCGTACGCAAGTGCCAGAGCCCGGCAGTTGGGTCCACAAAAGAACGCCTGCAGGTTCTCCAGCGCGAAGCACTCGAGATGTGCAACTCCGTGCAGGTGTAACGCCAATCGCCCGCTCTGCTCCACCTTGACAACCACCTCGAATACGACACCGCAGAAGCAGTTCGGGTCAGTCTGCCGCATTGCCCCAGGTGCAAAGCCAAACAGCTGCTCGACCACCACCTCTTTCGTGGCAACGAGCAGCGCGGCGCAGCTGTGCGGGTCTTCCTTAACGCGGCGCCACTTTTCCACCGTGCTGGTGATCTGGGTGGGACGGCCGGTGTCGTCGAACTCGATGAACTGGCCAGACGCTACAACGGCGCAGCCAGCATGCATGTCCGCCGGGTTGAGGTTGAAGAACAGCGGCGGCCAGCCAATAGTGAGGGCAGCTGCACGCATCGTGGCCTTTGCACCGTTGTAGTAGGCATCCGTGAGGTCGATTCGCAGCAAGCTGGCACGTGCGCCCTCGAGGAGAGCGCGCACCACGGGCGACTGCTGCGACAGCAGCTGCCGTCGCTGGGCGTGACGGTACGGCAGCGCCAAGATGTCCGCCATGGCGCGTACGACATCCCTTGAGACTCGCGCCGCTGGTTCACCCAGCCGTGGTCGCATGCGCAGGGCCACTCCCACCTGCGCCATGCTCTGCTGCCGAACGTTGATGTCGTACATGCGGGCAAGCAGCATCAAGTTGCCGCTGAACTGTGCCCGAGGCACCCGCCGTACCAGGTGGCTGCAGTATGATGCGAAGGACATTCCCGGCGGCCGCTGTCCGGACAAGCCATACGGAAACGAGACCGGGAAGCAGACGTTGAGGATGGCCGGATGACGATCATCCAGGATCCGAGCGTCACGGCCGCCAGCGGCGAATGCAAGACGTGCACGGCCGGTCAGCAGATCATGCACCACGTTGGGCCGGGTATCAAACTCGCTGCCGTCGGTCGGAACGGCAGCGGGCTGCGGCAGAACCAGTTCCAGCTCATTCGGAGCGCCCAGGTCGGCATCAGCTGTGTCGGACAGAGGGGGCGGGAATCCACAAGCTTAACACGACGGGCAGACAGATGGAGCGGGAATGATATATATATATATATATATATATATATATATATATATATTATATATATATATATGTATGCGCAAATTGTTCCGAGGCCGTTCGGTGAATGTGACGGAATACGCGAATGGAGGTGTATGAAGGTGATAAAATGCACGCCCTCACTCACTCCGGATGGGAGCAGGGTCGGCTGCCTGACGCACGACGACCGCGAGGGGCGGTAAGCCCGTAGCACCAGCTTCTGCAGTGAACAGTAGTCACAGTCGCGCACACACCGCAGATCAACAAGTGGCAATACGTAGAGTATTCCCCGACGCCTAACCTGACAGGAGGCCGAACGCGTTCGATCGACACACAGACCAGCAGTCGCGACCCGTGCAAACCCACGAGTACGTACAGGTCGTAAAACACAGCAGCGGCACGAGCAACTCGCAGCTGTGCTCTCACAGACATACCCGCCATAGGAGTGTCCGAGACGGTAGCCCCGGTCGTGGGCACATCGGGACCTCCAGCAGATGTAGAAGTAGAGAAGTACCAAGGCCGGAAGGATGCGGGCAAAGCACGTGGAACCAAAATTGTCAGTCCGATAGTGACGTATCTACGTTTCCCGCCCGGCACGTCTCCCCACCGTTCCCCGTCTGTGAGCTCCGTCGGCTCACCCCGTCTTTCAACAAGAAGGAAGCACACCTGTATCAGACGGCGATACATACGCGCCGTCGCCCTGAACGATTTCACCAGCCGCGTTTTCTTGTAACGTCTCCTGCAGCTGCCGTACACCAGCGGCGCCAGTGCGGTCATGGAGGAACGTGCTCCGCAGTACGCCGGCGACTTCCGGATCTGTAGGACCGATCGCGGAGCGCAGCAGCGCCTCAGGTACCTGCGCAACACATCCCATACGCTCGTACTCCTGCAGAGCATCTTCATCCACCACGAGCTCATCCTCATCGTTGTGTTGAAGAAAGCGCACCCAGGCGACGATGACGTGTCCTCGCACTTTAACGCCAGGCGCACGGCGAACGCGATCCAGCAAGTCCTGCCGGTCTCGGACCTGGTCCACGCACACCACCGTGAACGCACCTGCCAAATCCGCAATGCGCGCAGGCAGCTGGCCGCGTAGCATGTTGGGGTCGGGGTTGACGACCGCGATACCATGCGACTGAACGGCACACGGGAAGACCTGGGGGGGACGGCCCGTGAGATGCACAATCAGCAGCTGCTGCATCAGACGGCCCCGCCCCAAGAGCTGACTTTCCACAAACGTCGGTGTAGGCAGCGGGTCGCCCAGGTGATTGACAGACGGCACGTCGCCCGGATCGAGACGCGCCAGAGCCGCTTCAGGCACTCGGCGTACTGCAACGAGAGCGGCGACAGGCGGACATCGGTTAAGCAAACTCGAATGGCAATATAGGCGGCTCGACGAATCAAATGTGTTCATGTTCCCCTAAACGAGCCGGAGAAGATCCTCACCCGCCAGTGCCTTCTCGCAAGAGGCGCAGATAACGAATCGCTCGGAGCCACCATCGCCGCAGAACACGGTCCGATTCGGCAAATCCGCATCAAGGCGCATGCAGAACGGCACCTCCACACTCCGCGGATCGTCGAAGCAAGGTCGCGGTTGCACCCGTGGTGGATATGGCCGCAACTCCGATGGGACCGTGCCCTCTGCAGCACCCGTCGATGAATCCGACTCGTCAGCCCCATCGACACCACCATCACTGTCAGCCGCCGCCGCATCCTCATCCACGAATGCCGCGGGATCGGCGTCAGCGCTGGCACCTGCAGTACTGCCGCGCTCCGATCTGCCGATACGATACCGCACCGGTAAAACCGGATCCGGTGCCGGTGGTGCAACACCTTGGGCGGTGCAGGGCATGCGCCGCCAAGCCAGGGTACGCGCATGACGCGGCACGGCGCCTGTGCACATGATGTCAGCGCGTAAGATGTCCACGTTGGGGATGTCCACCCAAGCACGAAGCGCGGATTGGTCCTCCGAACATTGCTCCGAGCAGACGGCACACACCCGGGAAGGCATGCGCCGACGCAGTGCGGCGGCCATGCTGGAAGCAAGCTGCAGGTGTTTCTCATATGGTACCTGCCGCTCCACCGGAAGTTGACCACCAGGCAAATCCTGCACGCGCCCTTCCGGAATCACCCCAAGAAAATCAGGCGGCGCAGGGTGCTGGCCCTCGTGCAAGCAGGGAAACCGCATGAGGTCCCGCAAACGCTCAAGCAAGCTAGTTCGCGGAAGCTGTATCCCACGCAGCTGAGCACGGGCCTGCGCGTGCGCGGCCTCTGCAGCCCTGCACTCCGGGTCTCGACGGGCAGCCGCTCGTGCAGCGGTGTTACGCCGCTGTTCCGCAGCCCTGCACTCCGGATCTCGACGGGCAGCCGCTCGTGCAGCGGTGTCACGCCGCTGTTCCGCAGCCCTGCACTCCGGATCTTGACGGGCAGCCGCTCGCGCAGCGGTGTTACGCCGCTGTTCCGCAGCCCTGCACTCCGGATCTTGACGGGCAGCCGCTCGTGCAGCGGTGTCACGCCGCTGTTCCGCAGCCCTGCACTCCGGATCTTGACGCGCAACCGCTCGTGCAGCGGCGTCACGCTCCTGCTCCGCAGCCGTGCGCTCCGGATCGAGACGAGCATCCCGCATCCGTGCTGCATCCGCGCTGAGCTGCACGCACGACGCACTCGTCCCTCTGAAACCTCTGAAATGGAAACCGCCGGCCAGTGTACCCAGACGCTCCCGACTACGCACCTCGGACTGCGGCGCTGCACAGAGCGAAGTGGCAAGCGCGGACCTCTGCCCGTCAGCGACGTCACGCCCCTGCTCCGCAGCCCTGCGCTCCGGATCGAGACGAGCTTCCCGCATCCGTGCTGCATCCGCGCTGAGCTGCACGCTCGACGCACTCGTCCCTCTGAAATGGAAACCGCCGGCCAGTGTACCCAGGCGCTCGCGACCGCGAGCCTCAGCCCGCCGGGGCGAATCATTTATTCGGTCCGTCATAACTGATGGAAGCCGTCTCTAAACGAACCGACGGCCGGGCCAACGGGGGGACGAACCGACGAGGAACGATCCGACAACTGTAAAGAGCCCAGGTCCAGGAAAGGCCGGCGACTGCACGTTAAGAGAAAGAAATCGGACGGATATATATATATATATCCGCGACCACGATGCATATGATACCTGGGGCGAGCCGACGCACGCAAAGAAGGCCGTACGCCTTTCAAAAAGCCTCACATTTCACGCAAACAACGTTGGACGGGACGCGCACCGGCGTTGGATGACCGCCTCATCCAACGCCGGAAGGTTCGAATATATGGCTATCAAGTATGTATGGGTCCGGCTACAATATTACAATTATGTATAGCGAACCGCGCACCTGGAGATGCAACGAATCGCGCCGCGATTGCTCAACGAGAAAGAAACACCCGGCGACGACCGGAATCGAACCGACGACCTCGCCTTTTACGCGGCGACGTCCTAAGCGCGCACGGAGCTCCGATACCCGAGAACGACGGCCCGAAAAACGCGAGTTTCCAGAAAGCCGACCAGACGGACAGACGGACAACGAAAAATCGGGGTAAGGTCTCCGTTCCGACGACGGAACGACTACGTCGTTCACGTCTATGTCGGAACTACGACGACAGACGGACAACGAAAAATCGGGGTAAGGTCTCCGTTCCGACGACGGAACGACTACGTCGTTCACGTCTATGTCGGAACTACGACGACAGACGGACAACGAAAAATCGGGGTAAGGTCTCCGTTCCGACGACGGAACGACTACGTCGTTCACGTCTATGTCGGAACTACGACGACAACGAAAAAGTGGGGTAAGGTCTCCGTTCCGACGACGGAACGACCATCGTCGTTTACGTCTATGTCGGAACTACGACGACAGACAATGTTGTACCACGCGTCACTTTTCCTAAGCTCCGCTAGAGTTGCACCCACCATCGCTCTGTCGCGCACGACACCACGTCACCTTGTCGTACGTGGACGCGGGGAGCGATACGGCACCGTCGTACACGGAATGGTATGGCACTGTCGTACGTGGACGCGCGGAGCGATACGGCACTATCGTACGGTACGACAGCACGGTACGACGATACGGCACTATCGTACGGTACGGCAACACGGTACGACGGTACGGCATTGTCGTACGTGGACGCGGGGAGCGATACGGCACTGATGACGTCAGCTGTCGTACGTGGACACTGTGGAGCGATACGGCATTGATGACGTCACTGTCGTACGTGGACGCGGGGAGCGGTACGGCACCGATGACGTCAGCTGTCGTACGTGGACACTGTGGAGCGATACGGCACTGATGACGTCACCCCTGTCGTACGTGGACGCTTGGAGTAGTACGGCAGCGGGCGCGACGCGATCGCACGCATGTCACGCAGCACGTCGCACCGCACATGTTAGGCGCACTGGCTAAGGGCACAAGCAACCCACGGACAGGATAACGCCTAATGCATTGTGCACAACGCTGCAAGCATGCATTGCGTGATCGGCATCGCGATAAGTGCGCATGGTCCGACGACTTGGTCGCGGACGATCCGGAATGCATGAGGCATCGCATAGCAACGCGCACTAACGATAACACGTGCATTATGCATACGCGCGCGCACGAGCATGATGACGCGAGCGTACCTTGAGGTCGCGAGGCAATGGCTCGAGCGATGCGGCGCGTCGAATGCAACACTACGCGCGATGGCGTAGTCGGCACCTTTACGCGAGTAAAGAACATTGCATTATTGCTATGACGGCTTATATAGCAATATCCGCACGCGGGATCACGGTAGTACACTTACTACTTGCAGATCTCTTGTACCGCGAGCCGTCGCTGCGAGTATATCTGCTAAGCGCATTGACGGCCTAAGTATGAATATACGAGCGAATGGATACGCAGTCTTGACGACTGACACTAATACAAGCTAACCGCGCTTTGGTTGAGCTTTCGCCTTTTATTCGCTATGGTCGTATTTCTTGGATAAGCCCGAGCACCGATTCGCATCGGTTAGATGATGATTGCCTCGGCTAGGCACTGATAGCCTATCACGTCATCTTCGCCTGTCTTGGAATATACGTTGTAACTCCTTGCATCGAAGACTTCCGCTGCCTCGATTGGTACGTTCTGATATAATCGAGCATGATGCACTGAGCCTGGTTCTCCGCAGAATCAATGGACGATTATGAGGAGTGATACAACAAATTTGGTATCGAGACGTAAGGTTCGTTCACGGCCTGCTGTCTCACCCTGATCTCTTTCGTAAGTAGGTCACTCATATGGCTGGAGTCTGCGATGGCAATCTGAGTCCTTTCGATACATTCGCGGAGGAGCTTGGCCGAGCTGTGATGGCCGCGGCCGCCTCTGGTCTGTAATTGCCTTGCTGCTCTTGCATTGTCATTCGTTTTGCCTGTTCGAAGTACGTGCTTCTGAGCTGCAGGTGAATCGAATCGAGTCTCACTCGCTGCTGCATCGACTGATTCGAATCCGAGTCCGGATCAGTTACGGGCGCTTATTGCGCGCACCCGCGAAGTGCGAGACTCTTTGGACGGATACTTGCTGTATCTGCAGGGAGCGCTTTCCGTCGGTAGGCTTAAAAACCGTCTGATTGTCGCTCGACCGATACCTGTGTGAGAGTGCCTTTATCGCACGAGGTTGCGGCCGGTCAGTCGCCGATTTACCACGGCATCTGGTAGCGGTGACGTAGGGCTAGTAGTGGGGGACGGTCGTGCCGACACGTCCGTCGTCCCTGAGACATCTCGGAGGGGCCCTTACACGCATGTTGTTGACGGTGACCGAGATCCCCCTGCGCTACTAGACCCACGGACTCCCATCCATCCGACTGTTCCTGTCACGGCAGCCGAAGCAGGCCCCGTTGGACGCGAGGAGCAGAGGGGTCCGTCTGCACCACTTCGTCAAGGTCGATCTGACGACGAAGAAGAGGTGATGAAACTGTCGCTTCCTGTCCCGAAATTAGACATCCCGCACGATGCGAAACAAAAGATTGCTGGGCGAAGCATTGCCGATACAACTCGTGCATACCTGCGTGATGTCCGCTTGTACTTGCGACTGGTCCGTGGTGGTGATCGTGACCCTGTGAAATGCTATCTCGTCGGGAACACCCTCGCGGGTGAGGCGAAGGCATGGTACGATCAATGGACAATGGCAAGGCAGACATACACGTTTGAGGAGTTGGCCCGTGCTTTGCTTGCGCGCTTCGCTCCCGAGGTTCAATCGTTAAGCGCTAAGGCTCGCAGTACATTAGCATCTGGCACATATCGCATGCGCCCTGATGAAACAGTACCTGCGTACCAGTCGCGCTATGAGGCCCTGATCACGCCCATCGGTAACCTGACGGAGGAGGACCGCATCTTTTGGTTTCAGCGTGGATTGTCTGAGGTCCTGGCGCAGCAGTGTGCCATGGACTTGGCGGGAAAGGACTTTGGGTCCTATGAGGATTTGGTGCAATTCGCGCAAGGGGTCGAGAAGCGTCTCTTAGCTGGCCAGCGTGCTATTAAACCCGTCCCTCGTGCTAATGCCATGCGAGTGCAGGATCCGGCGTCTGACGCTGCGGCCATGGACCAGGGGGCCGAAACGGAGCGACGAACGCCAACGGCAGCAGTGACCACCGTTCGTACGGATCGCGGTCACGGCGTTCGCGGCGCTTCCGGATCGGGTAACCGCAAAGGGTCAACCGGCGCAGATCAACGCGCGGATCCAGCCAAGGGCAAGAGGAAAGGGGGTTCGCCGTCTGCAGCGGCTGTGCACGAAGCCAAGAACGAGACCAAGCGGCAACGCACCAGCGACGGTTGGTTGGATAAATGGGGTTGCACGCACTCCGAGCTTGCGCGTCGGAAGAGCAAGAAGGTTTGCCTGAGATGCGCGTCGGCGGAACATCCTACGAGGGAGTGTCCGCACCTACCGCCTTTGGCTCAGCGGCCGAAGTAGGGGATTGCCCAGGATGGCTCGGAGGGGACTCCACCTGGGAAGTCGGAACTAGAGGGTGGGCGGTTGTCGTCCGTGCGGCAAGCCGTGAGGGCACCGTTGCCTTCGGTCCTTGAACAAATCGAACGCGCGATTGGATGTCGATTGTCGCTCGACGGTCGCTCAGGATGTGTAGGTTTTGACTCGCTGTGTAACCTGTACGCACCGAGCAAGCCGCTGGCGTCTATCAATTTGTTAGGTCACACCGTTTTGTTCCTCCCCTCATCTCTGCGCGAGCTGTCAGTGCAGCTGACCTTCTATAGGAGAAGTAGGCGTCAACGTCCAGACACTGCCGCTTGCGTCCTTCTGCCCGCTTATAGTCGGCGAAAAGCCTCGACTTTGCTAACGGGTATGCGGAAAGTCTGCCGGTTCGAGCCGGGCACCGTTCTGTATAACGGTGTTGATTTAGCAGGTGCACCTGTTCCGCTGTCGGTCCAGGCCTACGCCGTTGACGTTTGGTACGATGCTCCTGCACCTCATTCTGAGGGTTCTGCCGAACGATTCGAACCCGCCCTGAGCGTCTTGCTTTCGTCCGCAGAGTCGGTACCGGCAGACAATCGGGTTCCTTTGATTCAGGTCGACCTTGCTGGTCGCACCCTGAAGGCGCTCGTCGATACCGGCGCCAGTGACGACTTCATCCCTCATCGGCAGAGGTGAATGCATTGGGTCTGTGCCCACAGTCGTCGGAATGGTCGCAGGTTACCCTCGCGGATGGGGGTAAGCAACCCATATTGGGCAGGGTCACCCTTCGCCTGTGTATAGGTCCTCTGCGTATTACGACCCAACCTTATGTGTTGCGTGAGCTGACTGACGCTGCGACATATATACTGGGGTCCTCAACATTACGGCAGTATGGGGCCGGCATTGACCTAGAGTCTGGAACCCTTCGCCTTCGTAAGGGGACTCTGTCGTGCAAAGTACCCTTCGTGCCGTTTGTAAGTGTTGAGCCAGAGGGGGGTAAGTCTGAGGCGGAGCCTGTGGTTAACTACGCTGTGAAAGCCATGGGGCAGCGTGCTGAACCCAAGCCAGTCGGGCGTAAAGAGGCCATCCGGATGATCCGGAAGGGTGCCCACGGACTGCTTGTGAGGCCTAGGTTGCATTTGAATGCGACGACCGCTCAGTCTTCTTTGGATCCTGAGGTTGAAGCCTTGCTCACAGGGTACGCAGACGTTTTTCGTGACGTACCTGGGCTTCCTCCTTTGCGTCCCGTGGACCATACCATCCCACTCGTACCCGGCGCTCAGCCTGTGTCAAGACCTATGTACAGGCTAAGTCCTCTGGAGTTGGACGAGGTGAAGCGCCAGGTAACTGATCTGCTCGCAAAGGGTATGATTCGCCCCAGCACATCTCCGTATTCTGCGCCGATTCTGTTTGTCGGTAAGAAGGATGGGAGCTTGCGCATGTGCATCGATTACCGGGGGTTGAATGCGACGACGGTCAAAAACCGTTACCCATTGCCGCGCGTGGACGACCTGCTCGATAAGCTAAAGGGCTCGGCCTACTTCAGCTCGATCGACTTGCAACAGGGATACAATCAGATTCGCATCGCTGCGTCTGATGTGCCGAAAACCGCTTTTCGGACGCCCTTTGGTCACTTCGAGTACACGGTCTTGTCGTTCGGGTTGACCAATGCCCCTGCGACGTTTCAGGCGGTCATGGATCGCATGTTTAGACCGTATATCGACAGGTTCGTCGTTTGCTACTTGGACGACATCCTGGTCTACTCCAAAACGCGCGAGGAGCATCTGGAGCATCTTAAGCTTGTGCTTGAGGTGTTGAGGCGGGAGCAATTGTTTGCGAAGCGTGCCAAGTGCTTTTGGGCGCAGCCTCAGGTGGAGTACTTGGGCCACATTGTGTCGGCCACCGGCGTCAAGATGGACCCACGGAAGGTAGCTGTGGTTCGCGATTGGCCAGCGCCTCGGAACCTTCAGGAGCTTCGTAGCTTCCTCGGCTTGACCAACTATTTCCGTAAGTTCATCAAGCAGTACTCTGTCCTTTCGGCCCCGCTCACGGATTTGACGCGTAAGGGAGCTTTCGATTCGCCTGGTGCATGGACGCCCGAGTGTCAGCTGGCGTTCGAAGAGCTAAAGCGTGTCGTTGCCGACGACGTTACCCTTGCGTTCCCCGACTACTCGTTGCCGTTTCGTGTCGAAGTGTTTTCGGACGCTTCGTTGTATGGGAGCGGCGCTGTATTGTTGCAGGAAGGGCGACCGATCGCCTTCACGAGTAAGAAGTTTACGGGCGCAGAAACCCGTTACACTACAGGGGAGCAGGAGCTGCTAGCGGTCTTGCACGCGCTTAAGGAGTGGCGTTGTTACCTAGAGGGACGACCTTTCACCCTTAAGACTGACCACAAGCCCCTGACGTTTTTGCAAAGCGTCCCCACGTTGAACCGGCGTCAAGCGAGGTGGATGGAGTACCTCGCGCGGTTTGACTGCATCTGGGAGCACGTTGCCGGCCGGATTAACATCGCCGACGCTCTCAGTCGACATCCGTCGCTACATGCTGCGATTTTGGCGGCGCCTGTCCAACGTCCACCGACCCCGGACGTGACTCTGTCCTCAGACCTCGCCGCTCGCCTGAAGGCTGCTTATGCGGGCGACTCTTGGTTTGCTTCGCCTGGCAATGTCGAGCACCTACGCAAGCAGAATGGTCTTTGGCTACGGACGGAAGGATCGACGACTCAGATCGTTGTGCCTAACGACGATTCCCTTCGTCGCGATATCCTTTCCCGTTTCCATGAGGACCCGTTGGCAGGACACCCAGGTAGCACACGGCTGGTCGAGTTGGTGCTACGCTCATTCTGGTGGTCTCGTCTAGCGAGAGATGCCGAGAACTTCGTACAAACATGCAGTTTGTGCCAGCGCAACAAGGCTTTGTCCGGTAGGGGCCACGGGTTGTTGCAACCATTGCCTGTTCCTGACACGCCTTGGGAAAGTGTTTCCATGGACTTCGTAGTCGCGCTGCCCAAAACTGAGGGAGGGTACGACTCGGTGCTTGTCATGGTCGACCGTTTGACTAAGATGGTTCACCTTGCACCTACCACGTCGACCTGCACTGCTGAGCAGACTGCACGCCTGTTTTTCGATAACGTGGTTCGGTTGCATGGCGTCCCTAAGAACGTGGTCTCGGACTGTGGCGGTCAGTTCACGTCTAAGTTTTGGGAAGCGCTTTGCAAGCTGGTGGGCATGCGGGTTAACCTGAGCACGGCATACCACCCGCAGTCTGACGGCCAGACCGAACGCACGAACCGCACCCTGGGGGATATGTTGCGCAACTTTGCTGGTCGCACGCCTCTCGTTTGGGATACTTACCTGACTGCGGCAGAGTTCGCGATTAACAATGCTGTTAATCGGTCAACAGGTCAAAGCCCGTTCTTTCTGACTTATGGGTTTCACCCGGCGCTACCTGTGTGGCGTGAGCTGGAGGTGTATGTCCCTGCGGCTAAGACCTTTGCCAAGACGTTCCTATCCCGAATGACAGACGCGAAGTCGTGTTTGGACGCGGCGCAGCAACGAGCAACGGAGTACTACAACAAGTCCAAGCGGGACGTGGTCTTTTCGGAAGGGCAGATGGTTCTGCTGAGCACTAAGAACCTGCGTTCCTTTGCCGAAGGATCCCGCAAGCTTTTGCCCCGCTGGATTGGTCCGTACCCCGTTGTGCGCATGGTCGGGAACGCAGCCGTCGAGCTCGCGTTGCCCTCTAACATGAACATCCACCCTACGTTCCATGTGTCACTTGTTCGTCCGTATCGTGGCACGGAGCCCGCGCCTGTCACCACTGATACCCCTGCAGCAGTCGAACCAGGTCCTGAGACTTGGGCCGCAGGCAAGCAGAAGGTATACGACGTGGAGCGCATCTTGGACTACCGCACTCGACGTGTGGGTAGACACCGGCGCAAGCGCACCGTGCACGAGTACCTGGTCAAGTGGACGGACTACTCAAGTGAGCACAATTCGTGGGAACCTGCGCGCAATTTCTCCCCGGAGATGGCGCCCATCCTCGAAGAAGCCAGGTTGCGTGCCACGCAATCTCAGTAGCTCTAGTCGCCTGAGCGGCAGCGAGGACGCTGCCTATGGGGGGGGGAATAATTGTTGTACCACGCGTCACTTTTCCTAAGCTCCGCTAGAGTTGCACCCACCATCGCTCTGTCGCGCACGACACCACGTCACCTTGTCGTACGTGGACGCGGGGAGCGATACGGCACCGTCGTACACGGAATGGTACGGCACTGTCGTACGTGGACGCGCGGAGCGATACGGCACTATCGTACGGTACGACAGCACGGTACGACGATACGGCACTATCGTACGGTACGGCAACACGGTACGACGGTACGGCATTGTCGTACGTGGACGCGGGGAGCGATACGGCACTGATGACGTCAGCTGTCGTACGTGGACACTGTGGAGCGATACGGCATTGATGACGTCACTGTCGTACGTGGACGCGGGGAGCGGTACGGCACCGATGACGTCAGCTGTCGTACGTGGACACTGTGGAGCGATACGGCACTGATGACGTCACCCCTGTCGTACGTGGACGCTTGGAGTAGTACGGCAGCGGGCGCGACGCGATCGCACGCATGTCACGCAGCACGTCGCACCGCACATGTTAGGCGCACTGGCTAAGGGCACAAGCAACCCACGGACAGGATAACGCCTAATGCATTGTGCACAACGCTGCAAGCATGCATTGCGTGATCGGCATCGCGATAAGTGCGCATGGTCCGACGACTTGGTCGCGGACGATCCGGAATGCATGAGGCATCGCATAGCAACGCGCACTAACGATAACACGTGCATTATGCATACGCGCGCGCACGAGCATGATGACGCGAGCGTACCTTGAGGTCGCGAGGCAATGGCTCGAGCGATGCGGCGCGTCGAATGCAACACTACGCGCGATGGCGTAGTCGGCACCTTTACGCGAGTAAAGAACATTGCATTATTGCTATGACGGCTTATATAGCAATATCCGCACGCGGGATCACGGTAGTACACTTACTACTTGCAGATCTCTTGTACCGCGAGCCGTCGCTGCGAGTATATCTGCTAAGCGCATTGACGGCCTAAGTATGAATATACGAGCGAATGGATACGCAGTCTTGACGACTGACACTAATACAAGCTAACCGCGCTTTGGTTGAGCTTTCGCCTTTTATTCGCTATGGTCGTATTTCTTGGATAAGCCCGAGCACCGATTCGCATCGGTTAGATGATGATTGCCTCGGCTAGGCACTGATAGCCTATCACGTCATCTTCGCCTGTCTTGGAATATACGTTGTAACTCCTTGCATCGAAGACTTCCGCTGCCTCGATTGGTACGTTCTGATATAATCGAGCATGATGCACTGAGCCTGGTTCTCCGCAGAATCAATGGACGATTATGAGGAGTGATACAACAGACAACGTCCCCTAAAAATCGGCGTAAGGTCTCCGTTCCGACGACGGAACGACTAACGTCGTTCACGTCTAACGTCGGAACTACGACGACAGACAACGTCCCCTAAAAATCGGCGTAAGGTCTCCGTTCCGACGACGGAACGACTAACGTCGTTCACGTCTAACGTCGGAACTACGAGGACAGACGGACAACGAAAACCCGGGGTAAGGTCTCCGTTCTGACGACGGAACGACTATCGTCGTTCACATCTATGTCAGAACTACGACGACTAAGCTATGGCCTAGCAAGCTTTTCGCTTGCTCCGGCGACAGTGCAACAATTTGTTGTGCTGTACTTTCGTGATGGAAATGTGAGCGAGCTTTTGTTTCTGCATGCATGATTGTAAGTGTCAAAGTGGAGATCAACAGCATTTCTCATAGCATTCTTGTTGTTGTATAGGACTTTTTGTAATGCCAAATCTCCCTTCTAATGGCATTCATAGATAGAGGTGCCAATATTTACAGAACAATATCATTTATGTATCCTTGGCTTTTCTTGAAGATTTTTATTAATCCCTACAGGATATTCCTTTTCCACAAGCAGCAGCCATGGAAGCCTGGCGGCGGAGATGAGATCTATGCAGCAATGGATATATGCTCCAAGCTAGGAGGTAAAGGAGGATGCTTGTAAATGGTGAAGAACAGGGTGATAGGCGGCGGTGTTGGCAGCACATGATTGGTTGCACTAGCTAAAACTAGCTGTTGTGACAGGGTTGCCATTAATAATATTAAATATCGTTGCTTGTGTGAATTAAGAACTCATGATGTTGGTGCGGTTTCCTGCCTTCCTGGCTGCGTGCTGCTGTCCACTTGCTCTCAGGCAGGTGCTTGGCTGGCTCACAATGTTCATGGCGGTAATTTTCTGTCCAGGCCTTGGCCAGGGCTGCAATGAAGGTGTGACTGCAGGTGGGTGTATTGTTTGGGGCTGGGTGCTGCAGAAACATATGGAACAATGGGGGCTGCTGATGGAGATTATTAGCTGCTGTACTTCTATCTTGGCCAGGCTTAATAGACTCAGTCATTAAGTCTGGACTTAACACTATACTACTTACAGTAGGCATCACCATGCTTAACCATGCTTAGCCAGACTTATGTAAGCACATCCAATCTTAGGTACCATCACCTTTTGAGAGGTGTGGAGGAATAGGGAGAAACACTGGTGACCGGGGGTTGCTTGGCGATGGAGGCAGGCAGGGAAGGGCTGGGAGAAGGGGTAATGGTAGTTATGGGGAGGCAGGGATGGAGAGTAGAAGGGTGATGAGAGGGCTGGAGAAAACAATAGCATCATGGCCACAGTTGTTTTGTAGATTTTTTGTCTGATATAAAATGTGTGTCATGGCATCTGTGTGTTGTGTGTTTTCCCTGATATCACAGGTTTTCAGCAGAGGATAATGGCAACATCAAGAAATGCTTTTGATCTGGACCAGAAGGTGGTCATAATCGCCAAGATTATGGCAGTAATAGGATGTAACAGAGGCTGGCAGGAGTGCATTGGAGTGGCTGGGGAAATAGGTGGTGACTGAGTGGTGAGGGGTGGCAATGAAGCCAGAAAGGTACATACAGTTCATGTTATAGGGGTGATGGACGGGGGAGCAGGTGGGGGTAAGAAAGGGACGGAATGGTGAGCAATAGGTAACTAGGACAACAAAGGGGAAGGTAGGGGAGCATGATACCATCATGGATGCAATGTGTGCTCTGCCCATACTTAAGCATCCATGTGTGTATGGGGTGGATTCATTTTCTACCGTTATATTTTTAGCTGGTGACAAGGGCAGTGTGAATGGCACCTATAGAACTGGTTAAGGAGGGGATCAAGGCAGGGATGTGGTTTGGTGACAACAGATGAAGGTATGGATGGTGCAGGAAGTTATGGTGATGGAGGTACACTAACATAGCCCTATGTCAGCGTTTACCCCCGTAATGGGACCAGTGAGGGTCCATAAAAATGTAACCCCATAACGGACCCCCCCCCATCAGGGGGAAGGTTTTCGTCTGACCCATAATGGGCTTTACCCCCTATACGGCCCCTAACGCCGTTTACGGGCCGTAAACAGGCCCCCCCCATAAGGGGTCCCGTTATGAAAGATGGGCCATAATGGGTAGGGACAGTTGTGGCCTTGTAAGCTTACAATACACTTATAATAGGGATCTTTGTCTATGATGATCCCACATGCCACAGCACAAGCCATCATCCATACCTTCATCTGCTGTCACCAACCCACATCCCTGCCTTGATCCCCTCCTAAACCAGCTCTATAGGTGCCATTCACACTGCCCTTGTCACCAGCAGCAGCTAAAACTGCAAAGATAGAAAATGAATCCATACCATACACACATGGATGCAGAAGTATGTATGGGCATAGCACACATTGCATCCATGATGGTATCATGCTCCCCTACCTTCCCCTTTGTTGTCCTACCTATTGCTCACCATTCCGTCCCCTTCTTACCCCCACCTGCTTCCCCGTCCATCACCTCTGCTGCTGTTACACAAACTGTACCTTTCTGGCTTCATTGCCACCCCTCACCACTCTTCAGTCACCACCTATTTCCCCAGCCACTCCAATGCACTCCTGCCAGCCTCTGTTACATCCTATTATTGCCATGATCTTGGAGATTATGACCACCTTCTGGTTCAGAACCAAAGCATTTCTTGACATTGCCATTATATATCCTCTGCTGAACCTGCAGCTGTGATAGCAGGCAAAACACACAACACACAGATGTCATGATACACATTTTATATCAGATACAAAAAATCTACAAAATAACTGTGGCCATGACGCTGTTGTTCTCTCCATCCAACCCTATCATCACCCTTCTACTCTCCATCCCTGCCACCCTATAACCACCATTGCCCCTTCTCCCAGTCCTTCCCTGCCTTCCTCCATTGCCAAGCAACCCCCAGTCACCAGAGTTTCTCCCTATTCCTCCACACCTCTCAAAAGGTGATGGTACCTAAGATTGGATGTGCTTACATAAGTCTGGCTAAGCCTGGTTAAGCATGGTGATGCCTACTGTAAGTAGTATAGTGTTAAGTCCAGACATAGTGCGTGAGTAAGCCTGGCCAAGATAGAAGTACAGCAGCAGCAGCTAATAAGCCTCTTCCATCTAATGTGAGACTGTAAGTCCGGCTTAGGAAGACTACTTAGACTAAGTATGTTCTGGACTTATCCTCGTACATGTTTAAACAAGTCCTAAACCCAAATTTGGGATCCCATATATTGCTGCTGGGCCCCCCTCACATCCATTACTCTCCTTTTGTGCGATCTCTCTGCTGCATCCCATCACCATTCCACTTCACCTCTATCACCAGCTACCATTTTGTACAGTCTCACCCTTGCTCCCTGCCCCAGTGCATTATCACTGCCCCTTCCCATCTCCATCATCAGCAGCAGCTCCCATTGTTCCATATGTTTCTGCAGCACCCAGCCCCAAACAATACACCCACCTGCAGTCACACCTTCATTGCAGCCCTGGCCAAGGCCTGGACAGAAAATTACCTGCCATGAACATTGTGAGCCAGCCAAGCACCTGCCTCAGAGCAAGTGGACAGCAGCACGCAGCCAGGAAGGCAGAAACCGCACCAAAATCATTCACACAAGCAACACTATTTAATATTATTAATGGCAACCCTGTCACAACAGCTAGTTTTAGCTAGTGCAACCAATCATGTGCTGCCAACACCGCCGCCTATCACCCTGTCCTTCACCAAATACAAGCATCCTCTGACTCCTTTACCTCCTAGGTTGGAGCATATATCCATTGCTGCATAGATCTCATCTCCGCCGCCAGGCTTCCATGGCTGCTGCTTGTGGAAAAGGAATATCCTGTAGGGATTGATAAAAATGGATACATAAATGATGTTGTTCTGTAAATATTGGCACCTCTATCTATGAATGCCATTAAAAGGGAGATTTGGCATTACAAAAAGTCCTATACAACAACAAGAATGCTACGAGAAATGCTGTTGATCTCCACTTTGACACTTACAATCATGCATGCAGAAACAAAAGCTCGCTCATCACATTTCCATCACGAAAGTACAGCACAACAAATTGTTGCACGGTACCTTGCCGCAAGCCTAATAAAATAAAAGAATTTTGTGCATAGGCAGAATCTACCAATCTACCAATCTACCACTAACTGTAGCAGGTCGGGTCCTTGGGTGGGAAGTAATGACACCGGTTCAATTCCGCCTGAAAGCATTTTATCTGTTCAATTTTGTCATCAAAAGGCACATGGACAATACCTCTTGTTCGCGAACAAGTATTTTGGTCCCGCTGTACATTTTCGCGACTGACAGTGCAATGCAATTTCGTATGAATGCATCTATTCTGTCATCCATTTTATGCACATTTCAGATTGTAGAATTGGCGACCAGTGTCAGTTGCGAAAATGTACAGCGGGACCATTTGGTCCCGCTGTACATTTTCATGAATAACAGTGCCATGCAATTTTGTATGGATGCATCGATTCCTTAAGCCATTTTATGCACAGTTCAGATTGTAGAATTGGCGAGCACTGTCATTCGCAGAATGGTCCCGCTGTACATTTTCGCGACCGACAGTGCAATGCAATTTCGTATGAATGCATCTATTCTTTCCGCCATTTTATGCACATTTCAAATTATAGAATTGGCAGGCACTGTCATTCGCGGAAATGTACAGCGGGACCAAATGGTCCCGCCGTATTTTTTCGCGAATAAGAGATATGGCCCATGTGCCTTCAATTTACGGATAAAACATGCAAAAATATACTTACCAAGGAGTTGAACCGAAGACTTCGTCAAGTGTCCCGAAGTCCGTAACATATGTAACATGCAACTTACGATTAAGACAGGTTAATAGACACAACTTTATCTAGCAAACCATCCAGCATAACCGAGGTAGGGAGATAGTTGGGAGAGAAGGAGTAAGAAGAGACAGAGGAAGGGATCAAGGAGGGAGATAGATGGAAGGAGGGAGTAGGGAAAGGAAAGTGTGGCAGATGGGAAGTAGGAAGACAGAAGGAAGAGGGGTGAAAGAAATAAGGGTCAAGGAAGGAGAGGGAAAGGAAAGGGAGAAACGAGGATGGGAGAAATGAGAAAGGGAGAGAGTAGGGAGAGAGAAGGGAGGAAGTAGGGAGGGAGAAGGGAGGGAGTAGGGAGAGAGAAGGGAAGGAGAGGGAGGGAAAGAGGGAGGGAGGGAGCAAAGGTACGAGGTAGGGAAGGATAGGAAGGGAAATATGGAAGGAAAGCAAGGGAAAGAGAAAAGGTGGGAAGGCAGAAGAGGGAGAGAAAGAGGGAGAGATAGGGAGGGAAAGAGGGAAGAAGAAGAATTGAAGGAGAGGGGGAGAGACAGGGAGGGAAAGAGGGTAGGAGATGCAGGGAAAGAGGGAAGAAGAGGGAGGGAAAAAGGAAGGAGAGGAAGAGATGGGGTACACAGGTGGGAAAGCATGTCCTGACTTTATTGTCTTCACAGTGAAGCACCTAATGCTTCCATAAATTGCCATGGGTTGTCTTTGCAGGGAAAGTCATCCAGCTACAGTATAACATCCCTTTTAAGGTAGCATTCATACATATAAGAATCAAAGGTACAAGCAACATGACCAAATAGCTACAATTGGATACATGATTTTGGCTTTGTTAAGATCCCCTAACAACCCCAGACAGTGATCAGCCTCTGTCTATATAAATGCTGCATGAAGCCAAGACAACCATAGCCCAGCCCCTATGAGCCCCCATGATGCCCGAAATGGAATCAACCCCACCGCACCTCACCCCGCCTCACCCCACCCCGCCTCACCCCACCCCGCCGCCTCACCCCGCCCTACCCCACCTATGATAGACAGAGGACGATCAACAACACAATTCCTTACTTCTTACATTTTGTCAACATGCATGCTTCTTGTAGTATCCTGGGGTATCTCGAGGCTAATATCCAGGTTGGCCAGTTGCCTGGCATCCTTCGATCGAGCCTTTGCTGTAGGCGGATATGACAGAGATACAACAATTGGTATCGAGCGGGTAGTGAATGACCCGGGTTCGAATCCCCAATCCATTAGAGTGGATGTGTGGATGGCTGATGTGTGCAAGGGAGTCATCTCATCCATCATCAGGCCATCAGGGATGAGAATGCCATTGAGTCACGATTGCCCCTGTGGGTGTGAGGACACACCCATTGGAAGGGGGGATAATTGTAGTATCCTGGGGTATCTCGAGGCTACTACCCAGGTTGGCCAGTTGCCTGGCATCCTTCGATCGAGCCTTTGCTGTAGGCGGATATGACAGAGATACAACACAGTGCAGCAGCGGCAACATGTGACAGTGGCAGTGAGTGGCAATGGCAGTGCACTGCAGCAGCAGCATGCAGCAGTGGCACCACACGGTAGCCGCACCGCACGGCAGCAGCCCCACGCAGCAGTGCACTGCACGGGAGCTGCACTTCTTACCTGCTGCAATTACACAAATAATGCCAACAGACTGCTGTTCCAGCATTATTATTACATGTTAGATGGATTTTTATTAGATGGATATTTATCCCAACAATTTATAACAGGCAAGAATGTTTGTTGATGTTATACCGCTTTTGACTTGATTGAAGATGTTTATTGAGTATGTTGGGGGCTTAGATATGGGGTGCTTATGGGTTATGATGGTCCATTACGGGGTTTCCAGCCATAATGGGGTACCAGAGCCCCCATAATGGACCCCAATGGCCGTTATGGGGGTACCCCATAATTGGCCAGATTGCGATTACGGGGTTAAAACTGACCCATCAGGGGGGAAAGGGCTGACATAGGGTAGGCAGGCATGCTGCTTGGGAAGTACCATGCAAGCAAGTCAGGTATTGCTGTGAGTGCTATATTTGTATTGTGTATGGATATGGATTTGGAGAAATTGGAGAAAATATTCTGCCACATGATAATAATAGACCTACATAGCTTACTTTCAGGTTTTGCTGGTATCCTTGCTTGCTGCCTTACTTGGATGGGAAGATACCCATAATACTTAGTATTTTTATTATGATCCTGCTGATGATGAATATTTCTATGTTATTTATTGGGGTATTGTTCTAGCTACATACAATGTGTACAATATTGGTGACCTGGCTAAGCTGAAGGTTGGCTTGTGGCATGTGGGAGCATATTAGACACAGACCCCTAATTATCAGTGTATTGTAAGCTTATTACAGGGCAATTACGTGTCACTCTTCATAATGGGTCCATAACTGTCCCAACCCATTATGGCCCTTCTATCATAATGGGACCCCTTATGGGGGGGCCTGTTTACGGGCCGTAATCAGTGTTAGGGGCCGTATAGGGGGTCAAGCCCGTTATGGGTCCATATGGAAACTCACCCATAATGGGTTAAGGTCCGTTATGGGGTATACATTTTTACGGACCCTTTATGGTCCCATTAGGGGGGTCAACGCTGACATAGGGCAGGTTACCTGGCTGATAGTCATTACAGGCACCAGATTATTGCTTAGCAATCAGTTATTTTATTATCTAGCTCCATCCTATGGCATAGGAAGTTCCTAGCCTGCCGGAGGGAGGCAGCATAGAAAACTTCCTACACTAGGATGGGCTGTACTGAATGAATGACCATGGGACGAGCTACGGTCTAGGAACACCGTACATGTGTAAATACTGTGTACATTCACAAAGAAACTGTCATGACTTGTATGATTTGGTGCTATGTGTATGAGACATGCTTCGCTTCATTGTTGGTTTAGCAAACACCCATATCCTCCAGACTCTTACATCCGTTCCTTCATTTGTGAACATTCCTCATGCCATCAAGAGCATATCTTTTTTATATTGGTGGAGTCTTCAACGAATAAGATCTCTAGGAACTCAAAGAACTGCTGGGAACTCAAAGATGGCGGCGTGAAAGGTACGTTCAATCCATCCTTTGTTTTGTGCTACCATTTCGGACGTTTAATTACTTAAATATTTAATCGAAAATAACTGAACTTGCACATGGGCCTAAAGGTCATGAACTATGATGAAGCGCTCTCGACGTAATCCAGGCAACCACCTAGCACGGGCTGAAAGAAAAAGGTATAAGCGAGTATCCCGGTCTTCAGAAAGACCTTGAGGTTATATTTCTTCATGTCATTTTTATAATTAGCTATTGCCTGTACTTTTTGCTAGGTGCCGGTGGAAGATGATGACCTGACGGACGACCACGAAGACGACAATTTTCGACCACCAACAAGAGAAGGTACCATTCTTCAATTTGTTACAACAATATATTGCATGCACGTATATATATATATATATAACTTTATGTCGTGCGAGTTCTTTGTTTCTGTTCAGGGTCAAGAGCGCTGAAGGAGTGCCATCTTCGTGGGTGTGAAGGCAACATGGGAGCTCAGGGAGATAAATGAAACAGCAGGTATCCTAAGTGCCCATATACAAAGTAATAGCACTGATCGCGATCGATGCATGATAATTATCATACCCCGAAATGACATTTGCCAGATTCTGTTGCCATAATACGAAGTAAAGATAGACATGTAACTTATAAATTATTGTCTGAACTTCTCAGGAGTTGCTGGATAACGAACTGATGAGCGAGGACGAGAAGTGAGAGGACGAGCAGAACGAGGCGGGCAGTGTTTCAGAGGAGGACGAGAAGGAAGACGAAATAGATCATGATTAGATCTAGAATTGTGGCGGAAAAAATATTTTGGCAGGCTAATAATAAGTGAGCAGTGGCAAATGAAGTTAAGTTGTATATTAGATATTAGCGCATGCACCTCTTGAAAATAATTGTTGCATTCTCCGATTGATAATTGGGCTCATTAAGAATGTTTTTGGTAGGATTGGGTCTGCAGACATTTATATTTAGGTGAATGAATATCTCGTCACCAATGGCTGCCGGTTACCTCGATGCTTTGAAAGGCGCATTCTGAATAATGAGCTGTAAATTATCGTCGGAAATATTTGTACCAATCAATACTGAAACTCTATGGATATTCTTGATTACTGCTGGGGACATTATGATAGGATAGTTTCCGTACAGACAAATAATTCTGCAGCGGATGTTTAAAATAGCAAACAATAACAGGAACGATAACCGAAACAGAAAACAAATAACCAGAACGACCAAAAGTAGTTACAGTAAGCAAGAATACGAGCTTGCCTCCTACGCAAAACGAAAGTGGTGTGAACATTGCGATATCAGGTGTAAGACCTGCGAATATGTTAGTTACATGCGTTTTAAGCTTTTATGCAGCCCACAACTGCATACTGTGTACGCATCATTCGCAGCCTACGCAAGCACGTGTTAACGCGCGTTAATGCACGTTGAGCCTGCGTCTGTTGTGCTTTGGAGAGCTTTTAGTGCGTTATCTGAAACATAAGCAATGTTTTTTTGCTTGCGTGTGAATGTCTAACGCTTGCGGTGCGTTTGGCCTAACGCGCACCTTAGAATCTATCTGGGCGCGTTAGAGATTGCGTAAGGTCGCGTTAGGTTGCGGAAGGTTAGGTTGCGGTTGCGCAAAGTAAACGCAAAACGTTTCGCACTCAAAATAAAAATTTATTTGCGTTTGCGGTAGTGTTGTTTAGGATCGCGTTTCAGATACGCAAAAAAAACGCAATGCGTTTGCTTTGCATTAGGCTTTGCATAAACTCGCGTTAATTCACGTTAAGTTCGCGTTAGGCTTGCGTTAGGGGTCCCTAACGCGAGCCTAACGCGAGCTAACGCACGAATCTGTTGTCATAGTGAGTATGTATCTATCTCTCATATGTCATCACACCACCTAGTGGGCCTGACAAGTCTATGATGTCTGTCACTAAAGTGTCTCTAACTCTCCACACCTGTTTCATCTATCTCACCTAAATGCATAACAAGTGATGCCTAGAGCCACACAAGCAAGTGTATCATGCCTGTATTTGTTCACCTCACAAAGCTGCCCAGGCTTGCATGTCTCTACATCAAGCGGGGGCCACGGGGTCGAGTGGGGGCAACAGGGGTGACTGGGGGCGACGGGGGATGGCTGGTTGCGACAGGGTGACTTGGGGCGGCTGTGGGAGACGGGGGCCGACTGGGGAGACGGGGGCCGACTGGGGGCGAGGGGGGCGAGTGAGGGCAAAAAGGGATGGCTGGTTGTCATGGGGCAAGGGGGGCGGCTGGGGGTGACGGGGGCCGACTGCGGCCAACTGGGGGCGACGGGGGTGACTGGGGGGGTAGGTGGGGGCGATGGGGGCCGACGGGGGGCGACGGGGGCCAGCTGGTTGCGGTTGGTTGCTGGTTGTTCGGTCGGCCCCGGTTACCACTGTCGCCATCACAACCAGCCCCACCCCGTCATCCCCAGTCGCCCCAGTCGCCCCCAGTCACTAATGTCACTAATGCCACTAATTAAACACCTAATAAAAGAAGGAAAAAACTAGCAAAAACTTGCAAAAGACGACAAAGGAAGCACTTACCTAATAGGCAGGGTTACTGATGGGTTACCCCTGCATACGGTTACCCACCCAACCCAGTAAGCCTGCCACCCATGGGTTACCCACTCATTACCCTCCCAACCAATACCATAGGGCCTCATCCTTTCACCCACGCAAACTTCTCCGAAATCAGTAATTTTCCCCGGTTCAGCACCCGCCACCAGCATCCAATGGAATCTGCCGGATTAATTGCGGCATTAATTCCATTCCTGGTCGTTATATATGGATAACATATTTATGTATATGAGGCATGTTAAACCAAATTAAGATGCCTTAGTGACCGATCAAAACCAAGAAAAACAAATTTTCACGTCGATGCATGCATGTCCTGCAATCCATTGTTCCTGCACCAGTGACGGGCATGGAGATCCTTCGACCTATTCATCGATCGCCTGCCATAGTGCTGAATAATGAGCAACTAATGACCTGCATGCAAGCTTTTTATTTAACTTGACGCACATTGCAATCAATCATAATTAATTCCGTTCATTAACGTTCGGTGTCTGAGTTCTCCACATGCAGGTTTTTAGTTGCTCATTATTCAGCACTATGGCAGGCGATCCATAAATAGGTCGAAGGTTCTCCATGCCCGTCACTGCTGGTGCAGGAACCAGTCATTGATAATGATCGATAGATTATGGTTACATTGATTTCACATGCCAAGTTACCACGTTACTGCTTCACGAAATATAGATGTTTTGGAAAACACTCGGGCGGGTAACACCAATACATACCTACGTTGATTTGCGTGTGACGGATGGAAGCAGGGGAGTTCGAGGCGGCGGGTAATAATAACCTTTCGTATATGCATGACCCTACGTGCGTTCTTAGTACATCCAAAACGTTTCCAAAAACTACAGCATGATTGAGGCAATTTAGAATGAATGTTAAGATGTTACTTAAGGCTGCTGTTAATTGCTGCTGCTGTAAAATTTGCAAAGGTGAGGATTTGCAAGAACCTGCGTGCTAGAATATATGTAAAATATTACCCAAACCAAATCAGGAAATGGTAACCTTGCTAAAACGTAGAGGAGCATGCGAACTCATTAGATATACCTACCATAATTCGTGAGAATAAACAATTAAGCAAGTAAGCAAGCGTGATTGTGTCAATAATATACATCACCGACTAAGCCAAATAAACGCCCGAATTGATGCTTTGATGCATCGATGCATGACACAATAAATTTCCAACATATTGATACTGTTCCCTGTATCGGTCCTCCGGGCATGCAGGTTCATCATTCATTCCTATTGCGGCAGCAGGCGATAGATCTTAGAGTGAAACCTGTCGAAGGATCTGTACCCTCGCTCGTCATCACTGGTGCAGGAACCACTGCCGATGATCGATGTATGCACGCACGTGCGTGTCCCGTTGACCGCGGATGACGAAGTACCTTAAATTACTTGCAGGACATATCAGGATGGACTCTTAAAGTGCAGGCACGTGCACACAGTACGGACGAGATGCATGTTCCTGAATGAAAACCGCTATATATACATATATACATACATGCATATACCCCCGGTGGTCGTCTTTATAGGGTGAGTCGCCCAGAGTGTAACACCCCAATACATACATACATATATACGTTATAACGTCGTTGAGAATCAGCAGTGCTGCAAGCAAGTGATTCTTGCTTTTTGCATGTGCGAAATTGTAAACCCTGCTCTGATCTGGGGATGCGTTGGGTGGATACACAGGCGCTGGCTCGCTGCTATCTATGATATGATGGTTGCAAGGAATAATAATAAGGTAAGCAATTGAGTACGTATGTAAAAGCCCGCGGAACTCATATTTCTATTTTATTAATAAGTATTTTCCACACCACTGTGCGCGCGATTGACCCTTTATTTTTTTGTATGCTCGGACGGCGGTGGGTGCATGCTGCACTGTTGCCGCAGGCTAATAAAGTTGACATGGACGGCAACAGGCGTTCTCATCGGTTACGTTTCGCCATAGAACGTGTTTGCCAAACTATGACTACGCCTGGTGGCCGTTTGAGCAACGCGTCAAGGGTGATTCTCTTATTCGGTGTTCTGACATCCACTATTGGACTGGCGCTTGCACAAGGTACGTACATATTTTTGTAGGCACCATGGTACATGCTACATATTATGAGCTCCCTTCTAATAACCAATCGAGGCGGTGTGTGCCATATACATGCAGCTGGCCGCTGAATATATAAGTACGTAACGTTTCAGCTAGCTGTGTATATGTTATTAATCTTCGCATGGATCAGTCTGGGAAAACGGGGGTGTCCGGCTTCCATAAAATCCATCGTCCTTTTCCATAATCTGGCCTCCATATTATTTCGTGACAGACTTTGGCGACTAATGCTTACCAAGATGGCAAAGGCGATGTTAAGGGAAATTGCTGAAGCTCCAAAGAAATATTTATCTATAGAAATTGCAAGGTAGAAATAAAGCGGTAGCTATAACAGCTGAAAACTCATCACTGTACGATACAGATTAACTGTCAGCTGAATGTTGTAAAGATTTGTTTGTTAGCAGGCCGTTTGTTATAAATATTATATAGAGCATGATAAACACTTTAGAGCATGAATCCTGCAGGGCTTGCCAGTGCCCTGCAGGATACATAGCTACTATATGAAACAAAGGACTGAAATAACCTAGGCCCCAGTTCCCCGCACTTCCACCGCCTTGGTGTACTGGGGTCCAAAGTATTTTTATTGCCCCAGTTCCCCACACTTTCACCGTCTTGGTGTTCTGGGGTCCAAAGTAGATTCTTTTTAAGACAAGTAAAGGCAGGATAGTATATTATTTATTGCATTATAAGGCTTAGAATCCAATGTTGTAAGTAAAGACGGAGCAGACAATATAGTCCAAATTATTAATTTCCCATTATATATTTCCCCCTATGTGCGCCTCTGATTTTCCTCTTAGGTATTTGTGGTGGTCTGTACGTAGTTATTATTCTTGGTCACCTCCAGCAACCCATTCATCAGCTAGCTAGCAAAGAGTTTAAGGGGTGTTACACTGTGGGTGACTCGCCCTTCGAAGATGAGCACCGGGGGTCCTGACCAGACCGAGCCGAAGGGCACGTGGCTTTGGGCACAAGGAATGTATGTTCTGTATGATATGTACTATTGTCATCCTATCAGTATACTTTATGTTATTCTAATTAATTGAAAGGGTGTATCCTGGTAACCTGGTACCACATCCCAGTAGCACCACACTGCAGTGGCGCCACATGCCAGCAGCACTGCATGCCAGCGGCACCACATGCCAGCGGCACCGCATGCCAGCGGCACCACACCGCAGCTGCACGCATGCCAATGGAACTGTACAGCAGCAGCACCATGAGGTAGCTGCACCATGCATGCAGCAGCTGCACCGCATGCCTGCGGCACTGCATGCAAATGGAACCACATGGCAGCAGCACCTCATGGCAGTGGCACCACGCGGCAGCTGCACCACACGGCAGCTGGATAACACAGCAGCGGCACCACACTGCAGCTGCACCGCATGATTCCTTCAAACATTAAATTCTTAAATTGCATTATGAAATTACTTGGTGACTTTAGCGAGTAATCCTTACCAGGATAGGCGATGTTGAGAATCCTCTGTGAAGCTCCATAAAATTACTGAAGATCCAAAGTATATATCTATAGAAATTGCAGGCTAGAAATAAAGCGGTAGCTTTTACAGCAGAAAATCATTGCTGTACGATACAGATTAACAGTTACCTAAACATTGTAAAGATTTTTATTGTTTGATATGTTAGCAATCCGTTCACTAGAAAATATAATTTAGAGCATGATAAAGCCTTAGAGCACGAATCCTGCAGGGCTGGCCAGTGCCCTGCAGGATACATAGGTACTACGTGAAACAAGTGAAAAAGAAACCCTAGCTAAAGAGGTCAGGAAATGCTATTAAGAGCCTAGAAATTGCCTAACAAAAGTCAGTGCATTTTCCGTGCGACGGCAATAATTCCCAGGGGCCTTACATGACTAGCACTCCTTACAGGGGCGGCTGAATGTACGACATGAAAATTAAAATAACTAGAACTAAAACAATATAATAAATAAAACGATGAATAAACTACAAGCAACTAGAATTGGCTAGGCTAGCTAATAAAAGCGGTAGCAATAAACGAACTAAAAACAACAAAAAATTACTAGACTAGCTAATAAAAGAGGTAGCAATCATGTTAAGGAAATGCTTCACAGCAAAAACATTTGGTAGTATTGAGAAACATTATGTATCAAATACTTCCATTTCTGATTAATGCACACAAACAAACACGAACAAACAAAGACAGGTGCAAACCTACAATAATGCACCTTTCTGTGGGATAGAAGACCGGCTACTAACTTAAGCACATGCAGAGCACTGCCTGCAGCAGGGTTGTCAGCCAGCATCTGTCACCAGCACCAAATAAATGTTTATTTTGGAGGCTTGGTTAATCTGTCCATAGCTCCTCCTATTATAAATTGTATTACCTAGGTACAGCTAGCCCAAGTGAGTTCAGCCTTCCTTCCTGGTTCATTGTGCGTGGGGTTTGGTTTCCTTAATGGCTTGCAGTGAAGTTAACAGCCTTGCCTGTGTTTACACAGCATTATGTTTGGGCAACATATCTAGGAATTACTGCTGAAGTTTATTCCATCCTGTTGTGAGATAGTCTAGCGGACATTGGCAAAGCTTGGCCGTAATACGAGGAAGTATTAGTTACATAATTATATATTGGAATAAGATAAGAGAGAGCGAGAAAAACGTCTATAGAAGCAACGTCTGTCGGATTGGTCCATGCAGCGGTACGTAAAAGGATAGGAACTTCGCCCACAAAACATACCACAATATACATAATTCGAAACCTTATAACGTACCACAAATAGACCCCTGAAAAGCTCACTTCGCGTCCACGTCTAGGTCGTACTGCAAAGCTCGCTCACTGATACGCAAACCAGCTAGGACGGCTCGCTAAACATAACTAACGATAACGTTTTCATAACACATCCTTATTTGTTAGTTAGGCAGGTGTTATTATCAGTGCCTGAAAATCGTGTGTGCCCTCTATCTCGCTAGGCAAGGTGCATTTTCTGATAATGTGCTTATGTATGTATTCAGTGATCGTTCATGTCTATGCATTGTGCAATTGATACCTATCTTTAACGTATTTTCATATTCTTTGCATATATGGGGTGTTACACTGTGGGCTACTCGCCCTACAAGGGTGAGCACCAAGGGGCCTGACCGGACCGAGCCACAGCGCAGAGGAGGTCTGTCCTGCCACGTGCTCCCCCTCTCACTCGGACCTCTTTGCATATGTCTAGCATCAGTTGAGAGCTTTTTCGAACATTTTTCTTAAGGTTTTCAAGTCGAGCTTTCACTTCGAATAATTTGTAGTAATTATTATTATAAACAATAACGTGCCATAAAGAAAGCAAATAACACTATGTACTGTGTGATTGATGCCCGTGCGGAGTCGTTAAACCCTACACGCTAATGCCGCCCGCTCGATATCAAAACCCGCGGATAGTGAAGGATAGGGGTGCGCTACCCGCTCTACATTGATACCATGGGTAGCGATGTCGCGCGGGCAGCAATATATGACGTGATAAGCGGTGCCACACGAATAATTATTTAAATACATAAATTGTTTTATGCATAAAAGGAATCTATTCATTTCAGAAAAGCGTGGTACCAGGCGGTTGCGATACCGTGTGATAGCCACACCGCAAGATAGCAAATCCTTGCTATAGTGATACCACGTGATAGCAATAATATTTCTTATCACCTGGTATCAGTATGGCTTCGTTATCGTGCAGTGTGGCTATCGCGCAGCAGCAGCGGCACCAGCAATGACAGCGCACAACACAAACGTATCATGGAAATGCATGCAAAAGTAGATAATAAATTTGTCATAACTACTTTAAGGCTTACCTTGGCGAGTAGCGCCAACAACCCTACACCAAAGAGTGCCACAAGAGCCACGATGCCCCAGATCACCAAAGACCAACTTGGGCTGGTATGTGGCGAACCCGTGAAAATACGTATTCCTCCATTTCATTTATTAGAAAGCAGTTTGGCAAACTACTTGCACTATGTCAGCTGGCGGCGTAGTTGATAATCCTCTTCCTTAAAGAACCAACAGTAAATAATGCTTTTATATATGCATTTGACTACCGCTTTCAATGCTGTCAACATCCAGAAGTGTTCGGTGGTTGTGCGGGGACTGGGGCCTGCTGCCCCAGTTCCCCGCACTCCCACCGTCTCTGTTTACTGGGGTCTAGGGTTTAGGTATTAGGTAGATAGGTATTAGGTAGATATTTCTTGCTAGACCTATTAGCAGGCCGTTGACTAGCAACTTTTCATATCCTAAACCACAATAAAAACTTTAGAAAATGAATCCTGCAGGGCTGGCCAGTGCCCTGCAGGATACATAGCAACTACTTGAAACAAAAGACTGAAACAACCTAGCTAAAGAGGTCAGAAAATGCTTTAAATAGCTCTGAAATCATCTCACAGAAATCACTGCATTTACCTCGCGATGGCATAAATTCCCGAGGGCCTTATGTTGAGAATTAGTAACTTGGGCGAGTCGTCCTAGCTGTTATCGGGACGACGAGCAGGCATACGGTACATCCATGCAGTACCGCGGACGAACCAACATCCAAGCATGCTAGTGCGCGCACCTTTCGGCTAATTGGTTAACGGTGTTTTATTTGTCTAGCCATATCTTTGAGTGGTAGCTTAAGTTGTGGGTTCGCTGGGCTATTTTTCCGTGACTTCTGCGAACCCGAGCCGGTCAGACTTGCGTTACTATTGCGAGTCTACTTATGCCCATTTCGGGCCGTTCTTTCCATTCCTTTTGACTATCGAATACAATGTAACGTGATCTATCTCATAATATCGCCAAGCTCTATTATGTTCGATAGTCGACTTCTCAACAGGTTATGAGCCCCGGCTAACGTGAGCCGCGGAGCTTGGCATCTTTCGCTCATTCTAGTGTTGATCTTCGCGTTTATAGGTCTTCACAATGGGGAAGGATAAACTGGACGAGCCGCTTGACCTGCATAACTACTCAACTTGGAGACTGCGATTCCAGTTGCTGTGCGCGGAGCTCGGATACAGCCACGCCCTACTTACTGCACCAATTGCGGAGGCAGATGTGGTCATGTCCGACAAGGTCAAGAGCGTGATGGCGAAGAACGTCAAGAACCATCACCTCCAAACCATCGTTCGGGCAGCTAATGCGAAGGCCGCCTGGGATGCTTTGGCGACAACATTTGCGTCCACCTGTAATACGAGAAAGATCGCACTTCGAGAGGAGCTGAGCAACTTCAAGTGGGTCAACACAGAGGAGTTACCAGTCTACATCAACAGAGCCCGACAACTTCAATCAGATTTGCTGGACGTTGGAGTGGCAGTCACGGACCCAGAACTGACGACAATTATCTTAAAAGGTTTACCGCCCAAGTACCACGTGGCTAAGACATCACTTGCGATGCGAGAAGGAGAGCTGGACTTTCATCAGGTTGTGGCGCGGCTCACGTCCTATGAAGCTACGATGGACGATATAAAGGAGTCGTCTGCATTTAGTGCACATGGAGGTGGAGGTACATCAGGACGCAGCTCAGGAAGCAGGTTCGGTGGCGGCAAGTCCAACGTCACATGCCATTACTGCGGGAAGCCTGGGCACTACATGAGGGACTGCAGAAAGCGTCTAGCTGAACAATCGCAGGGAGGCAATGAGCGTGGAGCTGAGGGCAACCAACGCAGTGAGCGGGCGCCAGCCACACCAAGGAAACTGGCGTTTGCGCTAATGGACAAGTCGCGGCTGAAGGACTGGCACATCGACACAGGGTCTGAGTGGCATATTACCTACGATGCCTCTGAGCTCCAGAACGTACGCACGGTCAGACCGGAGGAGATCTTCAGCGTCACCGGCTATGACGGCTCCAAACAACAGCCAACACATGTGGGACGGTACACGCTGAAGAGCAACGTGGACGACAATTTGGAAATTGAGCTAGACAACGTCTACGTGGTGCCGAACGCCATGGTAAAGCTAATCTCAGCAGGCACCTTAGATGAGCGTGGTGTCGTTTTTGAGTTTGGAGACGGCAAAGCAGAGGTTCGGTTCAAGGGGGAGACTATACTTCGAGGCAAGAAGGTGGGACGAACCTACGTCATCAGCTATGGCTCGGGATACTCAGCTGGTGGAAACCGCGCATGTGCGGTGACCGGGTCTGGAGACTCAGCGGCAGTGCTGTGGCATCGGCGCTTGGGCCACCTGGGATATTCCAACCTGGAGAAAATGTGCCGGGAGAAAATGGTAACCGGCATGGAGATCGATCGTGCGAGCCTGGAGGCAGCCAGCTCGCAGATCTGTGAGCCCTGTATCTACGCAAAACAGTCGCGTGGACCCTTCCCGTCTACAGGACACAAGGCGGCGAAGCCACTGGGGCTTATTCACATGGACGTCTGCGGCCCCATGCCCGAGACGTCACTTGGAGGATCCCGGTACGTGACGACAGTACTGGATGACTGCACTGGGCTATCTACGGTGGCGTTCACGGAGACCAAGGAAGCCATCGGGAAGAAAGTTCGCACCATGATTGAGGCGCTGGAAAACATGTCTGGCCGCCGCGTCAAGGAGGTGCGCACGGATCGTGGACGAGAGTTCGTCAACAAGACAATGGGCGATTATTTCAGCAACAAGGGGATCATCCACGGGACAACCGTTGGCTACACCCCTGAGCAGAATGGGGCGGCAGAGCGCCTCAACAGAACCCTGCTGGAGAAAACACGGGCAATGCTGGCAGAATCAGGCCTATCGGAGAAGCTATGGGCAGAAGCCTGGGCGACGGCGAATCACGTGCGCAACATCTCGCCAGTCGCTGGCGCCAAGGTAACGCCATATGAGGCGTTCATGAAGGTCAAGCCTGACGTCAGCCATCTCAGGATCTTCGGATGCACCGCCTACGTGCACATACCAAAGGAGAAGCGGAACAAGCTCCAACCCGTAAGTCGGAAGGGCAAACTAGTCGGGTACGACCAGGGTGGGCAGTACCGCATCCTTTTTGACGAGGAGACTGTAGCCAGCCACTCAGCCGTGAAGTTTGATGAGTCCACGGTAGGAGGTGGCAGCGTAGCTTCGGGTGATGAGGAGGACGAGTCAGCGGACGACCAGGAGGAGGCCGCCAATGGTGCTAGTACAGTACCACCGTCAGGGGCTGACGGTGGCACACCAAACAGCTCCGACATGGACTCTGAGATGACGGACAACAATAGTGGCCCATCAACAAGCACGCCGTCAAGAGGACAAGGAAATATGCCGCCGGCCCAGTTTCCAAGGACGCACAACGCGGAACAGCCGCGTGGTGGCGGAGGTGGTGGAGGCGGTGGCGGAGGCGGACAAGCTTCAACAAGTGGTGGCAATATGGCGCCGTCAGCTGACAACAACATTGGAGGAGGCTATGCGGATGTGGAGATGCAGGATCGTCGCTACCCACTACGTGAACGGAAGCGACTGATCGAGTGGCGGCAGCACCCCAACGGTAGAGTATCGTATGGGCGGATCAATGCAGCCATTTCTGGAGATGTGCCGGAGCCATCTACTTATGCGGAGGCTATAAATGGGCCAAACTCAGAAGAATGGAAGCGCGCTATGGACGAAGAAATCGCGGCGCAGCTATCCAACGGGACCTGGGAGCTGGCAAAACCACCGGAAGGCACGCGTCTACTACTCTGTCGGTGGGTTTACAAGGTCAAGCGTGGGGCAGACGGAGGGATCGAACGGTTTAAAGCACGTTTAGTGGCAAAGGGCTACGAACAGCGGGCGGGGATAGATTACGGAGAACTGTTTGCTCCGACAGCTTTGTTCATCAAAAAGGACGAAAACGGCATCGTCTACCTGCTAGTTCACGTCGACGACATTATCACCACGTCCGACGACGAAGAGCTTATTCGCAAGGTCAAGGACGCAGTCGGGAAAGTCTTCAAAATTCGAGACCTTGGCGAAGCAAAAGTATTTTTGGGGATGGAGATCAGCCGAGGAGAGAACGGCGAAGTAAAGCTATCACAGCGCCGCTACATCGAGGAACTCCTGCAGCGACACCAACTCGTAGATGCAAAACCGCGATCAACTCCACTACCTCCGGGCTCTAAAGTGCTACCAGCAGAAGAAGGGGACATGGAGCTAAAGGACAGCTCGGATTACAGGACGTTAGTGGGTGAGCTCAACTACCTGGCGACGAGCACTAGGCCAGACATTGCACAGGCACTGAGCGTTTTGGCGCGCTTCATGGGAAAGCCCTCTAAAAGTCACATGGGGCTGGCTCTGGGCGTTCTGAGGTACCTGGCAGGCACACGGGAGCTTGGATTATGCTTTGGCGGAGCTGGAGAGTTTGCGCTGGAAGGGTACAGTGATTCTGACTGGGCAGGCGACCCAGCTACCAGGAGATCTACAACAGGCTATGTGTTCAAGCTAGGAGGGGCAGCAATCAGCTGGAACAGTCAGCTGCAACGTACGGTGGCAGCTTCGTCTGTTGAGGCGGAATACCAGGCCACGTCGGCAGCCGTGCGGGAGGCACTCTGGCTTCGGAAGCTAGCGGGAGATCTGGACCTAGGAACCGGAGCTATTGGGATCTGGACGGATTCTCAGGGGGCGCTTAGT
This sequence comes from Volvox reticuliferus, assembly GCA_019650235.1. Classification (NCBI taxonomy): domain Eukaryota; kingdom Viridiplantae; phylum Chlorophyta; class Chlorophyceae; order Chlamydomonadales; family Volvocaceae; genus Volvox; species Volvox reticuliferus. The sequence goes on along the minus strand of BNCP01000077.1, from coordinate 282,965 downwards.
CTCGGGAACAACCCGATTACGTCGGTCCGTTCCAAGCACATAGATGTGCAGCACCACCTAGTTCGAGAGCGGGTTTCTAGGGGTGAAGTCGTGCTATCCTACTGCTCAACGGAGGAAATGGTGGCGGATGTTTTGACGAAGGCGCTGGGGGAGATTAAATTTAAGAGGTGCAGAGAGGCGATGGGATTGGCAGAATAAATCTGCGGGTTTTGCCCATCCCTAGATTGTTTGTGCTTTTGCAGTGCGCTAGGGGGCACTCATTATTTTTGGAGGTGTCAGAGGGCGTTCATGTTTTCAGACATGGCCATTTATCTTGCGAACGTTTTGTGCTAGGTACGTCTCGAGGGGGCGTGTTGAGAATTAGTAACTTGGGCGAGTCGTCCTAGCTGTTATCGGGACGACGAGCAGGCATACGGTACATCCATGCAGTACCGCGGACGAACCAACATCCAAGCATGCTAGTGCGCGCACCTTTCGGCTAATTGGTTAACGGTGTTTTATTTGTCTAGCCATATCTTTGAGTGGTAGCTTAAGTTGTGGGTTCGCTGGGCTATTTTTCCGTGACTTCTGCGAACCCGAGCCGGTCAGACTTGCGTTACTATTGCGAGTCTACTTATGCCCATTTCGGGCCGTTCTTTCCATTCCTTTTGACTATCGAATACAATGTAACGTGATCTATCTCATAATATCGCCAAGCTCTATTATGTTCGATAGTCGACTTCTCAACACCTTACACTACTAGGACTCCTTACAGGGGCGGACGACTGGAAAAATTCCCAGGGGCCTTACATAAACGACGAAAACTAAAACAACGAAAAGAAAATAAACTAAATAAACAAACTAAAGATAAGTAAAAAATACTAGACTAGCTAATAAAACCGGTAGCAATCATTGCATTTTCCCTGTGACGGCATTTCCCAAGGGCCTTACATGACTAGCACTCCTTATGGGGGCGGACGACTCTAAAAATTCCCAGGGGCCTTACATGACTAGCACTCCTTACAGGGATGACTGAATGTATGACATGAAAACTAAAAAACCTAAAATCAAAACAGTAACATAACTAAAATTAAAATTAACTAAATAAACTACAAGCAACTAAAAATGACTAGACTAGGCTAGCTATTAAAAGCAGTAGCAATTACATATGGCATTAATCATGTACATGACCAGTGAGGGTCTTGACCAGTTGAGTTCGGTTTCACTGGTTGATCCTATGTATTTCCTTAATACATAGCTCTGTTTTCTCTTTCTTAGAGATTATATGGAGGCTTGCCGTACTGAGCTCAGAGTACCTATGCTCTGCTCTTCCTATCAACCGGTAGTTATCACTACCACTAGTTGGGGCCCTTCCGGCCTGCGTTGCACCAATAATGTGCACGTCGTATAGCTGGTAAGCAAGGATGCAGTAGTCGTACACAGTACGGCACAACAAATTCAATTGAAGTAAGGTGCACAAAGCACCATCCCAGACCTCAAGGTCTCCTGAGGTTGCTTGAAGCTCTGTGAACATACAAAATCTCACGAGAGTTTTCACGAGTGTGAGGGGGATGGACTAGCTATGTAACACACAAGGATCTTGCAGGGGGTTGAGTGATATCTTACATATCAGTGGAAGACACACATGCATGCCCCGCCCATGTCAACATTGGACCCTAATCCATATTCAACGCCTATTTCGTGCATGCCGGAGTTGTGATACCCGCCTTACATGCCATAACGAATATATAGCAATTCCAAAGCGTTTTGAAGCCCAGGTAGCAGGGCAACCTGTAACTACATGCATTGTGATATTGGCATTTTCTATACATAGATCAGTCTGATACATGCGTTTTGGCAATGTGACCAGTATTAAGATAACCAACATTGTGCGAGTGATGTGAGTGCATGGAGGTTTTGGCAAACTATTGGCAACATATTATAAGCAATAATATACTGTTCATGATTATGCAAATGGTTCGACTGCGTGACGCACAAGTGTGAGAAGTGTTGGCTCGGATTGCAACTAAAAATGACTAGGCTAGCTAATAAAAGCGGTAGCTGCGAATGAATGAATGCGTGTAAATAAACTCGCTCTTTACTATTTCGTTTGCTTGTCTATTCTAGATATAATATTCGTGGCACAATCCAACGTTGAAATTCAAAACTAAAACGGCTTCTCTGAATAATTAAGCTAAATGCCGCGTCAGATTTCTATTTTCAGTATACATAGTGTGTCATAATAACACTATTTCATGGAGTCGCGAACAACATTTTGCACTCTTGCTTCAAAGGATTCGGGAATAATAACAATATTAATGGTAAAGACGGAATATTGTTTTGGTCGTCGTCTACGCTGGTCAGTTTGTCAATAACCCGAACCGCCTCTAATCACCTCTAACATTAGGTACATTGACCGACAACTTGCATTAACGCATGTGCAGGTGGTGGTGCACAAAACATTAACACCTCGAATCTTGCTCTTGGTCGACCAGCCTACAGCTCTTCGGTCTACATTTATGACTCGGCTCCCCTCAGTCCCTCGAACGCTGTGAACGGAGCCACCAATGATGACCGGATCTTTCATTCAGCCAACAATGACTTTTACCCATGGTTCTCAGTGGACCTGGGTAACCTATCGTACATCGCAAAAGTGGTTATTTGGAACCGTTGTAGTTGCTGTGAGTATCGCATGAAAAATGCCGAGCTGCGTATCGGCAATGTCAGCATCCCAGGGGGCAGTAATATAAGCAGCCTGAGCAGCAACCCCCTGGTGTGGACACAGACCACCGCCATGGGGTTGTGTGAAGCCCGTCCCATCGTTTTCGATCCACCCAAAGTGGGGCGCTGGGTGACACTGTCAAATAACAATGGTCTGTCTGCCGAGCCATATCTTCAGTTGACTGAGTTCCAGGTTTTCGGAGTGCCTCTGTAAGTTCAGTACACATATGCATGATATGGGTTGGTAGTCGGGTATTGTACATAATAAGTGAATCACCTGATGAACGGGGTTGGCAAGATGGAGCCGCCACCGCTGCAAATAATATGCAAGGAAGTCAACCTATCCTACGTTATTTTTGCATTCCGCATAATACATATAATACCGGATAAAAAATTAAAAGTCCACACCTCTTACATTTTTCCCGCTGAGGCATACATATGGCAGACCCAGCAACCGCTCACTGTTACTTCCTTGATCTCGACCTCAGCTGATTATTCCTTGACCTGCTGCTGGATGCTGAATATCATGATGAGGTTGCATGTGACTGCGTGCGGCAATTCATTGCATTCTCTTGAACCCAGTCTGTGATGAGATGAAGCTGATTGCTCTTTATTCTTTGCTCGTGTCTGTTTTCACGCCCCTGACCCAAATTTCCCTGCCTGGCGTGTGCAGGCCACCCCCACCGCCACCCTCCCCACCACCACCCTCCCCACCACCACCATCGCCACCCTCCCCACCGCCACCCTCCCCACCACCACCCTCCCCACCGCCACCCTCCCCACCACCACCCTCCCCACCACCACCCTCCCCGCCACCACCCTCCCCACCGCCACCACCGCCACCCTCCCCACCGCCACCCTCCCCACCGCCACCCTCCCCACCGCCACCCAACCCACCGCCACCAAGACCACCATCACCAAGACCACCATCACCGTCACTACTGCGACCTTACCCACTGCCGCCTCCGCCACGACTGTCATCACCGCCGGCCTCCCCACTGCCACCTCCGCCACCCTCCCCACTGCCACCACCGCCACCACTACCACCCCCTTCCCCACCGCCGCCACAGCCACCCCCATTACTATTGCTACCAAATGGTGATATTGTGGACCAGCTTCGATCACTTGTGCTGATGGACATTACTGGCAAGATCCCAAGGGTTCGTGGATCATTATCAGCCCTAGTGGAATTCTTCTGGAAGCCTGACAGCGATGATCAACCCAACGCCGTGTTTGATATGTTTGAGGAGTACATGGTGGAGGTACTGCACGACTTCATGGACCAAGGCCAGATTAAGGACGTGGCATCATTGACCACTGGTAGGTACAAGGAATAACAACATGACGCTGTGGAATTATTGGTAAAGCTGTTCTAATTAGGCCAGGAATTCGATCAGCCATACATCCAATACCAGCGTAATGCATATGTAGCAATCTTGTGAGGATCTCCTGCGATTATGCATAAACGAAATACAACACCCCGCTATCTCCACTATGCAAGCGAGCAACTAGCTATTCAGCATATTGTACCAAACATGCATTCTTGACAGCACTACTGATGATTAGGTGCTGTCTGCATGCATGTATGGATGTCGTACATACTGCAGTGGACATACGGCACACACACACACACACACACACACACACACACACACACACACACACACACACACACACACACACTCTCTCTCTCTCCATTACGATACAAGGTGCAAAAACCACAAATCCTTGAGCATTATGAAACGGGTATCAACTGCTACTGCGGCCTGTACACTATTATGTGCATGCATGCCTACATACATTTGTGTGCTGTACACGTGCATGACGAAGGTCTGCAGAGTTTCGCGAGTCTCTATGGAGTGTCAAGCTATGGTAACCTGCAGAAGGGTATATATCTGGCGGAGCTGATGGGCCGCATCACAGAGCTGGGGCCCAAGTTCTTCTCATCATCAGACCCAAGCTCCATAGCGCAGGTGCTGCCATACTTTGTCACACTTGGCACGCTCAAGCTGACGATGCTTCGGGAGCAGTACACCATGTACAAGCAGTTGTACGGCATGGTAAGCAGTTGTGATGATATAGAGGTAGAGGTAGAGGTAGGTATATGCTACATACCCAGCCCCCAAGGGCTGTGTATGTGGTTCGTACGTGAGTCATCCCGCGCACTCACCTTTATCTAATTATTGTTTAGCTCATTGTATGCCTGGCTTGGGGTTTTGGGTGCAGCGTTATGTTCTCCAGCCATCTTTTTGGTCAGACAACCTACGCCGGTGTAGCCTGCTAAATCCTGTCTCGATCGATGCCAATTCCAGGTTTTGCACTTTTTAACTTATTTTGTGCACGGTGTCCATAGATCTCAACCGTATATATTACTCATGTGCATATGTATATATGAGGTACATACCTAGCGAATAGGATACTACACACATACATACACCATGCACATAATCCCCATAACCTCAAGCTTTTTTATGCCTGCTTCCTCCTGTTAATGTTATTTCTTTGCAGGATGACCCAGACAGCGCCCAGCACTTGGCCGCCCTGCAGCGAGCTATAAGAAACTACAGAAGTGACATCGTGGTTGCTGCCCGAGAAACGATTGTGAACTGGCGCGAGTCAAAATTCCACTACGAAGAAGTTCAACCAACCTGGCCTTGCTATGTAGACACCTATTGGGCCTGGGATGACGCTGAGAGCTGCACACCAGATGTTCAGAACTCCACGTGTTTGTGGAACATTGTGTCAAGCTCTGGGGAAAGCAACTCATCCGATGCAAAGCAGAATGTGCGAAGCGCACTTGAAAGGCACAAGAAATCAGTCATGGAGGAGCTCGACATGCGACTCACCCACTTGCTGTTGCCGACACGCCTGTGGCCCTACCTTGACCCGACCAACCCCAATCTTCCAGGTCGGTGCAACTCTGTGGCCTGCTGCCACTGCTGTGTTACGAGCACGCCTGACATTTCACTAAAAGTATGCCTGGCATTTATGTAATATATAACAGTAACGACGTACATTGCATATACAGACGACAGCAGCACATACAGGCCTTAAAAACTTGTCTTGTTGAGTTCTGTGTTGTGGCTTCTGAGATTGGTGTGGCTGTGCGAGATTTTATATGTTATATATATGGTATTTGATATGTTCGTGATTTAATCAGTGAATAGACCGGCAGAAAGCAGCTGCATGCATGCATTACACGCAGCTAGCCTGTCGCCATGCGTGTAGGGGCGGCAGGGGCAAAGCATACGAATGAATGTATGAATGAACGGTATTGGGTGAGGAATTTGTTGGTTGCCGAATATGTTAGGAAGCGGTCACTATTTCTTAATAAGGTAAGGGCGGGGAATGCAGTAACGATGTTTGCGGTAGGGGCCATGATGAGGCACCAGCAGAAAGCAGCAGAATTAAACCGTGAGTGTAGTAGTTGAGAGCCGCAAAGGCCTCTCGAGATGTTGATGGCGTGTATCTGCACATCTATATTGTGCTAGAGTGTGTACGACTACTACACTCCCCCCCCTCTGGAGGGCACATCTCGGGCGCTTAGGCCCCATTAACCGATGTTAACCATTGCCTACCCTGGCCATGGGAAGGTTTACTCAATCCCACATCGCAACATGCCCCAGAATCATGCGCCCTAGCTCTCACGGGTTGTTCTAACATCAGACTTATTAGCCTTCAACTACTCTCCAACTTTCCGCTGGGAACCTGAATCACGTCAGATTCGAGACATCGCTGTCCGTAGGTATCTGACGTTCCGTCTCGCTACCATTGTAGTATTTGAGAGCCGCAAAGGCCTCTCAAGATTAATAGCGTGTATCTGCACTTCTATATTGTGCTAGAGTGTGTACGACTACTACAGTGAGGCCTTATTTAAAGCAGAAGAACAGGAAGAGAGGCCATCATAGAACCCTAGAACGTAGAAGGCTATGGCACATGTACCGCAGATAATGGATGGATCGATGGAGGGTCGCTTACTTCACTTTTGTCTACTCACTTAACTTGTCTACCATCCGTCCCCGACACTCGCTCTGCTGCATGCAGTTGTGCGAACCAATGATACCTGGTCGACTTACTTTGGGGCCTGCAGCTCCATCACCTTTGAAAATATAACCCCTAAGGAGACCAACATCACAGGTGTTGTCGTCAGCTACAGCAGCAGCCATGTCGAGGGTCTGGGGGTCCTTTATAGCAATGTCTCGGGTAGCGCTTATGGTCTTGTGCGGGACAGCATCGTCCGCCTGGACGCTGATGAAGTGATTGTCAATGCGAAAGGCCGGGAAGGAGGCACTCTCAACCAACTGGTCCTTGTCACCAGCAAGGGTCGGACGATTGGAGGTGGTGGCCCAGGTGGCAGCTTCTTCAGCTCGGGTGCGGGACGGCTCATCTCCATCTCAGCTTACAATGGAACGAACAGTAGTTTGGACTGCATCCGGTTCCTGTGGCGAGAGTACATCTTGGAGTAATTGCATAAGGATACGAACCTATCATTCTGTAGGTTCCCAAATCGCATACAATATATCATCATAATAATAATGCAACGATATGCAGGCAACAGCAACTGCTGGTTAGCTTGCCACGCACACGCACAATGTATTGCTCCATGGACATGGCTGGGCTCGCTGCTGTCTGTTTGCTTGCATAGTGGGCGCCTACGACCAAGGTTTCTGGCTTAGCTATCTATGCATGGAATGTCCGTGCTGGCATGTATGTGTTCCCTCACTTGCGTGTGGTCGATGTACTCAGCATGTAGTCTGCTGCTGCTGCTGCAACTAACCTGGGCCTCAAAACGCTGGCGTTACGATTCGTTATGGCATGTAAGATGGGTGTCACAACCCCGGCATGCACGAATTAGGCATGGGTATGGATTAGGGTCCAATATTGACATGTGGCGGGCGGATACACCCTTGCAGCATGCATGTGTTCTTCCACTGATATGTACGACATCCCCCCCTGCTGGCAAGATCTTGTGCGTTACATAGCTAGTCCATCCCCCTCATCACACTCGTGAACCCTCGCAGAGCTTCAAGCAACCTCAGGCAGGAAAACCCTCGCCTTTAAAAATTTTAAATTTTGCAATATGGCCCAAATACGTCGTTTTGAACTGCCAGTTATTACCTCAGTTGTGTGCCCCTTGAGGTCTGGGATGGTGCTTGCTTTATGCACCTTACTTCGATTGAATTTGTTGTGCCGTACTGTGTATGTATGACTACTTCATCCTTGACAGCATACAACATGCACATTATTGGTGCAGGCAGGCGGGCAGGCGCCCTGCAAGGCCTTCACTCGTCATGTACATGACGAATTATCATATGTAGCATATGTAACAAAATAAGATTCTTTGTCGAACGCATGCACGTGTTCATAAACGCTGTGTGGCTCAGTTACACTTCAAGGGAAGTTTCGGAATTGCACAGCTGAGTGATCCGTTCTTGCGTGCATGATGCATGAGAGCATGTGAGAGGTCTTCCAAACAAAGCGTACAGCACAGCAGCCATCACATGCATGGTCGCAGGAGATCCTCATAAGCTTGCTACATACATATTGTGCTGCTGGTACTGGATGTATGGCTGGTCTAATCCCTGGCCTAAGTAGAACCGCTTCATCAATAATTGCACAGCGTCATGTTGTTACTTGTACCTACAAAGCTGCCCTTACTTGGAAAGCTTGGAGGACAATGTGCACGAGAGCACACTTGGATGAGGGACGGGCGAGAGCCAAGCAATGTTATTATGGGGTCGGTCGTCCCCAGGTAGCATGCACCATCATTCATGCATGCCAATTCGTGCCCTCTGCTGCGGCACCATCTTTTGGTGAGCTTTATAAGTCACCAGAGGAACCGCAACGGGTTGGGACGGCTGGATGTTTGCGCAAGTCTATTCAACTAGCAGACGACTACAACTGCGACTACAACTCCGTCATTAGCTTCAATCTATCTGCGCCATCTTCCCCCGGCCGGTGCATGAACATGCAAGGTGTTGTATAAGCAGTATCTTGGCATTGCACGACAAAGCATGCATGGAGGCAGTCCAGGGATACCATGTTGAGTACATGGCAGATGACAATACCAGGTCCCATCCCTCCGTGCGTGTGCACCTCGGTCAGCATGCAGCAGATACCTCCTCATCGCATCACCTCTGCTGCGTTCCACTTAGCATGGCATGCTGGCTTGATCACTCATTCCTACTGAACGATTTCGACTGTGTTTGATCATGCGCCAATTCATCCTGCTGCTGATATGATGGGGAAACACTGCCGAACCCTCACTATTACACCTCTCCATCAGGATGGGAGAAAAACGCAGTCCAAAATGGCAGGGAAATGATGGAGCATACACAAGGTATTGCCAGCGTTGAAGTGTTACGATTGTACGTAGGAATCCTAAGCACGCCACCTTTGCCTGTCTCAACATCTATCTTTTTTTCCGGGAGCAGCTCAAAATTCCCATATACAGCATGAGTTGGGCAGTTCATTCCCTGCCTCCCACACAGTGCGTAGGCTGTTGTGCATCTAGAATTCCCATTTAAGCATCGCTACAAAGAACGTATCATACGCGATTTGACACTGCGCTGAGTCCTTGTGTGCCGTGTCTGCAGCGTTAACATTTCCTCATGACGCATGTGCCAGCTCCGGGACCTAACACTACATCATTGCTATGAACTGCATGACCTTCATGGCACCCACAACTGAGCTAGCGCCGCATACATGACCGAAATGGTTCCAAGGGATAACCTCAAATCAAGAGCGGCTAAAGCCCTGATGGAGTCCAGCCAACTACCCCTGTAAACCCGGCGCGATGCCATAGGCGCACCCTCGGGCACGTAATCCCCGTGCAGCCTCCCCCCCCCAACACAAACCTGCACCCAACGTCCTCATTTCATGCCATAGGAAATTTTACCGTAGCCAGACGGTGAACCAGTTCTATTTTCATAATACGTCACTTTCCTTATTGCACTGCACCCGCGTGCTATTGCAGCCAAACGGCAGGGCAGGGTCCTTTCTCTGTTATTGAATATTGTTGGCACATGTATCTGCTACCGATGACCTCGTAGGCGGGGCTGCCACCAGGGGCCCGCTTTGCCACCATTTCCTGCGGCCCCCAACCCTGCGGCTGCGGCCTCGGACCCGACGCTGCCTTCTGTAGCTACACTGCTGCCGATCGCTCGGGTTGCAGAGCCACCATAGTCATCACGGACGCGCCCATTACCGGTGCCCGTCACATTGTCCATCTCCGCCACGCTACACCGCCCAGGCCGCCACACGACCATACCATAAATCAGCTGAAAAAAGGCCAAAAGGATTTTTCCATATAAAGCCGTACACCAGTGGATCGGCTATCCAGCCCAACCATCCGTGTCCGACCCATGGGTCGTCAGGGGCTCCGTCGCCTTCCAGCCATTCAAGATGAAGTGTGCGTGAGGCCCATCTGAGGTTGCGGCCGTCAGTGTAGTTTCAGTTGTCGGTGGCTGGGTGCCATTGGGCCATGCGAGGGAAGTGGCCAGAAGGAAAGCAGAGACGACCTCTTGGACCAAAACTAGCCCCAATGAAGACGCAGCCGTATTAATCCCTCCCTCCTTTTAGCATCTGATGCACCGATTGTGACATATCGATCATCTGTTCCACCCGGACCTTCCGCATGGCTCAGCTTCCCGGACCAACCAAGCCATCAAACAACGAGGACCCTCCATGCTGCCAAAAGCCCATGCCGCCCCACGGAACCTCACTCGTGCGCACCTGACGAACCAACGTAGCGACCTGCCACCAGGGAACAATGCGTCGAGCGCCGCGTAGGCCGCACGCCCCACCTCACGGGGCGCGTAACTAGGACCACCACCTGACGTCAAGGAGTACAGCTCGCTCTGCAAGGAGTGGGGTACAAGAGCCGTCCATGTCCATGCATGTTGAGGGCAAAATATAATTCAGCCGTGTAGCCAACCATTGTGTTCAACTAACCAATTGGCATAAAACCGGTGTCCCAGACAGCAACATCGGGTCCCAGGACCCGGCTTAGGGTCGTCACATCCTGACATCATAAGGCCTGGCCTTATCTTTGTTTGCCATGTTCACTGTCGGAACTAACCGCCCGTTTGCACACCGGCACCGGCGCCCAGTACCTGAAGTCGTAGTTTGGTAATAGTCGGCAGCCCAGGCAGAGGTGGCGGAGGCGGATGTGAGCTGCACGGCCTGCGAGCAGCTGCAGCCACTGTCTGAGCGCCCTCATGGTCCGGGACGGTGGCGATGGCGTCGTTGCCACCAGCGCTACGGCTGCGAGCTCGTAATGTACCCGGCTGCGCAGCCGAAATCTGGCTGCGCTGTGGCTGTAGCGGGGTGGTGGCTGGCCCAGGCTGGGCTATGGCCTCAGCCTCTGTCCCTGCCGGCGTTGGCCGACCAACACCTAGTGGTGGTTGCTGCGGAGGCGAAGGCGGCTTTGCAAGGGCCCGCAGAGCTCTCAGGTACTTGAGAAGTCCCACCTGACAGAGCGCGTGAGAAACATTCAAGCAACCACAATGGCTGTCCGCCAGCTGCACAGTTTGCATACGCCTTACCGTCTGTGACCGCCCTTACAGCATCCCGGCATCCCCGCGTCGAAGTGGCAGGTTCATAGGATATCCTGCCGCTCTTTCGCCTCCGTTTGCGCATCCCGATTCGGTCGGTCACAAGCGCTCACCTCACTGTTGATCCGGCCCAGAACGTCCGTGACTTCGACAATTAAAATATCCAGACCAGCCAGTGATACCGCTGCTGATGCGCCGAGATTGCTGTCGCCACCGCCGAATCCCCCCCGCCCCTTCCGGCGGCATCGGCGGCGGGAACCGCCGAGCCAGCTCCGCCACCTGCTCATCCAGTGAATAGAAAGGCAAAAACGCAGCCGCCACTGCAAGCAGCCAAGGCCGTGCCGTCACCGGCACACCGTCGATGCCCGTCATGGTAGGCAGAGAGGCCCTCGGTGCCGTCACGCCACCGCCTCCACCAGGACCGCCGCCCGGCGCCGTTTGAGGTGACAGACCCGCAACTTCAAAAACCAAAAACGCCCATAGCGGTTGGAATCTGAAGAGCCCCGAATGCACATCCCCGAGCAGTAACTGCCGCGCGCCGTGTGCCAGCACGTCCAGGTGCTTAACACGCGGATCCGAGTACGACATGCCGTAAAAGGATTTGCCAGCACTGGTACCCGTAGCGGTAGTGTCAGAGGAAGCCGTCGCAGCAGCAGTGGGGGAGACGGCAGTTTCGCGGGGCAGCAGAAGGAAGCTGCGAAGTGACGCGCGGGATAAGGGATCCTTAGTTTTCGGAGTGCAGGCGAAACGCATGACACAACACGAGCCATGACAAAACGCTGTTAACAATGCCGCCAGCAATGCCCGTTGTCACGGTGGCGGTGATCGGTGCCCCTATGTTGCCGCCACTGCCGGCCTTGGAACCACATCCACTGGTACCTTCCCGTGCTGGCGCCACGGTTACAGCTCCGACTTTACTGCCCGGCGGGGCTTCCAGCTGCGTTGGCAGGGCACAGTGGCATGGGGGCCCCGACCGTTTCGCGTATTGGGTATCCTTGGATGGTGTTCTTGGGGCCTGGATGCATACATGAAAGCTGAGTGGAGCGTCATTGCGGGCTGCCCAACGAAGGGCCCTCGCGCTGGCCGGTCGCCATGCACCGTGTCTTGCGCACGGCCTGGTGGGTTGGGAGAGTGTCTATGCTATGCTTGGGCCTATGCTTGGGATGCATTTCATCTTTGGGAAAGGCGGGCGGCAAGGCGACAGTTCCGGCCGTGCTTCGGAGATCAGCTGTTTGCTCCTTGGCTTTGGGTGGCGGCCTGAGTCAAGTGGTGACGTCTTCGCCGCTGCTATCTGCCGCTGCCATTACCACTGCTGCTACCACGACTCGCTTCCGTTCCCTCCGTCGCCAGGGAGGCCTTACGCGAGGTGGATGACGGTTTCGGAGCTATTCCCTGGTGGAGGGTCCTGGAGGCGCAGTGGAGGTGGCTTGTCCCGCCCTGGGCCGCAATTTGACGCCACAAGAGGTGCGCAACCTTAAGCATAGTTTGAAGGCGGTTGTTAGCAGTTAAGGGCGATTAAGGGCGGTTAGTAACTGAGTCTGACACAGTCTATATTGTGTAGGAAGCCGAAGTGAAGTAACGGCATCGCCATGTAGGGCCGATGATTCAGCCGAATATAACCTCCACCTGCCACCGCACAAGGCGTGCGTATGGATGCGTGGATGCACAGTGCCGGGAGGCGAAACACAGCGGGCGGAAGCCTGGCATGGCTCCAATCAAAAGCAGACTTGAAAAAAAGAAAAAACTTCAAAAAAATGAAATGAGGGAAATTTAAATTTAAAAATAAAAGGAACATTATGGGGAATTAAAGACGCATTCATGGGGGGAGGGGGACGAAATGACAGAGTCTTCCGTGCGGCGGGACTCGACGGTTCCGTGCTGTGTTGTTGATTTGTGTGCGCATGCGGTGACGTGATTTAATTTCTGACTAAAACCCAACCCTAAAACTCTAGACCCTGAAAACCGAAGTCTTAAAACTCATCCCTAAGTCCTAAGTGCAGCACAAACCGATAACGGACCCGGAGAGCGCAGCTCATTTTCGTCATCATCCCCAACCCCCTTTGCCTCGGTCTTATATTTCTTCCCTCCACGCCCCGTGCTGCAGGTCAGCGCAGGTCACCTGCTGCGCCACCTTACATCTCGGGCTCAGGGCTTGTGTTGTCCAGCATCAGCCACTAGCTAGTCAAGGAGGAGCAGGAATGGAGCACGGTTGTGGAGACGTACATGGCAGTCTATCTGCATTCAATGGAGGCGAGGTCAATCCATCGAAAGCATATGTCCATGATGAATACTGCTGCAATCATGTTGCGAACCAATGTCCCATCCAGTCCCATGCTGCTACGGTGTTCGACACCTGAATACTGCTGCAAAGTTATCCCTCCCTACAATCCTCGCTCTCCATCACAGATAGAGCAAATCAAGATTGGCGGTTTTCCAGTTCGGACATATATGACCCATAGATAAGTGAACACGCGGGGTGACCCATGGGGCGAATCTCACACATCTTATATATCTTATATAGGTTAGCGGCAAAACGAGCGCGGCCCCGATGTGTATTTGCGGACCCGCAGAATGAAGCTATCCGTGGGATGGACGGACCGCTGCAGGATCACACACTAAAGCCCTCGCATGCAGGCGCCAATTTCACAGAAGCATCTCAGAAGCTAGGACTTCTCCCTCTAGTGCCCTACCTAGGAATTTCTCAGGATTGACAGAGAAGTCGGTTTCTGGTAGGTGCGATGAGAGGAAATAGTTAGTTAGTTGTACGACTGTTGCTTGCCATCGATCATTCACATAGCCGTTATTACAAAAACACCGTTCGAACAGCAAGCAAGCGTTACATCAACTAACCCGCACCGTTGTTCGGTGCTGGGTTCCTTGCTTGTCCATCTAAGCAGTTGCAGCCTTTCCTTCATAGCTTGTGTAATTCTGTGTAATGTATTCCAAAAAGGGTTCATTCCAAAAGCAACAAGAATAACCGAACATTTATTCTTGTTGGCTGACCTGTAAGCTTCGTTCTCGTATCACCGACTGCATCATGGTGCACATAGAGAGGTAGTAGCAGGTCTGTCCGAAAATAAGAGAGCAACTAACAACAGATCCCGCCGCCACCGCACGATCGACTTTACCAAGTCCCGAAGACGTGCATTTAAGACGCTCAGCCCATGAGGCAACCAACCGCCACCAGGCACGCACCGGAGAACTGGCATCCTCCCGCCCCTTCTTATTGCTTGACATGGGAAGAGGTGCGATATACAGGTGGCATATCTTTATATAAGCGATTCATCCTGGTCCGCCACCACCAGGCTACGACAAACGACTCCTCGTCCTTATTCCACTCTTCATCCGCAAAGTCTCAATGACTGAAAAGTAAGTCGTACAGAAAGCCCGTCGTACAAACAAAAAACCGGCAAGAGTGACTATGGTTGTTCATGGATGACATACGTAGGACACAACCTGATATATATATACCGACCCATCATGATCAGGACATCAAGATACAACCCTCCTGCTAAACCCAAAAAGCCCACTCCCACTGCCGCTGCCGCTGCTGTTGCTGTTGCCGCTTAGCTGCATGTGCAAGCGATACAATCAGCAAACAAATTTACGCACGCACAGGCAAGGAATGCTGAAACTCCAAAACCCTAATTGATCTACCTTCCACCAGCATCAGCTTCTTGCCTCAACAACCCGCTTCCTTGCTTCCCCCTGCAACGTCACCGCGGGGGGTTGCATCGGCCGAAAGGACTCCAGGGGGCCCTGTCCTCTTACCTGGTGGGCCCCTTACCTGAAGACCCAAGAAGCAGACTTCAAACGACCCTGCTCCGAAGCCAGCGTCAAAGATAACAACGCCATCGCCACCATGCATAGAGAACAATAGTACCATCACCATCTTAAGCTGCTGATAAACCTCTAGAGAGCGATAGCGAGGTCGCCATCCAGCAGAGGGTAGGCGCCTCGACCAACTGCTGCACCCCAACTGCAGATAGAGGGCCAACGGTGAACCGAACAAACGGTCAACCACCAAACGTCCAAAAACAGGAAATGCATTGCTGCATGCAGAAATGGCATTTACATTAAAACACAACGTCCTTAATCTATTAACAGTCTCTTATATTCTTTGATAGCGACGATTTGTGGCTAGTTCACCATCCTGCTGGCCACCACACGCGACATCAACCGTAATCCCGCACAATGCTACGAATTCTGCTGCGTCATCGGTGTGTCGGTATGGTTGAGCTGGACTGGGGCCGCGGCAGTCAGCAATAAACACACAGGCACCAGCACAAACCCGCTGTCACGCTCCGCCTGTTTTCTGACCAAATCAGCGACGGGGGGGTATGTCTCAAGCCGTCTTGTAGAAGAGTTGCGCCGCTATCGCCGGCGTGTTTAGTGCACGCTGTGTGAAACTTGGCGACAAGCCAGCGGGCGGGGTCTGATACGGAGCTAGTTTGGGAGATTCGTGAGCGTGTAGCTGATAAATGTCCTTGCGAATATCGTCGATTGCTGCGTGCCACCATGCAGGGTCGCTGGTCTTAAGTGCCAGTAGGTGATGGTACTGACCCCACTTGTGACCGACTGCTGTACAATGATGACGAATGACAGGACGACCGTCAGCTGCAGGGCGAGAAACCGGCGGGATGGGGGGAAAAGAGGAGGCCGTCGTCGCTGCTCGCCCTCCCACGCCGGGAGCCCTTACCCATCACCATTGGAATCCCAATCGCCAGTGGAACAGCTATTATCAATGTAGGATTTACAAAATTCAGTCCTGAGTGTATGCGCGCATGCAACAACGCAACAAAGAATGCTTACGTGGTGATAACGAAGTTGCCGTGTGGCACATGTGCTACCCTTTTGGGATACCTCAGCACTAATAAGCCCACCATTGGCGGCGTTGCGAGCCTGGGGCGCCCATAATCCGTGTGGGCCTCATCCTCACGTTCCTTGTTCTACCTAAACTTATGCTTCCCCCACCCTCCGCGATGCAGCTGGCGGCTCTCCCCCTGAGCTCAAGTGCATACGTTCCAATTTCAGTACGAGCCAAGCCCCAGGGAAAAAATTACATCCTGCATTCTAACGTCTCCACAGACCAGTTCTAAGCTCCTCCCTGGACTGCCCCCAAAAGCAACAGTGTAATGTCGTACACGGCAGGGGACAATCCAATCTATATATTATGTGTGCAGGATAGGGGGATTTTGCTTCACCCGTGGCCACTACCTGGCAATCCCTACCTTCCCCAGTATTTCGCGGCACCCTCATCCTTTCACCCACGCGGACTTCTCCGATATCAGTGATTTTCTCGGGTTCAGCACCCACCACCAGCATCCAATGGAATCTGCCTGATCAACGGCGACTTCAACTCCATTCCTGGTCAGCTCGCAGGTCACATTAATCGGGGTCTGTCACCGTCCATCTTTGCGGGGGCACATCCACCCTCAACCAATGGAGGGATTTTTATCCCGTTCATTGACGGGATCGATTATATGTTTGGATTCCTAAGAGCCACGTTGTAACGTAAAACAAGATGGGGCCAAGTCTTCTCCTGCGTCGCTCGGCTGAGCAAATACAAAACCTCCGAAAGCGATCACAGTCACGAGGGGGGGCTGAGGGCCAACCCCCCATAGTATCGCCGCTTTCTGATCCATTGAATGAGCCGTTGTCACCGTTGTCAAGCGGTCAATACCTCCCTCCTCTGGCATTCGTGCGCAGTGCCTGTGGGTTCCTCTGCAAGGGGCCACTGCTCCTCCCAACCTCCCCTTACTACCGGCCCATATCTTGTACCGCTATGCGGCAGTGCATCTCACTCGTGCGAGTGGAGAGCGCCCAACCGATCTCCAGATGACTAAAGGTTCAGCAAGTTGTCTGTCACACTGCCCCCTGATTTGCCGACACTGCCCAACGTCGTATTAGAATCGGCGCCGGCAGCCCCCGCCGTACCCGTTGGCGGCTCCAATTCCCGCTTGCCTGCCCCGACCACTTTTGGTGCGCTCCGGCGCCCATTGCCGCCGCCCCCGGGCGTCACGCCCGCCGTCGCTGCACGGCCCGCCGAGCCGCCCGCCGCCGGTGTGTGTGTTCGCGGATGCATCCCCATGGTGGGTGTCCCCCCATGACGCCCCAATGAAGCAACCGCAGCGCTTCTGTAACTCGCGCGAAGCTGCTTATCCAGCTCACCGTGACCCAGGTCGGCAGTTTTACCAGCGGCGGCTGCCGCTGCTGCTGGGGCTGCGTGCATGCTGTTACCTGCCCCGCCGCCGCGTCCGCTGCCGCTTCGGTGGTGATGACCATGGTAACCGCCCCGGGAGCCGCCGCCCCCTCCGCTGGCTACGGTAGCTGTGCGCGGTGTAAGGCCTGCTTTGATATTTGCTGCGAGCTGTCGTGCTGCTGGCGACAGTGGCACAGCCAGCGGCGTTCCGCTGCCACCGCCAGCGCGTGCAGTGGCGCTCGCACCACCGCCGGTGCCCGTGGCCCGCCGTAGGGCAGTTAAGAGGGGTGTCGAGCCATGGCCAGTTACGGCCCTTCCTGCCGCTGTGCCACTGCCTGCCTTGGCCGCCGCCAGACGGTGCGCCGCCTGCTCGCGCTCGGTCAAGCCCTGCAACCCAAGTCAAAGGTTAAATGCGTTTTTGGCATAACGTATTACTAATTGCGCCCGCATCTCGTGTAGCGCTCGTGGAATGGCAGCACAACATCCCAATACGAAAACCCATCCATGCAATTTGCAACTTCCCTTTTGTCAGGCGGAGAACCGGTTGAGCAGCCTTCCGTCCACCCATCAAAGCTTCGCATCGCAATTCGCCATGAAAAAAGTGTTTGTCCCTCCCCTTTCCTTCGCCCCATCCTCCGTACACAAGCCTTCCCGCATGCTTCCCGTAAGATGTCATCATCTCCGACAACAACACCCCGGGGCCACATTGGCTCACCTGAACACGGAAGCTCGGGCCGGCCCCCATTAGCGCTTCCAAGTCGATTGCTACAGGCATATCATCCGCCCCGAGCCGCAACGGCGTCGACTCGATATCACCCCACGTCATCAGCGGCGACGCCAACACATCCTCCAAAGCCGGAGTACGGACTGGAGCGTAGCCCACTGTGCCAACCAAACCGCCAGGCATAGGCGCGCCGATAGGAGCGCCAGCGGCGGCGGCAGCAGCCGCCGCCGCCGCTGCCGCGTCGTCCCCGCTGGCGATTGCTGCGACTGCGGCGGCGGCGGCTGCTACCGCCGCCGAGGGCGGCGGCGCCTCCGGCGGTGCTTTAAGTCTCGTTCCCATCTTGTTGATTTCCTTCGGAGGGCCCAAGGAGAGCTCCGCGAGCTCCTTCGCTGAGTGAGGGACCTCAGGTCGCTGGGAGGAGTCATAGAATAGGGAGTTGATGACCGGTTCCGGAGCAGGCAGTAGCGTCATCGGTGCCTGACCCGTTGTGCCGTACTCATCAGAGGGGCGGTCCTTGGGCCCCTCCAGCAGCAGCCGCCGCGTCTCCGGGTCACGAGGGTCGGGTCGTTCCAGATGGTGTCGCACCTGTACCATACACACGCGCAGACAATGTTTTGAAGTAATGTCATATGGCCATTCACAAGAAGGTTCACACACCAACCATGCGACGCCCAACACTTTCCACCCGTACAGCTGCCAGCAGCGTAAAACCCTACATTAGTCGTTTAGCTGACAGGACCTAAGGACCTAAATGACGCATATTTAGTTTTCATCACACCTTTGCGCGCTTTCGCCGGTTGTCCTCTTGAAGGATCGCCTGAAAAGAGGCATTGTCCTCAGACGTGAAGCGACTCAGGAACGCGTCCAGGCTGAGTTCCGCGGTCGGTGCTGCTGTCTGCCCCAGCGTGACGCCGGCGCCGGCTGACCCAATTACAGTATCTGCTCCTCCGGTTTCCGAGCCGTCAATAGTGGGCGTCATGGCCGGAGTACGCAGCAGCCCTGTCCCTGGTGTCGCCGTTGCCCAGCCAGCGCCAGTGCCTGGCGTATGGAACGGCGGCAGTGTCCCCGGCGTTTTGTTGGCGCCAAGGGCGGGTTCAGGCGTTGCTCCCACTACTGCGGCTGTAGCGGCCGCGCGGCGCCGGGCGATGTTGCGCTGCGCGCGCTGGATTTCGCGCACGTCGCCACTGTTGACGGCTCGTAGCCACTCCAGCTGGTTCACCATCTTTGGAAGCTCTGGGAAGTAATCGCGCTCGATGATAGATTCTAGCTGTTGAGTGTACGTGTCCTCATCCAGCACGATGGGCTGCTTAGGCGTGGGCGCGGCAACCACACTGGGCGGCCGAGGCGGAGGTGGCGGCATGAGGCGCCGGAGCTCCTCCTCTCGTGACGCCGCGGCGTTTCCAACGAGTGCCATCTATGTGAACGCTTACGAAATCTAAGATGCAGGGCGCACCTCGCGGGAATGACCCTACCGGCTTAGATTTGTGGCCCCCTCAGCTACTGCCCATTTACCGCCTACAAGCCGTAAGATGTTGAGCTTGGTGCTTTCTGGCAAGTATAAAGACTACAATCTGTATGGACGAGCTGAAGGAGCTGGAAAGTGTGACACGGTGAACCAAGTGAATAGATACCCCTCGCCAAAAGTATGCAGGTGGTAAATTTTGCAAAGACAACGAGCTATCATAAGATACGCAACATAAACTGTGTTCCTGGATATATGCAGAAAGGAGCAGGGTTCCGAAGCAAAGAACTGACAATGGTAGCTACAAATTATTTTCCGTAATCATAATTTTCGTATGAATAATCGCTAATCCATAGCTTCTGGACTTGTGATTGAGTTGTTATATAACTGTGGGCGCGTTAACGTGCAGCCCATAGTGAAGATGTACGGATTTAATTTCTTTAATTCTGCAGGAATTAATTGTAATCAAATATGCTACATTCTAATTTATACAATTGGTGGTGAGCTTCTTGCTTCCTATCGCCCTAGGTGTTGGCTTGCCAACCGAAACCTTAACCCATAACGTTGGGCATATTCCAGACATATCATTACCAATATAAGTGATGGTTTCAAAGTGACTGGTTAGTTTAATTTATACTTAGCCAGCGACGGCGTACCTCGAGGGCATGCCTTCCATGCGACGACGCGCAGTCTGTTGATTGCTGACGCAGCGATAGCAGGCCACTCACATCGAATATAACAATGGCGGAACTTCTCCATTACAGTAAAGGTGGAATTCAGGGGCCCATGGCGACTGCAAAGCCAGCTCAACACGCCCTCGCCAATCCCCGCCAGCCCGCCTTCACGCCCCCATGGATTCCTTCAAGCCCAGAGCCCCAGGCGCTTTTTGCAGTGGACGCCGGCGTACAGCACAATCAGGTGTAATCTGGCAAGCAAGCAAGGATGAGTTCCAGGTGCTTATACGTTTTCGGACGATCGCTCACGTAATCCATTTTCAATTGCAGGCAGGGGCTTATGTTGGGGCATCAATGGCTGCCGCGGCAGCATTGGGGGATGACTTCATTGGAAGGGAGCGTCGCCGAACGCCCTCGTAAGCTTTGAGTATGACAATCATTACCATGGTTAATGGTATTGGTGCCGTGAATTAACAATGAAA
This sequence comes from Volvox reticuliferus, assembly GCA_019650235.1. NCBI lineage: Eukaryota > Viridiplantae > Chlorophyta > Chlorophyceae > Chlamydomonadales > Volvocaceae > Volvox > Volvox reticuliferus. The sequence continues at coordinate 262,166 of BNCP01000077.1, read as the reverse complement.
AGAATAGTTATGGTAATGATTAATATGAATATTTAAATCATCATGAATATTACCGTTACCGTAACTACTATAACTACCAGTGAAATTATTTTATGGGGACTTAGGGAGACAAGGTTGGAAGAGGAAGACTACTGAGTGCCACTGAAGAGATGTAACATTGAATGTTTGAACAGCGGGGAATGGCGAGCTGGGGGACCCAAGGGTCAGCTTTAGGGTTTGAAGAAGTTGCACCCTGCCGTACAAACCCTATTGTTGTCAAGTCCCAAATACGTGAACCTGCACGCGGTGTGTGCTGAGAATGAGCGACACGCGCATATATGTGATTAAAAAGAGAAGTAATGCGGTGAGGGGCGGGCATTTTCCTCACTAACAGGGTGCGCACTACCACATGCCGCATGCCGCCGCCATTCTCTTGCACTCTGCGACGTGTGCGCGGTTGAAACATTTGCGGCATATCCCACACAAATGGACACGTCTCGTGGCGTGCGCACGTTGCTGTTTTCCGTTCATGTACGACCATGTGACTGTACGGCGGCACCTGGTTCACGCACAGTGGGCCGGCGGCGCCGTACCAGAAGGCGGCGGCGCAGCGGGCGGCGGAACGAGCCATCCGACCCTGGGACCCCATTTCCGGAGCCGGAGAGCGCGCGGGCGCCGCATTGCTCCAGGTAAGGACATGATAAGAGCGATGGACCATGATTGCGGCGGTCAGAGCGTGGTCAAGCAAGTACACTTGCAAGGTCCTACACAAGCCGCATACGCCGCAGAGATATTTGCTGTATTTGGATATGTGTACGTGTGTGTGTGTGTGTGTGTGTGTGTGTTTGGGGGTGTGCGTTGTAGTTGGAGCATAAGGCGAAGGTGCAGACCAGGAGGCAAGCGAGACAGATGTGGACAGCGGCTTACGACAGCTGAGGAGGTGCGAAGAGTAAGTAGCGGGTAGTTTCTGGCCGAACAAGTCGACAAAACCAAGAAGAGCCTTATTCGGGCCTTCAGTCTTTCGAGTGGATGTACATGCGGCGCTCTGGGCTGGACCCAGCGACTCGTCGAATGGTGTGCAGGCGCTGGCGCTGACCCATGGGTCCGGGTCTAGTAACAGGTCCCCCGTGCATTGGGTTCTGTTCCGCTCATACCCCCCCGGACGGGCCCCGCTGGTGATTGGCAGGTGGCTGGCAGCAATGCGGGCAAAGCCGCCTTCGCCGCCGCAGATGCGCCCGCACTGTTCATACCGCCGGCACCGGCAGTTGCAGCGGTGGTGGCGTCAGCGGCGGGTCGAGTGGGTCGCAGCGGTCAGGACCAGGATGCCGCCGAGGGGGCGGTCTCAGTGTGGCCGGGGGCCCCGGCTAGGGAGCTGTGGGCAGTGGAGTTGTTTCAGAAGCCGCCCAGGTACTGCACGGCGTGTCGGGGTGAGTTGGGGTTGCTGAGTGGGGGATCATTGTGTTGGCTGAAGGTTTGCACCCCGCTGCTGCTACTGCTGCTACTGCGGTTGTTCTGCTACTCCCAGTTACCGGCTCCCTAGTGTTCGTTCTATAACACCTACGTCACTTTTGCGACGATGATGTACGGCAGGAGGTCACGAGGCCTCCAAGGTCGGCAACCCTGAGTGGCAGCCGTACAGCCCCGCCGTACGATTGGGCAATCTGCAGATGCTGGATACAAAGTTCCGGGTGAGTGGATCCCTCCCTCCGGCTCTGGGTGGAGATCGTTAGCGACCTGTGCGTCTGAGACGTATCTGCGTTATCACATATGTTGGTACGACGCATATGCGATGACATTATGATGCGTTTGGACCTGGGTGCGGTCTCGGCCTCCACGGGTATCGTTGAATTTTCCCTCCCTCTTATTCCACCCTCCCATGCCCCCTTCGGAGCCCCTTTCAGAGGGCCATGCGAAAGGGCCTCCTGTGTTTTAAACTTAGCGAGTCGCTGTGGCAGCCCGTACAATGGTCCGTACAACCCACAGTAATGCCAGTCGAGCAGTTCCGCCAGCAGCTGGCCCTCGCTTTTGATGGTTGGTACGGCATTTCTTCGGGAGGGGTGGTCATGTATGGAAGGATGGAGACGGAGAGCGCCGTCTTACGCCGTTAGGGTGTCGTTGTGTCTGTTGCCGGCTACACCGGCGGGAATGGAGCACGGCAGCAGGTGTCGGATGCATATGCATCCATCCGTTCCACCCTCGCCTGGGTGATGTTCGCCCTCTGCGCCCAGCACCAATTTTCGAAGCCCACCGGAAACCGGAGCACCCCAATATTTCGAATCCATGTCCCCCGATCCCTCAGGCGTGCGGGAGGGTCATGAACCGTTCCGCTTCCTGGCCAGCCGCGCAGTGGAGGACCTCCTGGCTGCGGCAATGACCCGTGGGTCCCAGGTGGCTGCGGCGGTTCCAGAGCTCGTGGCCCCTCTGAAGCTGTGCCTCAACACCATGCAGCCGCAGCTCGTGGGTGGCTTGCTGCTTCTGCTCATTCGGTCAGTGCCGGTTGCGTGGACCGCGTTAGTGCGGTGCGGGAGTAGCACACTGGGACTGAGTGGTAAGGGAAAGTTGGATATAGACTTGCCGGGCGGACGGCGGTGCGGAAAGGTGCTGAAGCCCAGAGCGGCCGCCCTGGAGGCCTTTGCTGCAGTGTCGGGGCGGAACACACTGCTGTGCTCACCAGAGTGGGTGAGCCCAGGGGGGCCTGGGGGCGTAAACCCCATTTCGGTTCTTTGTTCATCCCAAGGGTTTGGTGACTGGTCTCATTCGGGCATTCACACGCCTATTCCCCCATATTGCCAGGCTGCTTCGCTGCCACCCCGCCGTACCCGTGGCGCTGGCGCCGTACTGTCGCCACCTGCTGCCCGGTCTGGCTGTGTTTCGGAGCCACCGGCGGCTCCTGGAGCTCCCCGCCCCCGTGTGCCTGCCACCAACGGGCAGCTTCTCCGGTACGGGAACGGCGGTGGGAAGGGGGGCTGGTGAGAGGGAGGGAGATGCGGAGTCATCATCATAAGTTGGGCCATAAGGCCCGTGTTGTAAAGATTTTTCGCCATACAAAAGGAGGCGCGGCTAATAGGGGGTGACAGGCTACGGTTTGCTCTGCAACATCACATCACATCACATCATAGCATAGCATAGCATAGCGCCGCACGGGAATTCGTAGCAGATGATTCGTACAGCGGTTTGCCGGTCTGTTCTCTGGCCCGGACAGCCCGGAGTGCCATTAGATAAAACCAAAATGCCTTTTGCGATCAATTCACCCCGTCCCACATCAGGTTCCGGAGCGCCCCATGGGTCGGTCAGCCGATCTTGCCGCATTTGCGGGGTGCCGGTGTACCGGGAGTACGAGAAGGCGGCAGGATGGGAGCTGGAAGTGCCGAAGCCGCTGGTGTGGGGGACACCGGAGGCGGCGGCGATTGCTCAGGCGGGCCTGGGAAACAAGCCGGCGGCGGCACCAGCGGCGGCAGTGGAGCCGTCAGCGGCGGCAGCCAAACGCCTGCCAGGACGCATGTGTCGAAGGTACGGCCGTACGGTGGAGTGATTGAACATTGCTCTTTAAATCCGTCGGGAGACGTGGGCCGCGGGTTATATGCCTGCGTCTCTGTGTGGTGCGGAACCGGCAGGGTGGGGACTGGGGCCATGTGTTGATTGATACAGATAGATCTGCCGTCCCGCGCGCATCACATTCTTAACGATGTCCGTGTTGCGGAGCGAGGTGGTTCGGACGCATATGGGATGCACGTTTCGAAGCCTCGTGCTATCGTCGGATCCAATTCCACATTGTGTACGGTATGCGCAGATACACCTTGGAGTCGCTGATTGAGGAGGTCTTGGGCCTTATGGCGGCGAGTGGCGGTGAGACAGCGAGTCGGGTCATACGGAACTACGTGCCGGGTTTCACCTACTATCCTCCCCAGGTATGTGTGTGTATGTGTGTCAGTCAGGCGGTCGGTCAGGCTGTCCGTGTGTGTATGTGTTTCTGTGTTTTTCGCTTCTTGTTTAACTTGATGATGGTGATGATGATGGCATCAAATCATTATGTTATTCGTAAGCGGTCTGTGTTCCCCCCACGAGCTGGTAGTGGTGGTGGTGGTGGTGGTGGTGGTGATGCAGAGCGGGACGCAGCAACAGTGGTGGCGGGCAGGTGCGTCCGTGCGAAGGATGGCGAGAGGGTCTGCCCCAGCTGCCCAGCTACCAAATGTATCAGGCTGAGACATTTTTGAATCATGTTCTCGCATAACTATATAACCACATAAACGTACAACCGTACAACCGCGTACTGCGGTTCCACCCTCTGCTTTTACGTGGCTGCACAAAGGACCAACCGCCATGCCGTACGGTGGAGGAGCTTCTGGAGTCCAGCAAAACAGAGAAGCCCAGGAGGCCTGCGTCTTCCCGCCCTCAGCGACCCCGTAGCGCACCGCGGATATCAGGCAGGCGCCCAGTTGGGGCATCTGAGGGGGGACCGGGAGGGGCAGCCGGCGGCCGGAATCGCCGTCCCGCTACCGCTGGCGAAAGGGTGAAGAAAACCGCGGCAGCTGGAGGCAGCTGGAAAGCAGGCCAACAACACAGTGGCGGTGATGACGGAACTGACCGCCCCGTACCATCCGCCGCTGACCTAGCCCGATGGGACGGAATTGAGTTCCGGGATGTGCCGTACGGCCTCGCGGTTGAGGAAGAACAACATGCCTTAGACCCTGTTGAGGTTGCCGGCGGCGGCAGTGGCGGCAGGGGTCCGGGGCTCCGGCCGGCGGCGTTGCACATCTCGACGCCGGTGCCAGTGTTCGACAGCCCGCACGACCCGTTGTACGGCCTGCTGATGTCATCAGCAGGATTTTTGAACGGCCGCTTGGTGGCGGAGGGGCACGGAACACGTACGGCTTCTGTAAGGCCGCGGCGCGGCGGCAGTGGCGGTGGCGCGATGCGCGCCAGCGTCAACACGGAGGTGCCGTACAGGTCATCGTGGGCGGGGCTACGACAAGCCATTTGACATGCGCAGTGAGGGATTCGATGATTCATCAATACGGCTGACCTTGAACAACAAAATGCTTTTGGAACCAGCCCCACAGTGGTTTTAAATACTGCTACCAGAGGAGGAAGGTGGTGCGGCTCTGGAATAAAATGTGTGTATAAAAGCCTGGATGGAGTGTGGAGTGCGTTGTTATGTACGACCTATACGGAAGGAATCTCTTTTGTCATATTTAATTTTAATTCAGTTATTTGACTGCCTCCATCTGACCGCCGCCAGAACTGGCATCCAACGAACGAGTGGGTCTCTTGTGTTGTGGGTCGCGGGGAATGTGCCGCATTCACATCTCCACCTCACATCCAAACCTCGGAGCATCTTCGACGTCTTTTTCAAATGGTCCGCTGATCCACCACATTGCCGTTGGGGCTCAATCGATGGTGTCCCAATCGCGACAATGCTCAGCCCTTTAAAGTGCCCCGAACCCACAGCTGCAGTAGCAGGAGACAACAAACGTATGACGCCGTATGAGGTCGTACGTGGTACATGGCCATGTTGCCCATCTTTTCCAATAGAAAGCGCTTAAGGGGATTTGTTAGACATGACTGCTTGCTGTGAGGACGTATTGGCGCAGTGGGTGTACGGATGTACGAGCAACGTAGCCTATTGTCTGCGCATACACACCACGTGAAGATTGTACGAACCGATAGAGCGTCCCGGGATCGTTTAGGCACTTGGAGTAGAGGTCGGCGGCACAGAGATCCGCGCGGCGCACGCGGGTGGTGTGGATGAATCTGCGGCCAGGACGTAGGAGACGACGAAACCCACCATGGGGGGACAGGCTGCGTGTGTGCATACGTGTTTTGGAGGGGAGGGGGGTATAGCGGACGTGAGGAGAGGGATATTCACCTAAGATGACTCACGCATGCGTATAGGGTGCATGCGTATGAAAAACACATATCTCGGAGAAATCTGTGGAGCGGAAATACCCAGGGGAGGGTGTTATGCATGACCAAAGCACACAACGCACACATACGCCAATGCACAACATGGCCGCTTCAATTCAACTTCTTTCCTGTCAAAAAACCCTGCGGAAATCCCATTGCTGAATTCCTCGTACAACAGAGATCTGTACTCCTTATAAACCTGACTCACCATTCAGCCGCATAGAACATCTTATTGTCGTTCTGTAAGACGTGATCTTCGTGTGATTCCATCCCAAGCTTGATTGCTCCAGTTTGTGCTTCGCAAAGCCCTAGCATAGACCTGTGAAAATTAGATAAGATACTTTTAATCTGTGGCAAATAAGATCCCGTTTGTTTACAAGCCCTCCCACTGTCGCTTCTAATCCCGTCGTTCGAAAAACACTTATTCAGATGTTACCTAGCATATTTCGGCGTTCGCTTTTGGAAAACTACTAATTAACGTTTCCGCGTCACGGTAATCGTATCAAGAAATCACTGATAACTCCGAAGGCCTTTACTTTTCTTAAATTGGAAGGATGATCGACTTTATCAACGTTTCCCAAACATAAGGTTCCTCTAATAGCTCAGCCATGGGAGACCAGGGTGAACCCTTAAAGGTTTCCTCTGAAGGAGTATACCAATATCACACCTCCTTGCATCCGAAACCAATGAATGAACCAATTGAGGGGTTCACACAGCATAAAACCCATAGTCCCATCCTCCAATCAGTCATCATCACGTGGTCGGCAGCAGCCACCGCCGTAATCCTGAACCACTTGGGCTAGCGTTGACTGTGACGGTGCCGTCCGCCAGGGGGAAACAGTCAAGGCCGCACCAATACGCCAAAACCTATTTGCCAGCAACCAACGTACATGAGGCACTGCATCCCGGCAACCAAACCTGCTTAATCCGCTAGGGCCCCGCGTCAGACATCCAACCGTTTTCAGCTCCAGTTGTACTCCTGCCCCAGCTCCAGGGTCATGACTACCCCGTCACACCGAAGCCACGCCATATTCTGCCCCGACTTCATAGGAAGGTTAGAAGGGTCTCCATGCGCTAACTGCATATGCTCACTACTAAATACCCTGTGCCCCTACATCGAAATAATGTCGATAACCCGTCGCAATCCATAAGATCATAGGTGTGCATTCGCTTCGGGTGCAACCGCAAACCCCGAGGGAGGGTGTAGGGACCCTACACCGCCGAATTTCGCAATAACCATACCACATCAGGTGCCAGCCATCAAAGGCGGCCGTCGTAGTTCTACAGGCCGTCAGGTTAAGGACTAGCTGTTCTGCCCAGCTGCCTTCATGAGCTTATTGACGTCATAGCCGCTCTTGCCCTCCTTGACTGCCCGTGCGCGCGCTGGCCCAACCTTTTTCAGTAACGACCAGCCCAGCCGAGGGAGCAGCTGGAAGATGTAGCCTGCAGAAGGTTTGCACATCTGCATTTAAAGCCCAATGCTTACGGGGGAGCTGCCACACCTTCACTCCTGGACCCTGATCCCCTATAGAAGCACCAAAACCCAGGAAGGGAAATTTGCCCAAAGCACCAGAAAGTGCCTGCGGTCGTTCTCCAATATAGGCTGCGGTCGTTATGCAATTGGGTGAAGAGTCAGCCACAGTAAATGTAACGTTGGGCAACTTGAAGGCAACATCAAGAGGGAACCCCAGCTGGATCCATATTGGGATGCCACGGAACGAACTTCGTCCAACGAGATGGCGCCTCGGGAGCGAACCTTCACACAGGCACAGCCCTCGTCGACCTGACAATCACCCAAACGGACTCTGCAGGGTTCCCCGGTCCTGGGCCCCAGATCAAACCACCACAACTTCGACCGGATAAGCACCTACCTATGGCCAGCACCGGGTGCCGGGCAATCCACGCCTCGTCCACTCTGTGCGCCGCGGCACAGGCAATTAGCTGCGCCGCACGCGCGGGGTTGAGCCGGTTTGACGCGCCCGTGGCGTTCTGTACGATACGACCCGTGGGTCCGAACACAACGCGCGGTGTCTCCTCAGAGCCGGTTGCCACAGGTCCCGGGCAGCAGATTGTGACTCCCACACCTCTGTGGTATTAAAGAACGACATGGAGACTGAACTGGATCATGAATGCCTCGTGCGGGGCAAACAATCAAAGCCGCCAGGCATAATGGTCTCGTCCCACGTACGTGGGAACGACGATCTTGGGGCGTGGACGTTGACCAGAAGAGGCGTCATGCAGCGTTTCTAAAGGGTGTGGGTGTGAGGGTAGGTGTGCCGGGCCCACCCTTAGTGTCAACCTTCTGTCCCCCTCCCTCCTCTACCTTCGCCACTCACGTGTCGGAAAGCTCCGTTGCCAGGGAAGAGAAGTAGCCGTATAGCGCCATCTTAGCAGCCGCGTAGACGGCCTTGCGTGCCACAAGATGTTGGGTAAAAAAGGAGACGAGGAAGGGTGCTTAATTGAATGAACGCAACGAGACCAAGAGCCAAGCAAACCCGAAATACGAGAATGACGGGATGACCCGAAATACGGGCATGAGATGTGAGTACCCTCTAGCGAAAACGAGTGAAAATGCTTTTCAAAGTCAAGGGTACGTAGCCCAGTACACTAATGGGCCATAAAAATGAAATTTATGGCACGCACATGTGAATGCCATCTTCATGTAAACAGGCGATACTTGAAGACACATCGGGCGCACCTGGCCGGAGCTGGGTAATTTGCTGCTCATGGAGCCCACCACCACCACCCGGCCCCGATTTCGTCGCAGCAGGTGAGGTAGCATCGCGCGGGTTAGCTTGATGGGCCCTATCGCGTTGAGCTGCATTAAGGCATCGGTCACCTCCTCGTTGGTTTCGGAAGCGAGCGCGTGTTGACTGGCGCCTGTTTAGGGGGAATGTGGATCGGTAAACAACAAGGGAGCCGTGTAGACAGAGGCAGCCAAGGCAGGTTATTAAAGAGCGAAAGCGGGTCACATGTCGAAAATGTTCAGGCAGGATAAACGAACAAGGGGCTAATACATCTGACATTGGACGCTCGAAATAACTTAATGCGAACCCCTTTTTTCGATCCGTGATCCATGATCATTTGGGAGATACGAAACCACGGTTACCCCATCAGCCTCTTGCTGCGCTTTCATATCAAGTGTGCTGAAGAATGTCCTCATTGACCTCGTCTTACCCGCATTGTGGATGAGATAGTCGACGCCCGCGGAGCCGAACGCGCTGTCGGCTGCCGCAGCTGCCTTCTCCAACTCAGTATAATTGCTACACAAATCGAACGGCAGGACCACCACCCGTTCATCCGAAATTCCCAATGAACCTTTAACTCGCTCCAACTTTGAAGAATCGCGGGAGCTCAGTATTATTCGAGCACCGAAGCCAGCGAAATACTTCGCCAAGACCTCACCCAAGCCTTGGCTGGCCCCCGTAATCCACACCACTTTGTCCTTGAATGCATTTGATTTGTGTTCGCCGAGGCCTAAAAGATGTAGGTCGGCATCGGCAAAAACTAGGCGAAGGAGTTTATAACAAACATAAGAGAACGCAGCCCCGACAGCAATTACAGCTGCGGATCCTAAAGCTGGTGGTACAACAGACATGATTGTATTAAGAGACCTTGCGGGTCTAAGCGTGTTCCTGAGAGGATGTCTATAAACCGGACGTGGTCGCAGCTTAGCACGACATACGGGCAACAGGGGCCTCTGGAACATGGCAAACGTAACTACGATTGCGTCTGCCCTTGCCTTGTTGCTTGTTGCGATGCTGCGTTGTTGATCGATTGTCTGTCTCCGAAACCGTGTGCGAAAACAAATTTTGATAACGCCAGGTCACGCAGAATTATAAATTACTATTTGACGTTGCGCCTTGGATGATCTTTCTTAAGTAGATCCAACGTGTTCTTTTTCTCCACGTTTCAAGTGGGGCTTAACTCTTTTACCTTAGGGGTTGAAAACAGTTCCCATCAGAAGCAGCATCGATAATAAATTGGTTAGCTCAAATGGAGGCTTTGAAGGACATGTTATTAGGTATTGGTGCTGGATGTCAGAACCTGCAACGACAGGTAGGGTGCTACGCGAAAAATGCCCCACTTGTATGTATTAGTTCCTCCTCTAACGCACCCCTCTGGCCCAGTTCCAAATCATATTGATAAATTTTGCTTTTTGGTCAATGTCTATCTGGACGCTGCTCAAAACTTCCCTGGCCGTTATTGTCAAAGGTCTACGGGCCCCTTCGGCCTTTGATGCAGGAATCGGCATCTCAACCCGTTGCGGGTTGGGCGGGGGTCCGGGCAACTCGGGGGTTAGGAAACGCCTTGGACAGTGCGGGGCAACTGGTGCTCTTCCCTGGGGCGATCGGGAAAACGGCTTGGGCCTCCAAGATGCGCTGTGCGCCGAAATCACGAGTTTTTCATCTCGTTTCCCGGACGTACTCCAATGGTTCGCCTTTCGCGAGCTTGGTCGTCAGCAGTGGTCGTAATGCTTTTACTGCTGCCTTACTGCCTGATGGCGGCGGAGGCCAAGAGGACGCGCAGGATCGGAGCGGCTGCCGTGCCAATGCGCAAAGGTTAAAGCAACAAGAGCAGCAACAGCAGAAAGCGGTGGCGGATGTGCAGGCTGCGGATCGGCAGCAACGTCCGCCAACGGGTGGATGGCACCAGCTGCGGGATCTTTCCGGAACCTGGATTAAGGTGCGACGGAATTGAAGCTGATAGAATTTTGAGCTCATTTGGTCTCAATCAGATTTGGGTCGGAGGTTTCTGCATTTCATCTGTTTCTGGCAGCTTAGGCATTTTCGGGCTTAAGGTTTTCTGCCTCTTCGTTTGGGACTAAAAAAGAAACTAACACGGCGTAATGGAAACGATGCATGGCCCTAAGACGGCTTTGCAAGGACTGCAGTACGCTAGAAAAGTGGCAGATGTTCCGAGGTGTTATGACAACCCTTATCTCCACACGACATCGCTAGATGGCTCTGAAGCTGCCCTGATGAATACTGTTGTGTTTATTTGCGACTTCCCATCTGACAGTCTCACCGACTATTCCCCGCGTCATCACCCACATCATCCCCGTGGATCAATACAGAATCGCGAAAGCTCCCAAAGCATGGAGGATGCCATGAACCTCATGCGGCTGAACGGCATTGTACGGCAGGTAAGTATTTTAATTATGGGTAGGACCACGATTGGAGCGGTAAAGTTAGCACAGCCGAGCCCAGGTAAATTACCTTCTCCTGCCTGCACGGGCATCAACGAAGATGTGGGGTCTTGGGTGTCGCAGACGCAAAGATACACTTAGCTGCCGCCGTGTCGGGCACTCTTGGCCGCCCGACATTGAGGCGCCGCCTGATCTCTGCCAGCCCTCGAGACATTTCTAGTTTTGTGCGACATGTATGTCATGCAGAATCACTGCACACCGCACTCTGCCGCTACATCCTCCAGGCTGTCAAGCTAGTGAAGGGCGTCCATATCAAAGTAGAGCCGGACAATTTCACCTTCACAGTCTTTAGCTTCATCTCCTGGTTTAAGGTACGCAGGTCTAGAGGCGGGTATAGTAATGCATATGCTTTCATCTGCCCCACGAGGAGACTGTGAGCTCTCTGATTCTGGCGATGTCTTAGGGTTTTCTAGAGAACGGAGATCAGGTCTGAGTGCAGTTTTCCAATATTTGGCCGATCCGTGAAAGGCAATCAGAACGATGATGCCCAGAGTGTTCTACGACCGGTCCCCAAACCTCTAGTGTGATGATTATGCGTGGTCACTGGTGCTGGTGCTCGCTCCGTTCTGTTCCTCTCTCCACTTCTGTTCATCTTTCGCGTCATGTCTCTCTCCCTCTGTTGCTATTCTCACCGAATGCCTCGGCAGGTCAAGGAGGTATATCCCATGAATGGAGACGAGCGGCATTATCGCAGGCGCGACCTGCGGCGAGGTGAGTGAGGGTGTGCTGGGTGTTAAGGGTTAAGTAAAAGAGCGGACGGAATTGATTGGGCGTTAGAGGGGCGGCGATCACCTCTGGAGGTGGCGATGATGTTGCAAGGGAATCCAGATCCCTTATCTGTGTCTGCTTCTTGCGGTTTCGTTTCCTGACCTCGTTCCACAGCAAGCCCCATCGGGCTTTCGTCTGGGACCAATGCGCTGATTATTGTACGCCATTACTTTCCGCAATTAATGCCCGCTCTGTGCGACACCCTTATTACTGCGCAATAGGCGGGGCCATGGGGCGCGTGGAGCCTCAGGGTCGGAACATCCAGGTGCACCTTCGCTGGTGAGGAGCCGAGCAGGAGTGTTGGGTCATGCATGAGTGTATTTTTTCGCACTTCTAAGGGGCCCCTCCTTATGATAACTCCGATGATGTCGATCTTCTGCCCTCATTAGCTCTCCCATTAGCTTTCGTCCAAGAGAGCCTCAACAGATAAGTATGGCTGCTGAATATTCCTCACAAAACACAGGAATGACCCCTTTGGCGGTCAAGGCCGGGACTTCTTTCGATTGGTTTCACAGGACGAGTTGCATATTGATTCAGTCATCGAGGTAAGGCTAAAAGGCATGGGGTCAGGCTGAGTTCACACAGATGGTCGGGGAGTCATCGGGTGGACGAACAATAATGTGTAAGTCGGTGGCAGCCCTGGACGGCGGTAACGTATTTGGATGACTGGTCTGCTGGGGTTTCGCTATGTCGATGGCCTTCTTTTTCCTTTTGTCGCTCCCTCGCTGCAGGTCGCTGGTCAAACCGCACGATACCTCACTGTTTACAATCGGAAGCCAGACCGCCGCCGCAAGCGGCTGCAGGAGGGATGCGCTGTGCACCTGGCTTCATCGGAGGCGGGGGATGACGGCGCTGGCAGTGACCACGGGGTCCAGCGTGGCGGAGGAGACACCGGCGGCAAGAAATGAAGGAAGTTTGGTGGTGGTGCGGTTGGGGTGCTCCCATCGGTCATTGGATATGCCATAGGGCTAATTACTGGTAGGAAGGTTCCAAGAAATAATGAGGTCCACTGAGGGACCATCAGAAGCTGGGGCCGCGCTGTGATTAAAGTCCGTGATGGCAGTGCACGGGATTGTGAGCAGGGGCGCCAAAAGGCCTCCCATTTCCAGGAGTGCAGAGGTGCTGCGACAGTCGCAGGCTGCACTGGTAGGTGGGCAAGTGGGTGTTGGATCTCATGGTTCAGAATACTACACTGTCGGGGTGTTTGTCAAATGCGGCTCTGGCGGGTTGAATATAAAAGAATATGCATTTTAAGAATTCGAGGATTTATGCGCTGCTGGACTGGGTTGCGAGCCTTGTGACTTTCATCATATCCCTTGTCCATTGGGTCGTAGGTTTCATTGTTGTGATAGATTAATGGGGCAAGCGATACATGATGTAGGAAGGAATGGCGCCTTTGCCTTGTATGGTGGATTCTTCATAAATAGAGACTGCGAATGTTTTTCTCCTGTGTTTTTTTCTTGCCACGATTGAGTGATGAACAAGATGCACGGCTTTGATTATGCATGCGCCGTCGTACAAATTAGCGTGCGTGATGTTTTTTGTCCTCCTCCTCATTGACTTTGTTCTTGTTCAGATGACAATTTAATGGTAGCAACTTGATAACGATAGTCTCATGCTGTTCCTGCATGGGTCCTTATGAATACCTACCAAATACAGGTGGATTTTGAACTTGGATTTTGAATTTAGTAATACGGACATCGCCATGTCTTTGTGATCCTGGGTGCAGTCCCCCACTTCTGGAGCAAGGGTTCGCAATGTTCAAATGTGCCACTGGTATGCATCCAAAGGATGCCATATTTCAAGCCAGTGGATACATGTGGCTTGCCATGGGATATGGTTGGGATGGCTGATGATGAGCATGTTCGTTTGTGCATCTGTGTGTGTATGCTGCAAAATCTTTATATTGCAGCTGCTGTTCACTGGGGTTAGTTGGTGCCCACTATATATGGCTACCATGTTGTATGTGTGCATGACACCTCGCCTCTAACCAGCACTCCAACATCCCTGTAGCCCAATCCTATCAGCTCACCCAGCCTTGGGGAGGCCCATGCATCTGATGACTGCGTATCAACGTAACAGGCTGTGTTGCAATTTCTTGAGGTCAGGTGCACTCGCATGTCCTCATGTCATCACAAGTGCTCTTTCCCCAGGCTTGGCCTATAATGGCCTCTAAACTGATAAACCACACCTAACCTAGGACTCTGCATTGCTCACCCATAATCCCCTCAACCTAGCTACTGTCCATTATTAACACGGTAACACCATGTGCAACACCTTGTTTAGATAGAGCCACACTTCTGGACATGTGCTATATCCATGTTCTAGGTCTTGTGATCTATGTTCTAGATCTTGCAGGGGTGCTGTCACTATTGACCCCAACATCCCTGCATCCCATCCCTGTAAGCCTACCCACTCTTGCCATGCATCTGGTGGCTGTGTGTATCAATATATGCGTCATGGGCTGTGTCAGAATTCCTTAAGGTCAGGTACACTAGCATATCTCATGTCATTAGTGCTCTTTCCCCAGGCATTTGCCTATAATGCTCTCTAAACTGAATGTTAACAATTATATCGCGGCCGAGAGAATGACCTAATACTGATCGAGATATTGAACTGCGGAGTCCCACAGCAATCGAGCCTGACCATGCATAAAAGGTTCGTGCCAACATACTGGAAGCAGAGTTTTCACCGAAGCTTGTTGGACCCAGGGGGTCTCGTTTAACACAGACAGTACGGCGGTCGATGCTTACCAACAAAAAGTTTTCTGCTAAATCTCGTTACACACTATTGTCCCCAGTGGGGTAATAAACAAAGGGATGGGTCGCGCCGAATGGGAACACCGATGCAGATGCGACGAAGAATGGCCAGCCAAAGGCCCAGCACCTACATACACCGATGACTACGTACGTACGCAACTCGAAAAGTAACACCAATGGCACACCGCCGCCTACAAACCTTCCCTGCTCCAGAACCACAATCGTTCGTACCTCGAGTGTAGCAGAAAACCGTAGTTTTCTTCGCTACGCTTCAGAAAACTAATCAGTTATCTTTCATGGCACCGCAATTGCTCCACATCACGGAGTATGTATAAGTAAATGCCGTAAGCTTTCCTCCAGAAATTTAGAACATCAAATATACAAATAATAATTTAAACCTAACGCTACGCTTAAGTGGGGCTTGCCCACAAAAAATCTTGTCAACCGTACGTATGTAGGAAGGTGGAAACGTAAGATGGTTACAGTGCTGTTGTTTCTAAGAGTTCCTATAGAGTCCGCCGGTACAGTAACGGTTAAGGTGCTAAGATGGAAATTCCGTGAGGTACCATGGCGTATCACTATGACAAAAGATTATTGTGTTACCTCGCGAAAGTTAACGCGAGGCTAACGCGAGGTAACACGGAGCCTAACGCGCACTATCATTTACAATAGCAGATGCTTTCGCATGGACACAGTGTGAATGCTGTTCGCAAGTGCTCCCAAAACAGACCCGTCGCGAAGTTGTGGCTGGGCGTGTATATGCATTCGCGTCGCAACACGCTTCGTAATGCGTACGTGCGGATAACGAACACTGAACGCGCGCGTTGCAAGATTCGCACTGCTTACACATTCAAAAAGTTTTATGAGTAAATTAAGATAGCATGTGATCGCTCGGGGATAGCGCAGAGCATTAAAGAAAGATTGCGAGGGAATGTGAAAACGCAATATTGTGTTGTACGGGATACAAATTTTGTGTAATGTGATACATATTTTAACTGGATTTTATGAAATCTGCCGGCTTTTCAAATTTTAAACCGCCAGCTGCTGTATCCAGCAAGACTACGGCGCGCGGCTCATTGCGGTCAGGAACCCTTAGGACGTAATAATGCTATCTCCTTAAAAACCGCTTTCAAGACTTCACCTTGACGCTTTGATTGCACGGCTTTTCGTTTTGAACGTAACATGGAGTCGCCGACACAGATGTCATCACTGCGATCGCTGGCAGAGCACCCCGAGTTGCCGGTCGCCTCCAAAGCAGCTTGTGCTCTCGATGTCATTGAGAATCAGCTGCCGGAGCCACTTTGTAATGGACTGGGGCCGGACATGTCGTTTGTGGAGAGCCTGCGCCTACTAACGAGCCAACGGTCAGCTATGCCTGACAAGGACCCGCTGCTGTCATACCTGGACGCCGCCATCATTCCTCTGGTAGAGATTCAGCGATGGATGTACGGAGGAGGACCTTATGACATCACAAGCCTGAAGGAGGCTAATCTGTACGCGGAGGTCTCTGATTTGCTGGGTAAAAGATACTTGTCAGAGGCAGACAACATCGGTGTCCAGCAGGAGGTCGAGGGCATCCTCTGGGGTCCAGCACGCCGGCCACTCGTCTGCCTGCCTGTGCAGCTGCATAGTGGCAAACCCATCAATGTCTTTCTGCTGGTCGACACAGTCGCACCGGTCACACAGCTCAGCCCGAGCGTCTTCAATGCTCTCGGCTCTGACAGCATCCCTAGTGCGGCCATTGTCAACCTGGCTGGATTCCGCCACACACACGTGCTGCTGTGCGACCAAGGGGAGCACAGCAACCACAAGGACATCCCCATTCTGGGAGCAGACTTCCTTACAGAGAACAGGTGTCTGCTCGAGGTTGATTATCTGCTCAAGACAGTGAGAATCCGTTTTCAGTGATTTGGTGAGTGTGTATCAGGGTTCTTCAAGGGGGTAGCTGTTTGTTCCGGGGCTACCCAAAGCCTTAGAAAATGTTTTCCAGGAGGCCCTCTGGAACTCTACCTGGCTAAGCCCTAAAACATTCTGGGTTTAAACGTTCTGGGGGCCCCGGAACCTTTTTCAGGGCACAAAACATGTGTCTATTAATGTTTGGTTCCTGTCTGGGGTGAAGTACCCTGGTGTGTGTATGGCTGGGCGGCAGTGATGAGGTTGTGATGAAGCGGTTATGATAATGCATTGCAGCCTATAGTGGGTCATAGCAAGAAGCAAGGTATCTACAGGTAGTATCAGGGATAACACCTTGTCATCTTAGGGTTAGGCCTAAGCTGTAGGCAGGTATAATAGAGATATAACACAACCCCACATGCCTCACCCCTTTCTTGGCCCGCTGACTTACTGCATGCCTCACCTGCAGATGCAGCGTCGCCTCTAGCCAAGCACCACAGATTGGGTTCATAGTACAGGTGTGAAGCAGGCTGGCGTTGTATGGGTGGATGCTGTCAACAGTGGCATCATCCCTGCACGGTCCAGAACTTGGATTTGTTGATTGCAGATGTCCAGAATGGTGGCTCTGAACAAGGTGTTGCACGTGGTAATAATGGACAGTAGCAGAATTGAGGGGATTATGATACCCACTGTTCTTGCCTATTTAACTTAGAATACCTGTGCACATGCTTGTGTATGTACATAAAATGGTACTGACTACATCTTTCCCAATTGTTACAATTGTTGTATCACCGACCCCCAACTAGTGGTAGTGATAACTACAGGTAGATAGGAAGAGCAGAGCATAGGTACTCTGAGCTCAGTACGGCAAGCCTCCATAAAGAGTCGTAATCTCTCCGTAGTATAACTGAGGTGCAAGAATTTGCTAAGGAAGACAAAACAGAGCTATGTATTAAAGAAATACACAGGATCAACCAGTGAAACCGAACTCAACTGAGTCTACCAGTTGTTGTACCACGGTTCGCCTCACGCCCATGCACCGGACCATATGACCCGGTAAGGCGCCCGGCAACCGGTGGTTAGGCGCATTAGCATACACGCACCGTGCCCTCGGTGTAGCGCTTGCAATGTGGCAGGTTTTGGGATAACTTCCCGACCTGTCGTACTGTCCATGTGGACAGTACGGCATTCGCAAAAACGTAGATTTTCGTAAATCTATTTGCATAATATTATAAGCAATAATATTCGGTTCGTTATCATGCAAATGGTTCGACCAATGTGACGCACAAGTGTGAGAAGTGCGGCTCGGATGGCGCGATGCCGCGCGGAAGCTTTAGTCATGTGACCGGAGCAGGTCCGCGTACGCGCACGGGAATAATTATCTGAGAGCGCGCATTATCTCATACTGATTTATCATGCAATATCCACTTCACGTGAGCGAGCGGAATGCGACTGAGTGAGTGATATTCTTATCGACTCACATGGCGGTTGAGCTACATAACGAACAGTGCCAAGTAGTGCATTTGCATTGCCTTAATGCTGTGAAGGCTAAAGGACGATAGAATATCGTCTGCGACATGATTACGAAGATGTCACACATGCGGATCAGCGATCTGGTGTGATATGTACTACGGACGACGTCGCGAGTATAAGTCGAGCGATGACGGCCTTGTTTATATATTGAATATTATATGCTATCAATCTCCCTTGATCGTATGCTCTTCCATATTGATGTCCTGAGTCTGGATATGCTTTTACTTGGCCTGAGCGAAGCCTGAGCATTAAAGGAGCGGCTAAGTGATAATAGCGTGCTTCCAGTTCTGATAGCCTTCACTGGATACTCTGCATTCTGGATCGTACGTTGTAACCCCGGGCCTCTGAAGACTTCCGCTGTGCCTGACTCTCTTCACGGTACGCTTGGCTTGCTGTGCTTGCACCTTAGCACTTAATGCCGAAGCGTGCAGAGACATGCTTGAAATGCAGGAGGGGTACAACACCAGTGACAGTAGCTTCATAGCTGCACGAACTGCCCTACCCTACTAATTGAGAAGTATGGCATGGAGAAGGTGCCTGAACACGGGGGTGACTAGCAACAGCACTACTGAATGGACGCAATGTCAGCCAATACTACTCGGACTTGATTTGGTGCATTTGCTTTCAATGCCACCACTCGCAGCCCTCAACAGGTAAACTGACACTTGTTCTTTGGCAAGGTAAACACACAGCATCCTGAGCAGCTGCACCCCACAATCAACAACCAAGGATGTATCACTTGATACACGTTATGCATATAGTAGCGTGTAGTAGTCACACAATATATGTGTGCAGATACACGCCATCAGCATCTCGAGAGGCCTTTGCAGCTCTCAACTACTACATATGGTAGCGAGACGGAACCGTCAGATTCATATCCTGAGGTCGCCGGTTCGATACCAACGGACAGCGATGTCTCGAATCTGACGTGTTCCAGGTTCCTAACGGATTGTTGGAGAGAAGTTGATGGCTAATAAGCCTGATGTTAGAAAAAACCGTGAGAGCTAGGGCGCATGGAAGATTGCACATGTCGCGACGTGGGGTTGAGTAAACCTTCCCATGGCCAGGGTAGGCGATGGTTAATATCGGTTGATGGGGCTTAAGTGCCCGAGAAGTGCCCTCCAGAGGGGGGAGAGTGTAGTAGTCGCACAATATATGTGTGCAGATACACGCCATCAACATCTCGAGAGGCCTTTGCAGCTCTCAACTACTACATAGCCTGTCATAATGCCACCTCGGACTGGTGTCCCTGTAGTATCCTGGGGTATCTCATGGCTAATATCCAGGTTGGCCAGTTGCCTGGCATCCTTCGATCGAGCCTTTGCTTTAGGCGGATATGACAGAGATACAACAGTCCCCACCGCCTGCATTATTATTACAGTACTTGTCATCATTAGAACTTCTTCACGCCGGAGTCATTATCGTCACCTCCCTGTCCATTCCCGAACAAGTCCGCAGGAGTGCGCACAATGATTTACTTTACATAATAGTAACGTGTACTATCACAACGGGGAGGAAGTTCTCGTTGCATTTTACATGCCCATCATAGGTCGCCATCGCCCAGGTTAGCTGTTATATCCGCCTACAGCAAAGGCTGCCATAAACCCCTAAAACCCTTAAGGATGCCAGACAACTGGCCCACCTCGGATACTACCCATGAGATAGATACACCAGGATACTACATTAGCCACCTGTGGTTGAGGCTGCTGGACTGGTTTTTGGGGTAAAAAAGCTGCTGCCAAGTGATGTCCAACTCCTTCCTGCGGTGAAATACCAAGATAAGCCTGGCTGTCACGACAAAACACCGAGAAACCACCAAAACATACTATGTGCAAACACGTTACTATGTTGTGACGATCTGGCTCATGAAGACACACACGTACCGGGACATGTTGCCATGCCGTAGGTTAAGGCTTACCCCGAACGGCACACAGCCCATAACCCTTACCATGATTCCCGCTGTAGTCGGCACATCCATCCTTCTCATGTCCACCCCCACCCACCCCGGTCGATATCTACCTTCCGTGCTAACGCTCCCCATACTAACGCTGCGATGCCTAACATTCGGTCGTTCCTTGGTTCTTGACGTAGACCTTGAGCTGACCGGACATCGTACAGAAGAGTCACATCTCCTCCCCCTACATGTGCCAACGGCTGCAGTGATGCCCCCACGCACGGTGACGCAAGGCGGCGGCGGCACTGGTGGCAGCAGCAGTTCCACCGATGCCGCTGTGAATGGTCAACAGCACTCTATACCAGCGCCACCACGGTCCGCTCAATTACCTCAGCCACCAATTGTCGGGCTACAGCACCTGCAGCTGCAGCTGCCAATAATGGCCTTTCAAGCAGTGCAACCACGCACGCCGGCAGCCACCCCCGCTATCACTACAGCGGCTGTGAAGTCGCAGCAGCAGCAGCAACTGCCGGATCAACAACAGTCTCCACACTATGCCGAAGTGACGGACGCGATGGTAGCAGCAGCGGTAGCGGCAGCAGCTTCAGCGGCGGCAGGACAGCAGGTCAGGAAGGGGAAGTAAGGGCCGCAGTGGTATACCCGTACAGCATACGGATGCGGCTATCTATCCAAAAGAGTGGCCATAACGTGCATTTTCTAGACACACGTTGCTTGCTGGTTAGCGGGGTTAGGGTAGTCGTCTTTGTGCCAACAACCGATGAGGGAGCTTAACACCTAACCCCTGCCCTTACCCTTCGCAGGCGCACCCCTCTAGGGAATCCCCTTTTTCCGGCATGCCACCGTCCTTGCTGGCAGAGATTACGGTACAAAACTCTGCGCTAGAGGTATGGCAAGGATACGGCACCGACGCCAGTCATAGAGAAGGATAGACACCAGTAAGAAGATTTGGGGACTATCGAAGCTGCATAGTGGAGCCCATATGAACACAGGAAAACACGATCACAGTCGCGGTCTTTGCTTGTTCTTACAGAAACGTCAGCAGCAGTCTGCGATTGCACCTTAGCCGTCCGCACCCGTCCACGCGGCGGGTCCCCAACCTCCCTGCCTCAGGCCCGTTGTGTTTCGCAACCCCCCTCAACTGCCTCCTAGCTGCTCAATCCGGTTATTCGCCGTGCCCCACCGCTGCCGTGTGCCTACCTATCCCCTTGGCCTTTGTTGTCACTCCCTTCTAGCCAACGGAACTAGCCAACACCAATCCCATCACCTCGACCACAGATACCCCATGCCCCGCTCTCCCGCCAACGATGCCGGGCGCTATCCTGCACGGCGGGATACCCGTGACCAAGACGGCAAGGGGGCCTCCGACATCGGCGCGCGGCCTCCGAACTCTGCAGAAGATGGCAACAATGGCATTATTGGTGCAGGGAAAGCGGCTGGGAAGCCCATCGGCGGAGCTGGCGGCAGTGGCAATGGGGATGGCGATGGCGGCCCCGAGGTCGGAGGTGGAAGCGGCCCGGTTGGAAGTGCGACCAGCGGTGGCAATGCTGTACTGACCGGCAGCGATGCGGCGGGGTATGGTCCGACCATAACCCTGCCCGAGGGCCCCCTTCGGCGGCCCCGACGTCAAAGGGCAATCCAGAGTTGACGCCAGCGCCGATGGCAGCGGTAGTGACGGAAGTGGCGGTAAAGGCAATTGTACTGTACAGGCAGAGCAGTGGCCAGACAGACGGGGTAGCGTTGGGTTATAGGGTTTTATTTTTAGGCTGTGGCACGGGGCGGCTAACGGGGCGCCCTGCCTTGCAGCGGAGGTAGAGGCTGCGGCGACGCTCCTTGGCGATCTAAAGGCGTCGGGGGCATTACGTTAGGCCGCGCCGAATCCACCTTTACGGTTCCACCGCCGTCAAAATTACGTGGAGGCAGCAGTGGCACTGGCAGGGCCGGGGGTGGCGACGGCGTCGGCGTCGCCGACAGGAGCAACGCTTAAAAGTCGCGAAATGTCACTTTGTAAGTCAGCTTTTCAATGTTTGGAACAGCGCGACATCACCATTTCAAACGCTGAGTTGTAAGTTGTAAGTGTGTGGACATTGCCCCGCCGTAAGGAATCTATACACAACGCTGATGGCGCCCCAGTGTGGTACAACTGCTCCTGCGACAAACCCAACGTCATGGCCACGTCATCACGGCACGTCAAAGCAACCTTAACGTCGTCATTTGACCCCAATCAGGCATAAATCACATAAATTACTTACGCCAAGCCGCCCCCAGGCGGATTACAACCCTGCATAAAGCCCGGGCCCGTCGGCGGCCCTCCTGCGTTTCTCACACCCCGCCATCACACACGTATATCGGTGAAACACACAGATCACTACCAAGAGCTCAAGCTGCACACGCAAGGGCCTAGTCACGAATACCACGCCCACGTCTCCCCGCCCGTTTCACCGCACAGCGCAAGGCTTCGGCACATGCGGATATCCGTGCCTTATCTCCAACCTCCGCATGACTAATATGTACCCGTGGGTTCCTGTACCCAGGTCCGTTGCTTATCCTCTTTGCCCGCCACACTGCACATTCGGCCCCAGGCCCTGCCCCCACCTATACATACACACGGATTGGTCGGCAAGTCGTCATCATCCACATGCCCAGGCCCACTCCCTGAAGCCGAAGCCGTCACCATCGCCATCACGTGCACAGCAATTTCCATTTGCTGCAGCAGGTCACTAGCATTATACAATGCATTCATCAACAGTTAACGAGAGGAACCACCGCGCTTCTCTTAGATGATTATAAAGTGCAAAATCATCTCCTGATTTCGCGGCCATCACCATTGCAGAGCAACAGGAGGTATTTAGGGCCACATAGGGGTACGAGTCCGAGCACATTACCAGTCATAATCAATTCAATGCGTCCACCAAGCATTTCCACAAAATACCTCCACACACACCCGCGTCACGATGTCATCCAGACCTTCATCATCATCATCCTTCTCCCTTCTCCATCACTACCACCACCCTCGCGGGACCATGACCATACCCCAATCGCTGCCACATGGCACCCAAATCAGTTGCCTCCACAGCCAAGGCCTGCTTCAGGATAATGTCCCGTAGCAACTGGGCAAAAGGGCGCTCTCTGGAGAGCGTTCATGGCACCCCCATCATTTCATGGAGGTTTCCTTAGGGTGGTGGTGGAGGCGGTGGCGGTCACATGCTAGCGTCGTAGCAGGGCGACGGGTTGGAGAGGCTCAGGTTGCCCGTGAAGGACCGGGCTCATGTGATTACGCTGGGGTTAGGTCCGCACGCAGGAGGTCTGCCACGCTCTTCTTAGCGATATCCACTGGCCGCGCACCCGCCTGAAGGGAGGGAGGGAAACGAGCCGGCCGTGCAGTGCAGCGGAGGAGTCGGGTTGGGGTTGTTAAAATCCGTTAGGTCTGCGAGATGAACTCCCTACCGACACGGGGGATAAAGTCAGGCTCTGCATTCGGCACAGAGACACGGAAATGCCGTAGGGTCGTTTTCGTTGCGGCGGTGGGTGTTGTGGTGGGTGGACACACGGCACCAAGGCCAATCGCAGCTTTGATGCAACAAAGGTGGCTCCATGGATCCTGGGGTGCGGTTGCGGAGTCCGGAATAGCTCCGGAATTAGACTGCCCCGAGGTGTGATACTGCTAAAGGGCTCGGAGGTACAGATGCCCTTCCCCGTACAGCGGAGAGGGGATTTCAGGTGCCCCGTCGCGGCAACCGCCATTCCGAGCTGCCACTTCTGGAGTGGCTTCTCCGTCCGGGCAGGGGGACGGGTATAGATACGTAATATCCCCCACACGTGCAAACGGCAGTTGCTGTCGCAGAAGCGAAGGGAGCGAAGGGAGCTCCCGAACCTGCGGGTTGCTGAACTCACACTGTCCGCCTTGTTCTTATCCGCCCCTACACGCAGCAGATACGTGACTGCTTCCACATGTCCCTTCTCCGCCGCCAGGTATAACGGAGTCGCCCCGTCCTGTTGCAGTGCGCAAACGAAAGGGGAATACAAATGAAGATCGCCGCTCAGTGAAACCAGTATAAAAAATAACTCGGAGATGACCAGGGTGGCCGAGAAAAAAGGGGAAAAGGGAAAAATGGAAACCCCTGGGAGGACCGAATGGAACGCAACCATCCTGCGAGGCAACAGACATTGCGACAGCAAGACACAGCACGGCGCTGGTTACCGTAGCCTCAACCTGAAGGACACATCCGCACAAAACCGTACAGTGCAGGCACGCAGGCATGCCCCGGGCGGGCGGCCCACCAAACCGGCCCATAATTCAAACCGCCGGGGCGGCCCTTACGTCCAGCGTCAGGTTCTTATCGACGCCTCCTTCGATCAGGGCCCTGATTACGTCAACATGCCCCGCCAGCGCGGCGCTGTGGATGGGCGTATAGCCTCCCTGGAGAAGTGGGAGTGGGAGTGAAGAGAACAGCAAGGAGAGCGGAAAGGGCCATTACTTGGCATGCGGGAGAAAAGGTGCGATGGACCAACAATATCTCAATTTTTCAGTCAAGCGATGCACAGGCGGCCGCTACGAAAGCGCGGAACTGTTCGGACCCTACTATGAACACATAACAGTCACCACCCACCAATTGCCGTGGCAACTGGGGACCGGACCCGACCTTCCCTTTCCCTCCGGGTCAGGGACAACATAGTAAGGTACGCAACCGCGAATAAAGAGATCGGGTACTGTTTGTGCCATCCCAGACGTCTCTTATTCTCTCCGTCCCGCACCTACCCTAAGCCTAATCAGCTTGTTTGCCCCCTTGGCCATCAGCGCCTTCACCACCTCCACCCGGTTGTTTTGAGCCGCCACGTAGATGGGGGTCGCACCGCTCTGCGAGAAACAGGGAAAGAGGAAACAGTGGTGGCGGTAGGCAGCACCGCAATATTGTCCATATCGGGGGTTGTGATAACAGCATCAGCTTCACACGAGGACACACCATCAAAAGCGTACCGAGGGACATGTGACGACACCCACGAGCAATGACCACCTCCACAAACACACCCAAGCACATAACCTCACGCACGTGTGACGAATGGCTTGCGGACGGACAAGGTGAGATCAGCAGCAACAAAAGCAGCATCTAGCAGGGAACCCGGTGACCCCTCGTCGTGGTTGCTTCTGACCTATCCAAGGTCATAGAATCATGACTTCCCTCCGGGACTCTTCTTCCTCGCGGCCCACATTAAAAACAAAAACCCACACACGCACTCCTGCAACGCGTTACTGCCTCGTTTACGCACCTGAAACGTGCACTCGTAATTGGCCCCCGCCTCTAGGAGCACTCTAACCACCTCCAAGTGACCCCGCTCTGAAGATATATACATCGGCGTGGCCTTGTCCTGCAAAGCCGCCACGTCACGTCAGAACGTCGGTGGGAAAGCAGGGGAGCTAGTCACAGAGACCCCCTCTCCCAGGGCAAACAGGAGGAGGATGGGGGCGGAGTGCTTTTTTTACCCCTCCGGAGTGGCAGGGGAGGTGAGGAATGACGAATGAGAATGGGGACAGGTGGGTGATGGGAAATGGCAGTAGCAAAAACGAACGGACCGTAAAGAGTATTGAGTGCAGGAGGTCACCCGCCGTGCGATCTGCGTGAATGGGTAGACAGCACTGCCCGCTCCTTGTTCAGGACAGACCAACCCGAAGCCCCGCCCCACCGCACCCGGCCCTGATAGATGAGAGCCGCCAGGCCCACACCCCTGGGACACCTACCCTGCGCGCTGCATTCTTGTTAGCCCCTGCCTTGAGCAGCGCCTTGATGCAGTCGGGGTGGTTGTTTTGTGACGCGATGTACATCGGGGTGGCTCCACTCTGCACCGGGATGTGCGCACAGAGACCAAGACGAAGCGTGGAAGATCAGTTGCCGATTACGGCCCAGATAATTTAATGTAGTTTAATCACGGAAAGAACTGATACCCTAATATGATGCGATGTTATGATATGGATTTTCGTATTGATTTTGATGCATTGCTCGTTGCTCCTCCCCATTAAGGTTGCTGCCTGCACGCTATCTTTGTGGTTACCGCTTACTCATCCCTTATACACACAGCATACAGGCCCCTGCATTTATAATATCCCACCCGCCCACCCCTCACTACACTCCTTTACCTCGTCCGTGCTCGTAATAGTTCCCCTGACCGAGGTTCGTCATTGCCCCTCCAAATCCCCCTCCCTCCTCCCCCTCGCCCTCTCCCTGCCACTGACCTCCATCCCCAGTTCCGTATTGGCCTTGGCCTCCAGCAGTAGCTCCATGCAGTCCAGGAAGCCCTTCTCCGCGCACAGGTACAGCGGCGTGGCGCCGTCCTGTACACCGGGCGACAATACAGTGCACCAGGATTTTCAGCACCTACATGAGCTAGGCAGGCCTACGTTGCTTACGAGGTTTAGGGATGCAGATTCGGGTCTTACAAGGCCTGCGGTCTTCCACATAGACATAGCATAAATGCGGCAACCGATGTTATTTGCACAGCTATTACTATGTCGAACCCAAAGAGCATGGGACCTGACCGATGGGGACGAAGAACGCCACCACCACCACCAATACTAGACATGTCATCACAATTATCGCCGTTCCCACAACCAAACTTAGCGTCACGGCACTAACCCCCGAACCCCCCGACATCATCCGTTGGTCCTTACCTTGAGTGCCAAGTTGATATCCGCCCCCGCCTTGATCAACGCCCTGACGCATTCCGCGTGGTGGTTCAGAACAGCAATACACAGCGGCGTGTGGCCATCCTTCTGCGGGGCGGAAGCCGGGTGTGGTTGAGCTTGGAAGCTGGCTGACCGGGTCGGAGATAAGTCTGCACATCCCCTAAGCCCGACACTCCGGGAGCAACTGGCCGCTCTGTCGGGCTTAAAGTGTTGGATGGGGTGCTGTGTTGGTACTGTGTTTCGGAGCTGAGTTGCGAATGAGGTGCACCACCATTTCCATTGCATCAGGGCTTATCAAAATTTCCGTTCTGTCCTGTCCCGTACGGGTTGGCGGATTGGTGAAGGAACTCAGTTCCTCATTCTGTTTCCCCAGGCAGAGCATTGCAATATCGCACTCCGCTGCACCCCACTTCACAATCCGTAGCTGCTGTCCCCTCCACCGGCACATACCTTGAGCGGCGCATTCATGTCCGCCCCCGCCTGAATGAGCAGCTTAAGGGGCTCCACCTTGCCCTTCTCCGCCGCCACGTACAGCGGAGTGGCGCCGTCCTGTAGAGGTGCGGGGCAACACGGCAATGACCATCACTTGCTAGGGTGGCAGGGTTATACCTCCCGACCACCTGATGTCCGGAAACAGCTGTGTACGACAACGCCGGGGACTTGCCGGGGTGTGTCCATGCGATTGCGGATGTGAGTGTACCCGACGGATTCGGACGTGACACCGACGGCTGCGTGAGGACCAGGCGGAGTGTGGCCGTAGTGGGAGGGAGGAACGGGGAAGGTTAATATCCGTACTGAATGGATGAGAACTGAGAAGTCTTAGGCGGACGGATGAAAAGGCGGACGTCTTGTGAGAGGTGGCCCATCTATGGGATATCCGTGTGGCCATTAGAAGACCCTAAGAGTCGCCAGGCTAAGTACTGCGCTTGTTCCCGAAGCCATCGTACACGACCCCGTGCGTGGATGGCTCTTTTTAAATGCGACCAATTGCTCGTCCCTACCCAAACGCTGTACAGTATAGTGTATAGATCACAGACTGCCGTACATTAAACATTGAATCCTTGTTTGCCCCAGCCTCCAGCAAATACTGCACAATCTCCGTGTGCCCATTCATCGCAGCGGTGTGAAGTGCCGTACAGCCGCTCTGTTGGGGAGGGTTAAAAGGGGCGAGCAGCGGGAAGGGAGCGGAATCGGGTTTGGATGTGATAGGGTTGGATTTGAACACCGTGTCTTTTGGGGGAAATCGGGCTAATGTAATTCCCACGGAGGGGTATCAGCAACGGAGGGGTGTGTGGACTACGTGAGTGCTGATTGCAGCAGCCTAACAAACCGCTTGACACACCGCTACCACCGCCACTGCGCCGTCTCTGTAATCACGTACCGTCTTCGCGGCATCCAGAGCCGCCCCGCCCCGCACCAGCGCCCGGACGACCTCAAGATGGCCCTTCTGAGCCGCCATGAACAGGGGGGTAGCAGCGTCCTGGCGGGGAGGCACATACATAAGGACGTGGCGACGTCAAAGCAGATATGGTTATGATGACATAAGCACATAGGCGAGTGACGTAAATTAGTGAAATTGTCAGAAGAGCAATGAGGGCGGCATCCGAAACACTGGACAGGCCGGACCAGGAGCAACATGCTGAGGAAAACATGAGGGTTTGCTGCTGGACAGCGCTTCGGGCCAGCAAAAGTTAATTTTATGATTGCAACATCGCCTCGACCGCAACCCACCCCTCTGCGCGCACTTCAGCCCTCCCCCCAAAGCACACACAAACACATGCAGACACTCGCGCTCAACCCCGCCGCGCTGTTGCGGCGGAGTAACTTTGGTTTATTTCCTCCTTATCAGCCTTGAATGCAATACAAGGAAAGGGGCTAAGAAGGGGTTCAGAAGGACTAACTAGAGATGAGCGGGAACTGCCCAATAAACTGAAGTACAGAAGCACGAATATCTTACCTGCCCATGTTTGGCCATCAGCACATTGCCCCCTGCCTTGATGGCCGCCTGAACACCGTCCACGTCGCCGACCTCCGCCGCCCGGAACAGCTTCTCATCTCGGTCGTCAACCGGCACAAACTTGGCCAGGTCTAGCTTGCTGGCGAGCCGCAAGGTGACCACCCGACTGGCTCCCGCCACCTGACCCAGATCCTGAAGGGCCTCCACCACCTGAAGAGCGGGTTGGAGGTTGCCAGGCGCAGGGTACATGTTAGCAAAAATAGCTTTTATTCAACTACGTACTATGAAAGCAACGAGCGATGAAAGCCAAGCGATGAACAATAAGGTCACAGGAGCACGGCGGAATTCCTTGCCCAATGACAATTCCGTCCTCGTCCCCACCTGTCGCGGCTCGTGGTGGTCCAAGTGCTTCCAGCAGAAGTAGCTGTACACCGCCCAGATGCGATCTGCGTTGCTGCTGGCCTGGTACCTGGGAGGAGAAGCAAAGACCAACCCAGGGCGCATGTGGTGCAATCGTTATTTCTTCGTTCTGTTATGTTTGTTTGTGAACGAGACGCTGCAGGGCAATACATAGGGGGAGGGGTCTGCCCTCTAAGAGAGCAAAGGATGCATCGAATAGACCTTCCCCCACCGGTATTTAACTTGATTGGATAATCGTGTTCGGTGGCTTGACTGAAAGGCGCGCGACAGCACGCATCATCCCCACCATTGGTCCTACTCCCACTCCCGCGCCCACCCGCAGTATATACGCCTATAGACTTGTGGTACTATTGATCATCGGTTTCTTCGAGTCTCCATCCTATGGATCCACAACATTCATGGCTATCAATATAATTTTCTCTATTTCTTGTCGCAATAATACACATTCACGCTCCATCCCCACCATCCCGTTCTTGCCTGCCCTGATGTGCCTCATCCAGGTATGCCAACAGCCAACCCTTGGTCGGCGGATCATCCAGTGAGCTACCGCTTTGCCACGTGACGGTCGCCATCTCCAGCAACTGTGCCAGCTTCGTCTCCAGCCCCTCAGCCAGATGGATGCTACCTACCTTCACAGCAGCCGACCAGGGCGCGCCGATAGCGTCCATCAGCTTACCCGCCTCATCGCCCAAAATCTCCTTGAACACTTTAGCCATGGAAGAGTTGTCCTCAAGCTCCACCGCCGCCACCGCGCTGCCGTTGCGGCTCGAGCCAAGAGCGGCGGTGCCAGCAGCGGTGCCTGCGGCACCGCCGCCTGGCGTGCTGCTAGTGCTGCCACCGCCGCTCTTTGCAGTGGCGCCATTGGTCGTAGCCCAGCGCATGGCGTCCAGCACCATCCCCAGCCAGGCATCCAACGTCAGCCAGTGGCATAGCAGCTCGTTACGGCCATGACGCGCCATGCGCTCCATCAGCGTCCAGATGCGGCAGAAGTAGCCGCCGCTGGCGATGAACCCCCGGTACAGTATCGCGTTCAGCGCATCAGCCGCAAGTCCGCGTTCTGGCGCTCGCGATGCACCGTCTTTTAAGAGCCTGGCCGTCTTGGACAGCACGAAACGTGTGACGCCATCGTCAGGCACAGTCTCGTAGGCCGGGATAACGACCATGCCCCTAGCCCGTGCGTAGAAGAGCTTGGACCGCATCACCTCAACCATCACGTTCGATGATCCACCACCATATTGCGGCATGCAGGCCCAGTCAATCCACACGTACTGTATTCCCGTGTCCTCAAGGAGCCCCGTCAGTACCTTGCGAAGCTGCTGGAATTGGCAGTCCGTCATGGGGGAGAAACCTTGCCGCTGGACGGGCTTACCGGCACCCCACCGCCAGCTCACAACAACAGTCTGGGCCCACTGCTCGTCGGTGATTTCAGCGTAGGGCAACTCCAGGCAGCCATGGACTGAGGTGATGTCCTCATACGCCTTCAATTGCTTCCAGGAGAGTAGCTTGGAGAGTTTGATCAGGCGAACGGGAGGCTGGGAGAGCCAGCTTGGGATACTGTTATGGAGATCATTGACCCAGACGGGCAGGGTCGCCAGGGTCTTGTGCTCGCCAAGTTTGGCAATCGAGTGCTGTTTTATGGGATTTGAGGGCGGTAGGGAAATGTTAGTAAGTGTGCGATTTTTAGTGCGACATTTACGGCCACCAGATGTTGGGTGCGAAAACGGACAGATAGAGCCGAGGGTAGGAATCGGGTTTCAACGTGGTCGTGGGTTGAATGGACAGCGAGACGCCAAACCAGTGACCGATATTCAAACATGAAAAAGTGAAAATTTATTCCAGTGTTAACATGAAGCCCATGCGATTAAGAAGGATACTGTTCCGAAAGGTGCCTTCGTCTGGTCCGGAAAGACAGACACTAGAACATAACCCACTTCACATACATACCTGATTACTATCTTCCCCTTGTATAGGCATCTGATGTCCAGCCTACCATGACGGAAGGCAAAGAAAACATCTTAGGCTTGAAAGTCCTTATCGACGGCATCCACCAACTCCTTACCTTTGGAACTGAAGCCCCGCAACCCATTTTCTGTGATCTGGTTAAGTAAAAGGAAAGCCGGAAGGGGGTGTGCGCTGGATTTGAAGCGGCAGTCTCGCTGACACGTCCGCTGTTCGCTTAGTACAGTAAAAGTTCGAGCAACTTAAAACAATTGATTTGACTTCAAGTATTTATGACTGCTTAAGCAAGACCCAAAGTCGTCTACCAAGTTCTTGAAGCTGTCTCCGTATCGGTCCAACGCAGGACAGAGCACATGCAAGCTGATAAACAAGCATACAATTAAATTGTTCCTCGCTTTGCCCCGAATCTCGTTCCCAACTCCATACGCGAATCCCGCGTCGTCCAATTCGGTTGGGCCACCAGTACTGCAATGGCTATAAGCTTTTTATGTAATCCATGTCCGGTGTCAACAATTTCTCCCCCACATGCAAATTGCTGTTCATGCTCGTTGCGTCTCAGTTGACATCTTCTGTTTCTACTTAACCATAGCTGAGGTGCGGATTGATGAAAAGCCCTGGGCAAAAAGACAAAACCATGCATACTAGTAAGCCAATTGTTGATGTGTTCTGGTTTCAGATCATCCTTAGGGATTTATGGGAGGCTTTCAAGTAAAGGTACATGTATTGTTGTAGCCATCAACACGGGTACGCGCTGCATCACCGTCCTGTCGCGCGTTTCGCAGGCTCTTTGACAAGGAAGGTAACTGTGATGAAAGGGTGGAGCCCGTGCCCAATAACAAATTTATTGTTTCCTGCCTGTTTGAGTTCCTGCTACTGTCCATCGGTACACAGACTTGATAATCAAGCGGTGATGTGAGGACTCGGGCGAACACCAACGAAGGAAGGGATGCATGATGATGACTGAAAAAATGCTATGCAGAGCTGCTCTACATATTATCAGTTGCAATTTCAGTCCGGCTGCGGACGTACCAATCCGTCCTGCTGCTGTATAAGTTTGAGTCGCGGTAACTTCAGGAAGCGGGTATTGTGACTTCGGGGAGTTCATTATTGGCCTAATGACCAGACGACCATACATCCCCAGATGAGGAAGATCTGCGAATAGGCTTCCGCCGCATGTAAATGTCATCGAAACGTATGCTGCATACATGCATGGGTATAGTAGGTTCTCCTGTAGGTCCATGTAGGTTCTCTTGATTTGATTCACCAAAGGCTGGTCCCATTTCGTTTTAGACAGTAAGTAGGAATGCCCGCACGGCACCTGCTTAATAAGGCTAGGTTTTACCGACATGGCATATCATAATTTCATGGGCTTCACACATGGGGTGACATGTTGGCCCTTAGTACGACTTTCAGAATAACGGGTATGACACGCCGGTCCCTATTTATTTGTGAGGCTGATTCCTCCTTTGGTGTTAACACATGGAGGTCTGTTAGAGTCGAGCCATGATGCCAAATTCAGGGGCACACACATTTACAGGACTCCGTGGAAGAACTTTACTTGATGAGATTCACAGCCAAGGACCACAACAGGACGCAACCGTCGGTCCGTTTCTCGCATCTGAACCGCACAATTTTGATCGTGATGGGAATGGCTTAGAGTTCCAAGCAATGCGGCTGAGCCCTGAGGTACGAAAGGGATCTGGCCCCAAAGTTCCTTGCTGTTATCGTATGAACGAAGTCGGACGTAATTGGGGGCCCTTCCTCTGTTAGCTGCTGTAGCTCAAGCATATCACGACCAACATCGGAGAGACCCTGACTGGGGAGCATGTGAGAGGGAGCTGTGTATGGGGAGCATGTATTGAAACTCATTGAAAGCCGATTTGCCAAGGGATATGCTGGTTAAGTCCATATCTGCCCATAAACACATATGCAGTCTTCTTAGACATGCAATGAACTCATTGGTCATAATCACAAGACTGGAGGCATAATGAGCGTATGTACCCATACATGAAGCTTTTTCCTCCGGAAGCGATGAATTGTTTACCGTCACGTTTCACCTTGCAAGGCGATGGCCATACGGTCTCTTCGATTGCCGCTCTTCAGGTGGATGACGTAATTCAAGAGGCGGACATGGATCAAGGAAGATGGCATCGATGGTAAGGGAACATCCTTGATAGATGGTTCGCACACGTATGTATACGTATATGTAGAGTGTATATGTGTGAATGTGCACATGCATGATCGGGGACCAGCTCGGATTGCCGGTTGCTTCCAGGGCTCCAGGTAGGTGTGTAACCCCGCCCAGATGTCCCAACAACCTTCGATCTTTCAAAGCGGCTTTCCCTTCTCAGTTGATTTCGTTACAGAACCTTCTCCAAAACCAATTATCACACCGCCACTGCGATCATCAGCATCATGATTATGATCATCCATCTGTCGCAACTGTCGCAGCCTTTGCCGACCATTCTGCTGGAGACATCCCCCGCCGGAAGAGCCTGAAGCCGTACCATGATAGTACGGCCTCACCGTCATCGCCTGCTGTTGCCGCGCCCCCGTGCCTTTCCTCGTCCATGTTGCCAAGGACTTCCCTCTCGAACTGGCGCCGTCTCAGGCCACCGTTCTGACTGCACTCTCCTCTGCTCTCCTCTGCCCGCTCCGAGAACACATACTCGTTAGCCACGGACCCAGAACTAGCTACCGTCGCCATCGCCGCCGCCAGCTGTGCATCCGGATCAGGCATGTCGCTGTCACGGTACAAATTTGTACGGCAGCTCAACATACAAGCACCGGCGGCTTCGGCGACACCACCGTCTACACACGGCCGTTGCGAATCCTGGTGCAGCTCACATTTGGTGCGTGCTCCTCGCTCACACCCTTTCTCGGCGCAGGGGAGTGCTTGCCCTGTTTGGTACTTGTACAGCATCTTTACGTAATACGATGCATCATCATCGTGGTCAGTGGGACGATACACTCCGTATAAATGCAGGCACTGCAGCCCACTTGTGGCGGCTCCGCCACCGCTTCCATCACCAGCAGCAGCATGATTAGAGGCCGTTAGCGAAAGAGCGAGCAGTGTTCCGGTGGCCTCCTCACCCTCCTCTTTCCCCTCTTCGTCCCCAGGGGTATTCGGTGGGAGATACTTGGCATAGTACTGCAAGGCATATCAGCGTTGGGCGCGAGGATAAGTGAGGTGTGTTGTAAACCAGTGATGGGGGAGCCCACAGCGTTGTACATGTCTGCTCTCACACGCTCGGGTAGTCTGAGAACATAACGCTTATCCGAAAAGCCAAAACACCATTCGACCACCCCGACCCCCTTTGCCCCCCGAGGGGGTGCCGTTTCTTACCTTCAGTCGTCGAATGGTACTTTGTCGGAAGCTGCGGATCTGGGCATCGAAGTGCCGAGACACGTTCT
The DNA here is from genome assembly GCA_019650235.1 of Volvox reticuliferus. Lineage (NCBI taxonomy): Eukaryota > Viridiplantae > Chlorophyta > Chlorophyceae > Chlamydomonadales > Volvocaceae > Volvox > Volvox reticuliferus. The sequence continues at coordinate 227,780 of BNCP01000077.1, read as the reverse complement.
TGCCGCGAAGGAGCGCAGGACAGGGCCGCCGGAGCCATAGCTGTGTGGTGGTGATGTGGTGACGGTCGGTGAACTTAAAAGTGCCTTAAAAAGGAAGAGCCGGGCTTCATGGAGGATGGCGTGAAGGGAAGGAGGAGAGGCAGGAGGAGGACGGCAGTTGGCGTAACAATATGTCAATACCCACAAACGCGAAAGTTTATAAGGCCAGCGTCCAGGTTCCGCTGCTTCCCGATGCTAAGAGATATCTCGGTTCCCCGCCACCCTTCCCCCCAGGATCTACAGGACACGGAAAATGCTGCTGATTGAGCTAACTCTCATTCCTCACTCGTGATGGCTTCAAACGGGGGGAAATACCCACAGTGCACCCTGCGTGCGTGCAGGGATGAGTTTCCTGTGTCGTACCTTTGATAAAGTGTACCGTACAAACTCCAGGCCGTACCACAAGGCCCGTGGGGTGCCGTCCCGCCCCCGACTGCCGCAATCGTACACCAGGCAGCTGCAATCGCAAGAAGTCGGAAGGTCCATATGGAAGAGAAACCAAACACAGATCAGTCCGGTATACGCCCAGCTATTCCGTTCACTCTTTCCCTCACCTCATGTCAACTGCCGCAACGGCATGTGCCGTACATACCCTATCGGTCTCCAGAGCGCCAGTCATCATCTTCCCCGAGCACATCCCAGCGATCCAAGACAGATACCCCTTGGTGGGGGGGCCAAGAAGACCCCACATGACCCACACCCCACAGCTTACGACAGATAAACGTAAGGATGTAGCCTGGTCCCGCCAAGGCTTACGCTACCCGGGCTTTACGCTTGCCACCCCACCCACCAGTGCCCCAGGGCCAAGCTGATCAGCAGGTTGGCGTCTAACTCCGCCATCAGCGCCTACTATACGTCATCAAACAGCGACCCATGGGTCACATGTGGACACGGGGGATGCAGGGAATTAACAATATTATTGGGTACTGACAGGCCCGGGCGTGGGCCTAGTAGCTGGGTGGGGTGTGTGATGCGGAACGGGGGCCCATGAATTGGTGGCGGGTCAACACTTGTGGCGCTGTCGTTGACCACTGCCGGATTGAAACCAACCGAATCCTCTATCAGCTTCCCCGTCCTTAACACTGGCCTCGCCCTTTCCCTTAACCAGGGAAACTGACACCTTTCTTCTTGGCTTCACTCTTGTCTACCCAGCGCTCGCTTGCTCCTCTGCAATCTATTTGACTTTTCCTCTATGTGTATGTGTGTAGATTGTCCTCGTGGACTACTTATGAGTTATCCGGCCGTCCTTATTGCCCTACTAATAATACGAACAAATGCCAGCTGCTATGGTTTCCATACATACCTCAAGGTTCTGCTGCTCGCAGGCGGTGCTTTGGATACGTACGAAGCTGCAGCGAAGGGCAGTGCAGAATCCGCAGGCGGGGAGGCAGTTCGTGGTACGGTCTGTTAAACGCCGAGGACAGTAACGCTGCGGTGATCGTTTCGTTCGGAAATTTCAGAAGTCCATACAACGAATCAAAACGCAGAAAAGATTTAACACACTGATTTGTATAATCCTCGCATCCACACGTGTCCGTACCTGTACGGCAACTTGAGCTCATGCAACATAGGCAGGGCTTCTATTCCGTTCGTGAGGTTTACGAAGTGGCGACACTCTCGCAGGTTTAGTGGTTCTTCATCCGTTGGGGCGATAACAAATTCTTTTCCTCTGCTGCTACCGGTAGTGGCGTTCATAACAGAGCTACTGCTATTGCTGTCATGGCCGACGCGTGCATCCTGACCTGAATCTGATCTACAGCGGGTGCTGCGTCTGCTGCTGCTATTGCTGAAAAACTCAAATCCAAATTGGACTGGGGCTAACGTCGCGGGTAGGACAAAAGGTGCGACGTTGCCTACACGGGCATGACACACCAGCTCAATCCCTCCCATGATGCCCTTTTGGACGCAGGGGTATTGTCTTGATGCATGATAGGTGGCCGACAGAGAGCGGCTGCATCGACGAAGCTGAATGCTGCACAAGGATCGTTTATTTATTAAATTAGTTACTTGAACCAACGACATCTGATACAAAGAGCGAGCTTAAATACTGTTAACGTTTCGGTGGAATTTATGTGGCATGAGGCAGCCTTTCAAAGGTGATCAGGGATAGCACGAATACAAAATGGAAATTTGGATGTGCAGGGATATTTTTTTATAATCAGAACACGTTGGACGTACGTATTAATGGAGATTTTGTACGGCCCAAACGGAGCAAATATATCATATTAACAGGATCCATATAATTTCAAAGCCGAATATGATGAAAAGGATGGAAATAATTACTCGCGAATGTCCTGCAATCCTCGTACGCGATCTAGCCGTACAATAGTTTCGGAACTCCAATGAGAAGTCCAATACAGTACTATGATTGATGCAATCTCCAACATCATTAGCTCTTTAACACCATATAAGTTAGACGCAAATACCCACGAACGAAATTAACAACTCGCCGTTTCACAGCCCATAACCTTTCTAGCGGCGCTAAAAGCTTGGTCATCCCTAACTGGCTGCAAACGTAACCGACGCCTGTGCACATGTGTGCATACTGTTTCGTGCACTCAATGAATTTTGCGGCTTTCGGAATAGGAATTTGAGTGATAAGTGACGACGATGTTGGCGGGCGTAAAACATAACCCATGGTCCTCCCGGGTCACACAGGAGGGTAGGAACGGCTGGTTAATGCGATACATGTTACTATCTAAATTTTTGACGGCCTCCTGTCCCCGATCTTATTACGACTGAGGTCTCCTGACTGAGGCTACCCTTAGTGGATGAAGTGAATCTTAAGCCTAATCTAGCTTACAAAAACCACCCCGCTATCCTAATCTTAGCCCCTGTTAAGGCAATTTAGTCTGGAATAGTCACCCCCCTAACCCAATCTTAGCCCAAAGTTTAGCCAATCTAGATGTCATAACCCACTTTCCTAACCTAATCTCAACTCTGAGTGAAGTAAAGCAATATGGCTTGGACATCCTACACAACTAACCCAATCTTTGTCCCCAGAGAAGCCACTCTTCCAAGCTTATGCAACGAACCCAGTAGGAGGGTACACGGTACAGTCAACCTCAGATGCCATGAAGCACCTGCTGGCTGTGGATATTATCTTACATGCATCAAAATATGTTAATGGGGCCCCCATATCGTATTAAAAAGCGTTTTTGCATATCTAGATGCGGATAAAGGTGGCTGATCAAGATAGATGTGGTATCCAGGTGCGGCTAAAAAGGGGATTCTATTGCAGGTAGACGCGGTTTCTTGACACTCAGGTACAGCTAAGGGAGTCCACCCTGATATCTACATCATACTTTTAAATATCCATGGGGCTACCGCTTCTACTGCTGTTCTGGCCCTGAAAGTTACGGTGGTCGTGCAGGTTGTGGGGTCTGCTACCCCACTTCCCTGCACTGCCACCGTCCTGACGAACATTTCTCTGAGATCCCTCCCCTTTTCCTGTCCCTCGTAATGGCCTTTGCCTTGTCCGTCCCCTTCCCCTCGTCTGGCATCAGCGTCAGAGTAACATAGCTAAAGTAAAATACAAAGGGAACATAAATAAAACATCACAGTTAAAAATTCATCAGAAGTGAAGGTATGACAGACAAAAGTTTGCTAAACTGACTAAAAGAGGAAAAAAGATCACAACTAAAATAGCATCTAGGAGTTCAGCTAAATAAAACAAAATTCACAAGCAAGTAATTACGTTTTGTTGGCGACCGCAAAAATTCCCGAGGGCCTTACACTACTAGGACTCGGTAATAGGGGTGACAGTACGAGAGAGGAAATCTGCTAAACTAAAACAACTAATAATCTAAAACAACTACCTAAAAACAATAAATACCTAACTAATAACGATTACTAGACCAGCTATATACAGCGGTAGCAATCAAACAGCTAGAATGAAAAAAGACCAAACAAAGTTGGCAGAGTAGGAAAAGTCTTGGGAAGTTGTGGTACGCTTTCTTGTGGTCATGTTGTCATGTTTATGGGCAGATTGCCGACTTGTTGCTAATTCTTATAATGAACGTGAAAACGTATTTCATGACGTTCAAATTTCGCCTGAACTATTGCTTCAGGTACTTGAGCCTGGGAGAATGTTAAGTACAGCAATAATTCCTCAGTGCTCTGTTAGTGGCCAGACTAGAGCCTCTGAGTCTTTCTTTGCTCTAGCTGGTCCGAGTGAGAGGGGGAGCACGTGGCAGGACAGACAGACGAAGCCACGTGCCCCTCCCCTGCGCTGTGGCTCGGTCCGGTCAGGCCCCTTGGTGCTCGCCCTTGTAGGGCGAGTCGCCCACAGTGTAACACCCCAAGCAATAATTGTTAATATGAACGCATGCTGAATGCTACCTGCCATTTCTCTTTAATTTTTTTAATATACTTACATCTCGATTTTGGCATTTTGTGCTTTGCGGTCCGTGAACCTAGCTGGTACCGGGCCTTACGAGTTCACATAGGGTTCAACCTAATCAACCTACGATGTTATTCATTTACGTCAGCAGCATACACCTTTAATATTCTATCTAACCGTTGCCCCAAGTCAAGTAAGCCAAACTAGCTGTTGAACATAAGCAACATTATGAACCTACTTTTGCGACAGGATGCCTACCTAATTTTTCCTAATCCTATCCTCATATCGCACAAACCCTCATAAACCGAAAGTTACGTCAGTTTATGCATGTCGAGTAATAGCTTAAATAACAAAGAATTAATATAAAATATTAATTTTCGTGGTCTCGCGGAATGCGGAAAGGAGACGTCGGTGCATAAGACTACCTTCAAGGTAATGCAAGCAGTTACCCATGCGATGTAATATGGTTATCAGGTAAAAATACATAATTTTACGTGATCGGTATTTTCATTCTGCACTGGCCCCCACGTACTTGTGAACGAAGGACGACCATACGTGCCGTACACATCCAGAGCTTCCTCTTTGCCAAACAGGACCGCGTTGAAAATAGCAAACGGTCTTTGAAGCAGGTCATTAACGTTTTGCTCGAGCTTAGACTTCATCTTAGTGTACATCGTTGAGCGGTGATTGATACTTTCGAAGAGCCTTCAGCACAGGGCGGCGCATAAACAGTCATCCTCTACCTTAAAACGATTTTATTAAACATTTTGCTGCTTCAATCGCGGTGGTGATGGTCGATTCATGGTTACACCGCGACATGCTTCTAAGGTCCCGGTGAAGAAATTGGCCTCATCACGCGTCCTATACTTGAGCTAAAGAATGGGGTGTGGAGCATCTGTTGTAAGTGATGTTGCGTGAATGGATTTGTTGCAGCTCGCCTACGGGGTTGCATTGGCCTCGTGGGTCAACCCAGCTCTCCTCTGGTGGAGTGTTGCGTGAGTTGTTACAGACTATATTTATGTTCCTGCAGGACTCAAATGCAAGCCAGGCAAAGGTGACGCCTATGCCACTTCCGCCCAGGGCCGAGGTAGGCACCTTTTCGGCCTAATTTCATTGCACGCTATAGTTTACATGACAATTTATTTCGTATCGACCGAACTATCATGGGATCACCGTTCCCGAAGTAATGCATTTCTTTGTGGGCACCGCGTCCCCAAAGCATCGAAATAAGCACCGAGTTCCATTTGTCGTTGAGGCGTGAAGGCACCGTAACGAAAGGCAAGGTTTCGTACCCATGGCTTGGTAGCAGCTCCATGTGGCCGCCTTTTGGGCGCACTAATTTTCCGATTTTTGACATGCTTGCTTGACGGTATCCCATCTGTCGTTATAGTTGTGGCTTCTAGATCAGTGTGTCGGGGACGGACAGGGGGCGCAGCTTCATCTCCAGTTAACCGGCGAGCGTCTTGTTTGCCAAAGAGAGCCTCTCAGGCTTCAGTACTTGAATGGATTTGCACGTCTGTACCAGTACCTCCTTCCGCTGCCCGGATCTGCTGCATGTCCCGTCCTGGGGCATCCATATCTAACAGCAGTAGATAAATGTCGTTACTTGCGCAGCTAGCACGCTCATGGGACACATGCAGGGGACTGTTCCCAGGTACATACACATACACACATCTCTGAGAACCAGCCTATATCAGCTTAAGCCGCTTTATAAAGTGAAGTAACCTGCTCGTGGATGAACCTTCAAGGACTGTCGCTTACTTTACCTAAACATGTTTTGGTGCCGGCGACCCCCCCTGCCTGACCTGTTCTTCCGTCCAGAACGTGCTGGCCTGCATTCAAGACAACCGCCCGCTCGATGACCTGCCCGACTGCGTCGCCGATCTCCACTATGGGATGCCAGCATTGCTTAAACAGGCACCCATGCGGCTACTCAAAATAAATAACGTACTCGCCTGGACCAACCTCCGGGTGTACGAAGAAGTACCCCCCTCTGCCTGCCTCAACCTGCCCTACGCGGAAGTGGATGACGCGCTATGGGACCAGACTGCCGTACTTTCCTGGCGTTGGGGCGCTCCAAAACCCTCAAAACTTCAACACGGTTACTCCCCCATGCTGCAGCCGCAATTCACGGAGTTCTGCGAAGTCCTCACCCGCCTTCGCGACAATGGCATCCAGTACGTGTGGATCGACTGGTGCTGTGTGCCCCAGTACAGCTCCTCCCCCATGGTGGAAATCATGCGATCTAAGGTGTTCTACATGCGGGCTCGCGCCATGGTCATCATCCCCACCTTCCACCCCATCCCGCCCGAGGGCATCGTGCGGCTGCTGCTGGTCAAGGCCGCCCGCTCCCTGAGGAAACGGGGCCATAAATCCCTTCAGGGGGCCGCGGCCGCAGATGTCATTAACTCCATCTTGGCAAGGGAGCAGGTCGCGGGTCGAGAGTACTTCAGTCGAGTGTGGACGCTGGCGGAACGTATGGCGCGTCACGGCAGGTCCGAGCAGCTCTGCAACTGGCTTTCCCTAGAGGCTTGGCTGGGCATGGTTGTAGATGCTATGCTTAAGAGCACCGATGACAAGACGGCCTCGCAGATCTACAAGAAGATCCTCGGCACTGAGGCGGGGGACCTGCTGGATAAGATTCTGGACCCGCTGGCCGCGGCGGTGAAGACAGGCAGCATGCTCGTGGCAGAAGGTCTAGAGGAGATGGTGGCGCAGCTTTTCGAAATGGCGGTCAACATGTGGAAATCGCAGTCCATCTTGGAGGAGGCGCCCACCAAACCCTGGCTGCTGTCGTACTTGGAGGAAGCGCACACGGGCGTGTACCAGGCCTGGAACGAAGGCGACCGAGTGTGGGCAGTTTACAGTTATTTCTGTTGGAAGCAGTTAGATCAGTTACAGCCCACGGCACTGCTAGAGGCGCTTCAGGACTTGGCCAGGGTGGCGGGTGCGCACCGGCGGCATATGGTGGGCCTGGCGAAGCGGCTGGGTATTGATAAGTTGTTGCCTGTCGAGGAGATGGACGAGCGGTTGATGAAGGCAGCGGAGGTGGGCGACGTGGCTATGGTGCTGCAGCTGATCGAGCAGGGGGCCAACACTCAGCTTTCAAATGAGAAGGAGGTAAGACAGTACAAGAAGGGGAGAGATCAGCGAATTCTGGGTGGAGGGGGTTGGGCGGGGGCGAGTGAGGGCGTAACTCACCCCTTTGCGGGTGGAGAGCCCCCCTGCTCCTGACAAGGGGAACGGGCGGCCGCAGTGCTTGAAACGTCAGGGTAGCTACTCGACGGGTGTTCATGCCCGAAAGCCTACAGAAGGTCCCATACCCTTGACAAAGCAATATTAGGTTGGTGGCGGTCCTTAACGCAAGGCAGTTAGGACCATCTGACCTAAGCCAGTTCCAAGGGGATGCTCGATGCTGGAGGCGGTTGGCGGGTGTTGGGGACAGAGACGGTTGCGGTGCGAACGTTGCAGGCCTCAGTGACTGTCGGGATCAAGATTAAAGGGATCAAGATTAAATGCATCTCATCAAATGAAAATCAAATAAAAAACCTGAGACTGGAAGTGGAACGCATTGAAATGGATTATGAAATCTCCGCGCCTGCACCTAACATAACCTGCGAGGGAGTGGAGCGGTTTCGGCCAGGAAGAACAAGCTTACAAAAGCAACAAAAAAACTAAGACTTAGAGGTCGGGTTTTAGAAATGACAAGGGAGTTTCACGTAGGGGTTCGGGCCGTAACCATATTGCGTTGACTGCATGGGGAGGGGGGGATCCCCAGAATGTATGGGGAGGACGCGAGAAGGCAATGGAGACGGGCCAGGGGGCAGGACGTGTCAGCATGCGGAGTGGGATGCGATTCCAAGAATTGAGCCGCGGAGAAGAAGAAGCCGAGGAGGGCGTGCTATTGTAGGGTAATGTGTGCACCTATGTCGTTTACAAAGATGAGCAGCTGGGACAGGATGCTGCTCCAGGCGATGCCACCAGCTCTCACCTCAGCGCAGCAGTGCTCGGCTGCCGGTCATCGTTCGCTGTTGCCCCAAAATGTTGTCGCTTTGTCCTGAAGGCAGCGCAGTGAATACTGCCCCTATAGCGTCCGGACCCTCCCGACAGCACGCCCTCGAACGTTCGTCTGGGAGGTTTCCTGGGCTGTGTACGGGAAGCATCGTTCAACGTTCTAATTTCCCCCCTCCCCTCCTCACGCCCCCGGTGCTGTCATGCCGCCTGCCCCAGGACAATGTGACTGCGTTATTCCTGGCCTCCCAAAAAGGCCATCTGGATGTGGTGAAGGCGCTGTTGGCTGCGGGGGCGCCCATCAACGGCGCGAAAACGGTGCGCGAGGGATGCCGGACCTTACGGGCAATGGTGCTTGGGGAGATTGCGGTCACATTTGTGATTTGGGGTCCATAGGGTAGCCTGGGGATTGAGGTGGGAACGACCTCGTAAAAATGGTGTGCTGCGAGAGATTGCCGTACACCTCTGGCCCATCAGCTCTGAATGTAGGTACACGTACAGGAACAGTGCTGTGCAGCGGGACTGAGCTGCGCAGGGTCAGGAGCTGGCACTGTTTATTTTGGAATTAGACAGATGTGTTCAGGGGGTCACTGGCCTCCTTGCCAGTATTGGTGCGCACCTCGTCCGCACCGGAACCCTGATATCCACCTCCCTAGACTCGGCCCCTCAGCCCCTAAAGGTGTTACGGACGGCCACAAACTCACCCCAGGCCCTTCCGCCCTTCTTTACATCTCTTCCGCTTCCTTGTCCTGTTCGGATCCCTCTCATCCCACAGAGCGGCTGCGCACCGCTCCACACTGCCGCCATGAACGGCCACGTCGAGATTCTCGCGTACCTACTGGAGCGGGGGGCCGAAAAGGAGGTCTCCTTCCATGTACGTGCTCTGGAAGATGGTCTGTCTCGTATGCGTGCGTGAGGTATCCGGCAGATGATTTGTCATTTTCATTCGTTATCAATTGTGAACGAGGTCTACCTCACGGACTGGGCGCTGAGAACTTCGTCCATCCGTAGTGGCGGCCCCCCTCTCATTTGGACATTGGGCGTTGGGACCTGAGAACGGGGCGGCATCTCAGCTGGTCAGCTCCCTCATGGTCTCCAGGAAAATAGGGCATTGCCATCACGTATGTACTTCGATCCCCTTCTTACAAGCTCATTTTCTCTGCCCATATGCCTAACTTGCTCCCTGCCTGCCTGCTGCACTCGTGCTCGCCACCACCGCTTCTCCGCACCTCCACAGGACGGCGCCACTCCGCTGTACGTGGCGGCGGAAAAGGGCAAGGTGGAATGCTTGCAGAAGCTGATTGATGCGGGCGCTAACAAGAACGTCAAACTCAAGGTTCGTGGTCTGGGTCGGAGTGCGGGTGGTAGTGCGGGTGTACAGGAGTTTGTGTAAGGTACCCGGCCGTGCAAGGAACCTGCACATGAGGCTGTCGTATCCGGTGTTGATGTGTTGCGGGCACGTGCGTCAGCGCACTCGGTATATGTGTAGATGTGGACTATGTGCTGGTCGGAGGGTGTTATCGCGCGCGATGCAAGTATCAATCTACGGCTTTTCCTGCGGCGCAGGGGATCTAAGAATTACTGTTGCTGTTGCGGCTGCTTTAGCTGCGGTCCTTCTCGGCCCCCTTCTTCGTACCGCCTGAGCGAATGCGCTTTACGGTTTAGGTCATTTCGGCTTCCCCTGCCCATAAACCTCATGTCCCAGCCACCCCTCAATGCCTCTCCGAAACCGCAACGTTACCCTCCACGAAATGAACTGAATGACATCCGCAGAAAGACGGCCACACGCCGCTGTGCATTTCGGTGCTCAATCATAACACGGAGTGTGTCAGGGCGTTGCTGGCCGGGGGAGCGGACAAGAACCTGGGACTCAAGGTGAGATGCCGGCCACGAAGCGTTCCCCGCATCTCCAGATCATTGCATTCGTCTTGCTTGTTGTCGGGGTCATTCAGCGAGAAATGGTTGCAATTGTCCTGGCATGCACCCAGGCCTTCCTTTGCTGCGGTCCAAAACGGCAATGGTTGTTTATAGCCACCACCACTGGATACGCCCCTAAGCCCCATCGACCCAGGGGAGGTCTGACACGAGATAGTGACCGTCGTTGATAGCCAGATCTAAGGACAACAGCACCCAAGCCGGCCCCCAACTGCCCAGGCCCCCCGACAAAACGTATTGAAATGTGTACTGGCTGCGCTGCATACCACATACGAACTTCACACGTCCTAGACGTGACTCTACGTGCATGGTGCTGTCGGGGGCTATCGCACGCAGGATGGCGCAACGCCGCTTTACCTGGCAGGTGAGAAGGGCTTCGCGGACTGCATAAAGCTGCTCGTGGACGCGAAGGCGAACACGGAGCTGGGCATGGAGGTGAGTAAGGCTTGCGCTTGGGAGGATAAGGAAAATAGGCAAGGGAACCCACAGGCGGGTTGGGGTGGGGGTCGGAAAGAGGGAAAACGGGACCCATCCCTCGTCAGGAAGCGGCTTCCGTTGCGCTTTGAAGCTACAAAACGCGGCCGCAAACGCATCCCAGCAAGCGCATATTCAGTTATGCGCAAACACGGACAAGACCTCGCAACGTTGTTATTGGTTGCACACACACGCAATGGAACCGATGTCTCACTCGGGCATGACGCAGCCTCCTTGACGCGGTGTCCTGGTGTGTCTCTGGTGCCGCTGCCGCGTGCACATGTGCAGAGTGGTGCCACGCCCTTGTACATCGCCTCACAAAACAACTTCCCCGAGTGCGTTGATTTGCTCATCAAAGCGGGAGCCAACAAGAACGCATCGCGCAAGGTGAGATTCAGAGGAGGGCGCTTGCGGCGCTTGCGCGTCTGCTCTCTGCACTCGTGGTTGCTGATATTATGTATGGTGTCCTGCTCTTTGCTGTTGCTGTGGTGGTGGTGGTGGTGGTGGTGGTGGTGGTGGTGGTGGTGAGATTGGGGGTGGGGGATGGGGTGGAATTGGGGGTGGGTAATCGTCATTACTCCCTTCACATCGCCCATACCCTAACTGACCACCCCTCAACATCATACGCGTCCAGCTTTGTGTTGCCATCCTGCTTACAATCCCCTACATGTTGCTGTAGACCCCAACTCATCGCCATGGGGCGCTTTCACCTCACCTCCCAGGGTGTCCGAATTCGACCACCTCCTGGTCTTCCCATCGCAACCCTCTTTCTGTGTTGGGCCCCTGACCTGAACCCATTAAAGCCCAACATTCCTATTGATGATTTCCGCTTCCCCATCAACGCTCCTTGCCTCGCCTGGGCCCCACATCGCTCCTGCACAGGACAAGGCCACTCCTTTGTACATCGCTTCGGAACGGGGTCACATCAAAGTTGTAAATATGCTGTTGGAGGCGGGGGCCAACATTGAATGCACATTCCAGGTGTGCACCGAGCGGCCAGTAGCGGAAAGTAGCGGCCAACATATGTCCTCTTGCTAGGTATTGACTGAGGAAGACGTTGGTATATAAGTGTAGCTGCGCAATCTGCGTATCGTTCCGTTCTTCCGTAAAATGACGTCCCGGTGTTTGTGACGAGAGGCAGCAAACAAACCCGCAGCAGTAGCAGTGGCACATGGGATGGCCGGTCTTTTTCCACCACTGCCACTCGATGGCAGTAAGCCCCCTTCCGCTTCCCCTCCGTTTCCTTACCCGTGGTAACGCCCCACCCCCCCTCCCCGGGGACCGTCCTTTACGGTCTCCGTGTTTCACCCCTTCGCACTTCACAACCCGCAGAGCGGTGCGACCCCCATCTACGTGGCGGCTCAAAACAACCGGGTGGAGGTGGTGAATGCGCTGATGGCCAAGGGGGCAAACAAGCTGATTAAGCTCAAAGTAAGTCATTTGTGAGCTGTTCGGCAGGCTGGTAATTGTTACATGATGTCCCCGTCCTCTTTTCCCTTCCGCGTCTGGCGCCTACCGACATCTTCATTCAGGTGCCCACAAGTAATGTGAACTGAGATGTTGTTGGTCCACCTCACCCTTCCTCCCGCATGCCAAGTTATGGCCCTTTCTGTTCGTCGTGCTGTTCTCCTCACTCCCACTCCCACTCCAAACTCCAACTCGCACTTCTCCAGGGAGGCTATACGCCCATCCACAGCGCCGCACTGGCGGGGCATGTTGACGTAATCAAGGCCCTGGTCGAAGGAGGCGTCGATAAGAACGTGACGCTGGAGGTATGCGTTGGTCTTAGCGCGCGTTAAAAAGGGCAAAATGTGCCCGAGGTTTACTGCTCCTCGGAGGAGGGCGGGGATGGGGAAGGGAAAGCGGGATCAACATCGTGAAATATCATGTCCCGCATCCTTTGTGTTTGCTTTTCCCGCTGGCTTCATATTACATTGTATAGTTGGCACTTCGCTCCATCCATCCCTCCATCCATCCCTCTTCCCGACTGCCGATTAATTCGCAAAGCTCTCCGCCTGCCATGGAGCTGCCCCTTCATTATCCCCACACTCTCCCGCCTCTCCAACAATGACCGCTCCTACGTTTCCTCGCCTCAGCCAGTTTCGCGATGTCCTCCATCTGTCTGCCTCCCTTCCTTTTCCGTTACCTCTAAACTCCTTCACCTTTTCTATTCATCACTGCAACAGGACGGGGCGACTCCGTTGTACCTGGCGGCGGAGAAGGGCCACGTGGAGGCAGTCAAATTCCTTCTGGAACTCGGCGCGGACAAGACGCTCGCAGACAATGTAAGTAAATAGATCTCTGCTGCCGCTGCTGCCAACCCGCAGCGAATCGTTCGGTTCACGCTCCGTCAGTGTCGGGGGTGGGGCGGATGATTGCTCACGCCCTGGGGCCCAGGAAGCACCTGGAGGGCGTATCCATGTGTGAGCCTCTTCCTCCCCCTCTCTCACTCGCCCAGCCGTCTTTCATGAGGGTCCATCTTCAGTTTCAGCGCACTGACACTCTTCCGCGCTATCCCCATCTACCCGTCCCCTTTCTACTTTGCTTTCTGCAGAACGGCAAAAAGCCCAAGGACGTGGCCAAGTCCAGTGTGTCATCTTTGCTTTGAGAGACGTGACGGAACCAACTTTGTGCCAGCTGAAGGATCCGTACGAGATCGGCACGGGCGATCAGACACGCCTGCGGACATTATCTGCCGTTTCTTGCCAGTTTGGATGTAACTGTCCGTCTGTTTGGCAAGCATCAGAGCTGCAGCAAAAGGGGGACGGAAAGGGTGTTGGCTTGGACGACATGCAAATGCTCGCTCGCAAGGGATCAAAACGGGGAGGAGCCTACGCCCTTCCCTTCCTATCCCAAGCTCACCCTACCTGGCCTTTCTAGGGTGCGAATTCATCGAAATAGCTGAGCACCCGAGCGGTGCTCGCCGCCCATTAGGACTTGCGAGCTGCAGCGGCAGCGATTCGGGCTGAGCTGCTTGCCCTTTGATGGGAGACAACCCACGGCAAATAACCGTACTGATCCAGGGGAGGGAGGCCGGTGGCTGGGGGGAAGGTACCAGGTGTCGCGTGTCCTGTGTAGGGAGCGGGGAAAGGTTGGGGTCGGGCGAAAGCACGCGTGCCTGCTTTTAATAACTTCTTTTTTATTTGTGTTTTCACATCGAGGGCCGGTTTTGTGTACGCGCGGGCGAGGGAACATGGACGGCGCATTTCGACGTGCGAGTTATAATTATCATGTATGCACAGGACGGAAAAACGCCAGGTGCAAAATATTGGATGCTGGCTTACGGTCCCTGGTCAAATCCAATAGAGTCCCTGTCTACCACATGCGTGGTGGTGGTGGTGGTGGTGGTGGTGGTGTACGTTTGTGCGTGCTCGCGCGTGAGGCGCAATGGCACAGGGAAGAAGAGGTTCGGCTGGTGGTGGTGGTGATGATGGTAGAGAAAATGCGGGTCGGGCCCAAGTCGTGTATTAAACGTTACTGTACAGCGTGTATGGGATATATGTCAAATGGACTGAATTCGGGGTTGATGTGAGCGGCAATGGTGGCGGTAGTGGTGGCGACGGGGATGGGCCCTGAGGCTGATGCGAGGAATCAGGTGCTTCCGTTGGGCATGCACTTAGGGCTGCTGCGGATGGCTTAATTGTTGCTACTGCGCACTGGACCCATTACCCGCTGTGAGACAGGCGCGGGGCACCTGCGCGTGGGATGAAGAAGGATTGATGGAGTGAGAAGAGTACATGCGCATGTGCAGTGGACGTTCAGCCATCTCTCCTTCTTAGTCGACCCTCCCCCGCAGATAACGTGACAATACACACACGAATGACTGACATCCGGCATGAGCACCACGGGGCCGTGTACGTGTGTGTATGTGTATGTGTGCGTGTATTATAAGCCATGTCCAGGCGCGCGGTATAACATATGTGGAGGCTACCGTGTTGCACACACATCACGTGCCATGTTAATGGGATATTGTAGAGGGAACCCTCTCTCTCTCTCGCGCGCGCGCGCGCGTGTGTGTGTGTGTGTATGTGTGTGCCTGTGTGTGTGTGTGTACGATGTGCATGTTGCTTTGTCGTAGGATGGCGTCGTGCGCATTAACCCTTCATGCTTTACCCTTCGTTTCCCTTCATGCTACAAAGTATGAATGCGTGCCCGTGTCTGTGTGCACGATCACCTTAAACAGGCGCTCATTTGGATCATGTGATCATTGGGTCGGGGCCACGCTCCGATGGGCGTTACGCGACATGGTATTGGGCGCATTGTCGAATTATCAAATGAGCAAACCCTGGGAAGGCGGCAACGACCTCCAAGGGCCGGTGGAAACTGGCAAGCTCAACTATTAGGACTCCTAGGTTTTTATCGTACTTTGTTGCATCGCGCGGCCAAGACCACTTCTCCGCCTCGCACATATTCTCTTCCCGTGCGGGGCTGTGATTCGCACCGGGAGCTCCGCTTTGCATCTATCCTCTTGTGTCTTGGTCTGTCGCTCGATTCGTGATGCCCATGTGCTGGTATCCGTACACTTCCGCACTTATGACTAATGGTGATGACGATTTCCAAACGCGGCCCCTACATACTCAGAGAGTGGCGTGCCGGTTTTCAAGTTGACCCTTGCCGTTACCCGAAGATCGTGCGCTTGACACCAGTTTGGGCCTTGGGTGTGCCTAGTACGACCGGACTACTATTTAAACGAAGATCAACAGCGAACAGCCCAATGGCTTGTTTGTGGTTTTGTAAAGCTCTGGCTGCAAGCGGCGAAGTCGTGAGCGAGGGAGAGGGGTAATGTCCGCCCACCCCGCCAGCTCTGAGGACCAGGGGCCGTGTGTGTAGTCGTGCGCTGTTGATCTTGCAGACTCTTGCAGTTTTTGCGTCCGTGTCGTGTCCGTGTCCGTGTGTGTCCGTTTGTGTGTGTGTGTGTGTGTGTGTGTGTGTGTGTGTGTGTATGTGCATGCACCGTCCTGACTCTGGTGTGTGCATGCCATGCTGCTGGCGGTAATGCGATCTCTGAATACCCCGCCCTGATGGATATACCTGCGGCATTCTGCTGTGGCCGATGTGTGAGTTCGCGCAATGGGGATACCGGGGTGTTGGCGGTGACGCGCAAGGGCGCCTGCGACCATCCTTTCCCGCTTGCGGCGCTTGCGACCCCTTTCCCGCCCTTTGCGCGGTGTCCGCCTGCCAGCCTTTTGCCGCTTTGTTCAGCGGGCAGAAGCTATGTCGGTACATGTCGCAGCGGAGAGGAGGGCTTAGGGTGTCAGAGAGGAGCCCTGTGGCCTTTTCGGCCGCGGCGACTTGTCCTGTGTATGCGCCCGGGTCCGGCATTGGGGGCGGGGACTTCAAGAGCTATATGGTGAAAAAGAGCTTTGAAACTCGGCCAAATTGTGTAGGGCCACCACCTCTCCCTTCTCACCCCGTTCGCCTTCGTGGAGGACGGGCGACTGGCTTGTGCTTAGGCTTTTCCAAACTCAACCATATGTACGGACGTTATGACTCGTTATGTAACGTGCAGAAAGGAGCATCTCTCGTATGCTGTAGGGGCTTCAGCAAAGGGGACCAAGGCACTGCCGCCGCGGGGGATGGATTAAAACGGGAAGATAAGGCCGGACTGGGCCAAGGGCTGCGCTGGGCTTGCCTGGGCAAGCATCTGGCTGTCGTGCTGCTGGACTGAAGAGTATTCTTTTATACCTTCGCTATATGCAGTGCTCCTATTGTTGGTTCACCTCCAATATGCACTGTATTAAGGTCACGGACATGATATGCACTGGTCATGGGACGTGTCAGGCTAACACAAATTTACAACGGATTCAGGTCGTTGGCTTTGTTGGAACTGCTCCGTACATTTGAAGAATTGAGGCACGCGTCGCACCGCACAGCATTTCAAAATACCTAAACTTTTCGTAACCAGAATACCCGTAAGATTCGCTTTACATATAATTGAAAACTATATTATTGCCAACTCGAAAGCACTTCCAGAAAAGTTCCGATGCACAGTGTAGAACCTATGTCAGCTATGAACGGAAAGAAAAAGCGATCCCGAACCTCGATGAAGGGACAAGGTGGCGACATTGTGCAGCCTTTGCCAGAAGAGCGGGCGGCGGCACTCAAGGCGGCATTGGACAAACCTATCAGCAAGTTGGACGCTGCACGTTGCATCGTTCATGTATTCAACACGGTTTTCGGTCCAGTAGTAGCGAAGCAGATTACGGGTGAAGTTAGCACAACCTTGAACGTGCCCCAGTTGGACTTGAAAGCCTGGCTGCCGAAGCCGCGCGAGAAGGTTCAAGTACAACGGCGCAACAAACCCCGGACGCCTTACATGCTTTTCTTATCCTACGCCATTTCGGAGCTGTACAAGCATAAGGACTTGCCGGTGCTGAAGAGGTTCCTTGCAAAACACGGTGACCACGGCCGCATCGACATGCAGGCAGCCAGCCAGCTGTGGAAGATGTTGCCGGACGTCGACAAGGTATGTAAGATATATGCCCGAAGTCATACTAGACTACATGGAGGGGCTTCCCCGTCAAGCGAGGGGCGCCATGAACGAATTACTGTAATAATCGTTCCGCCGTTCCCTCAGTTTCCGTTAGTGAGTGCCCCACAGTTCCTGCCCACGTGCTGCCTTTTTCTTAAGGAGTCTGGTTTTATGGCTGTGATGGTGATGTCGAATGATTAAGAGGAAATGCACCATACTTACATCACGGTTCAGTACCCCTTCTCAGTGACAAACGCCTGTAGCCCGCCCGCAAACAACATGGTCAACATGGACCGAACCGCAGGCCCGATTGACCGCGTGGCTGGGTCCGTTTTTGAACTCCTTTAACGGCGAGACCAAGCAACGGTTCGAGCAGCGGCTGCAGGAGGGAGATACGGAGAAACATCCGTCAGGGGGGGAGCTGCGGGACCGCTACGTCCAGTATGTGGAGGCCCACCCGGAGGCATCCTTGATTCGCCTGCTTCGTCTGGATGGCAACACGGAGGGTGGGTCCTAATTTTATACCTCTTATTGCATTGCGCGAAGCTAGTCTTCGGGGCTCGGGCAGGGTAGCATGCGCACCTGTTCGGGAGGTAAGATCTGGCTAGGCCCGGAAGGGACGTAGGTTCTGAATGCGGTTGGCATTCTAGCTGGCGGAAGAGAATTGATTAGAAGAATGAGCGGTGCAAGGCAAATGATGTGACGATGATGAGCCGAATTTTGTTCCACATGGATGGTCAATTCAGTTTTACTAGATCTGGATGTTTGACTGATTGCAGATTTGACCCCTCCGGATAATCTCATAATGGGTGCTGTCCGGACGGGCAACAAGGCTGCGGGAGGCGCCACCGTTGCTGGCCCCAGCACTGCGGGCCCCAGCGCCATGGACGTCGATGAAGAAGTGGAGGAAGAACACGAGGAGGAGGAGGAGGAGTATCAGGACGCGGACGAGGATGAGGGGGAGGCAGCCGTGGACGCGGACGATACGGATGTGGTGGTGGAGTTTTCTCTGCCAGAAGCTGCTGGTGGCTCCGCACACCGCATCAGCGACAAAAGTGAGAGCGAAAGTGAGAGTGAAAGCAGCACGACGAGCTCTATCAGTAGCGAGAGCAGTGAAGTTGAGAGCGAGGAAGAGAAGCAAGCTGCACCCGGAGCCAGCAGCGGGGTGCGCGCGTCCGGTGCCCAGGATGAAGAGGCCAACAAAACTGGGGGTGATGATAGCAGCAGCAGCGAGAGTAGTGGAACTAGTGAGAGCAGTACGAGCAGTGAAAGTGAAAAGGGGGATGGAGATGGAAGGATGTCACAAGAGGAGGAGGATACCAGCAGCAGCGATTAAGATTGGGCTGCCTCAGTCGCTAATCAGTAGCCTCTTGCAGTTGTCATTTGGGGTACGTTGGACAGGAGTGACGAAAGCCGACAGAAACGAGACTCAAAACCGATTGCTGAATGCATGATACAAACCCTTGGCGCCTCCTAGACAGGGGATGGCTCATGATCGCTAACTGGGATGAGGAGGGCCAGGGATGTGCTAGACTGGATCCAACAGTCCAACCAGACGTGCATCTGGCAAGGCTAGGCAGGGGTGGCCGTTAATAAGAGGTTCTACGATTGGAATGCCCTGTGTGTGCGATGTCGTTGATTTGTAGCGAGCATTGCTTTCCAGTATGTCATGGTGTTTGATTTATTTACAGTGTACGAGTATAGGGGTAAATATGAGATTATGGATGCACGCCTGTGCTATTGTTGTGTGTTTCATAGTGGTATGTTCAATTTTGGCGCAATCCAGCCACCATTGATTTCCACGGTCATATCATTAAGGTGACGTAATCCTGCAAATCCTGCATAACCAGGTGTGTGTCCTCTGTTCGTGCAACTGATCGCTGTTTGCATTTTACAGCACACTCGAGGGACTTTGGTGAGGGTAGTAAAAGTGCATGTGGATTCTTGGAACAGCTATGACATGGTTTGAGGGGATCTGCAATCCGCGAACACGGGGAAAGCACTCCATGGGGCCTCACTTGTCCGGCAGGACTGTCCGTTGGCTTGCATGTAAGATGTTGGTGGATCAAAAATTATTTCCTTGCATGCCATTGACTGCTAAAACGATTTATATGGGATTTGACAAGAGGCAAAGAAGAACAAACATAGGCACGATCTGGCACGGGGAAACCATCTACACCGGAACAACAAGCGACACTGCCGCAAAAGCAGGATCGGGGGGGAGCTGCCATCTTCGCAGTGAGCCCTGCGCGAGTACAGAACGACAGCCAAGCTGTAATTAGCTGAACTTGTCTCGCCAAGCACATGTCGGCCGCATAACCAGCAACAACATGAATCACCCACCACAGCCCCTATGTCTGCGGATGAAGGACCGAAGCTTAGGGCAAGGGAGAGGGGGAAGGGGAACACGAGCTGCCATAAAGAAAGGCCCTGCGTACATGATGCTGGCTTGAAGGTGAGCAGCAGCTGGTGCAGGTGCAAAAAGCTATTAAAAGGCAATAGTTGGGTAACAGCATGTATGCAGCTGCAAAATTGACAAAGGCGACCCTGCTGCGGCGCCAACCGCACTTTCAAGTGATATTAATTTCAGGATTTGAAAATTTGCTGACCAAAATGAGCGAGCAGAGCGAGCCATGACTTCGCGACTGCTCAACTCGGAGTTCCGTTGGTTGGAACCTCAGCACATTCAATTCCGCCTTCAGCCATGAAAGCACGTGGCTGCGCGTCGCAACTTCATTGAGTCTCACATTCAATTTCCCGATTCGCAGGAGTACGCGTTTAGCTATGAGATCATTGTTGGTCGGGGATTTCGCCTACTTCGGCAAATAAAACAAAGCCTAACAATAATGGCGTGATATATTTTCTGTCCCAACAGCGCTTCCAGAGGCGAAGTAACCAATAGTTTGGTTTCCCGACATCCCAACTGCTTTGTATGTACGCCTCTCCGATGATGTAAATAAAACTACTAGATTATATCCGTAGATATGAGGACCAATGATTTTAATAATAGTATATGCAATGTGTTAAACCTCTGAATGCCTGTAATCAGAACCGAAATATTTCTAAGTCTGTACGGCTGCATCCGAAGTCGGAGATTCGCCTCAGATTATCGAGCTCTATTATAATCATTTCATCGATCGATTGTTTGTACCTTGTTAGCGAAAACCCACGATTTGCAAGTTTTGCACTTTCAACTGGTTGTTGCCATGGATGATGACTTGGAAATTAAGGGTCCTGGATATGATCCAATAGCGGACGAATTTGCAACGTAAGTAGCAAAGCTGGAAAAGTTTTGGTATGGGGGAGAGCGAAGCATGACGTTGTTCTTCCCCGTGCAGATATGAGGATTATTTAGACAGCCAGATTAACAGCACTGATGTATATTATCTTGAAGATGTTGAGCTGGCGCGGCAATTGGTTGAACTTGGGTGAGCTGGGTACGCGTCTATCGACTCTTGGACCTTGGCGACATTTAGCCATGGCTGCAAGCTGTGAATATGCTCCTAATCCGTATTGGGATGTCGTAAGATTTTCTCGATGCAAGCAAAGGGTTGTGGCGGGTCCTCGAAAGACCCCCGGGACGCCATTTCAACAGCTCCCAGAGCATCCGGCGGCCATTCACAGCTACTACCCCAAACCTGTACCGGTCACAGGATACGTGGGAACGGGGAGGTTATCCGGCGTGAGGAATTCGAGCAACGAAAAGAAGCGTCGGAGCAGGCTCGGCAAGCACGACTGAACAAAAAACCCAAAAAGCTCGCATCCCAGGGCAAGCACGTGGAGGAGTATCCGCTGCTCCAGGTACAAATGTAACAATATGGGTACACCTCCAGTGAAGGGGAACTTGGGACAACTTAAAGATTTGTTGGAGCAGCACGGATGAGGGCCGCTGAGGCGTAACACGGGATGATTATCAGCGGTAGCTAATGGCACGCCCTGATGTAGTTGCCGCCAAACTCCTGCTGCTGTTGTCAATACCGTAGCAGCTGCAGCAGTAGCAGTTGCACGGTGTGGTTTATCCATAAGGAAGGAATCGCCGTGTTCCGGAAAGACAGCGGCTTCGTTGCGGCAGCTGCCTAGGCCATCAACGAAGTTATCCTAGTAGACCTCAGCTTCCTTTCCGACATCTTTATGGGTTTCGTTATCGCTTTCAGTACATTCATATAATTAATAAATTAAAATAATCAATCATTTATCCTTTGCCCTCATCTTCTCATCCTCCCCCACACCCGCCCCTCTCATCCCATCTTTTTCCCACAGGCGCTAAAGGACCGCGAGGAGGCGGTTCGTAACGGCAAGTTGACCACCATCATTTTCATCCGCGACAAGAATTCTAAAGGCCAGGTACGTGCGGTGGCGCCCACCGGGTATCCCACGGCGAATACATTCTTTCCTCAACTCTCAAGCCCGTGGATTGTTCGGCACATCTGTGGGCCTCGTTAACCTCCCCCTGATCCCCCAACTTTTGGGTGGTCCCCACCCGGGCTCCCACACACCGACTTACCGCGTCCCGGTGCTCGCCCACCCCTCCAAACTCCGACGAGCTTCCCTCCCGTCAATGCACCGATACGATCAGGAGGTCTCCGGCTACATAGATTACGGCCACCGGTTAAAGACGGAGAGCATGGAGCCCTACTTCGACCGGAAAAAGCGACTCATGCCCCGCCCCTCCGACCTGTCCTTCTACAACTGGGAAACGCAAATGTCCACGTCCAATCCCACTCCCAACTTCCAAGTAGGCTCAACTGCGGGGGCTGACCGGCGGAGAATGGAGGGGAAGGGAATGAGGGGGAGATGATGGGAGAGGCAATTTAACCACATTCCCCCACTTAGGGCTGTCCGGGTGTGCGGATGTGTGCGGAGTGTGGGGGTGGGGGCGGTGGAGGTGAGGGGTGGTCTGACTGACACGTTCCACTCGGGAGCTTTCCCGCGAGGTGAGGAAGAGGGTTAGGGCTTAGGGGGGACTCGAAATGCAAATATATCAGCGGCAGAGCTGGGAACAGCATCAAGTGCATCCGCAAGCGCAGCCCCCGTTTGGGTGCCAACAGCCGCCTACCTCGCCGCCAACAACGTCGCGTCCCAAGATAAATAATTTGTTTGGTTTACATTACAGCTCATTGGCTTTCAGCTGCGGTCTTTTGTTTTTTGCCTCCTTAACCCTTCCCCGCCCGTTGCCCCGCTTAACACCATGCCTGTAGCGCACTGCTCTTCGTTAAGCCTAAACCCACGGCCCCCGAAACTCAACCCATATAGGTCATCGCCGACAATGAGGCCGGACTGCTCTTCAAGAACAAGCGTGACCGAAAGGTCATCAACGTGGATCCCAGGGCCAAGCCAGGGGACAACTCCACTCGTACGGAACTGGAAACTACGGAGTACCTGCAAGTGGTGGTCTACGACCACGTGACACGGCGGCGGAGCTAAGAGGCGTAAGGGTTTCGGAGCGTGCATGTGGGCGTATTAGGACTTTGCGCCGGCGGCGGCGGATGAGGAGGAGGAGTGCAGAAAGATGTCAGTACGGCTTTACCAGGAAGGTAGCAAAGGTAGTCCCGTGTTTCGGTGGTGGAGGATTTTACATTGAGTGGTACCGCCAGTGATGGAAGTATAGCTGAAGTATTGACCTTATGATGGCGGAGCGCTGGGGGAAGATTCCGGACCGCCACCCGTAAGGTTCCGCTGCGAATTGTGTCACACGGATGAAACGAGTTCGTGGTCCAGACGTAGCCGGCGCAAGCATGGATTCTGGTCTAGAGCCGCACATGTGTGTCAGTATGTCGGAATACCGGTATACTGTTGCACTGGTGTAATAAGCGCAGCCGGATCAGTGCCCACCTCGATGTCGGTGAAGGAATGGGGGGGCCGAGAGGACATGGGGAGAGGGGCGCGCGGAATGGTTTGAAAGGAGAGGGTGCACGGGTGAAAGTGGGCGCGTGGGTACGGGACGCAAAACTGTGGGACGGTCACGTAGGTCCACACGGACCGCCAGGCTGTAGGTCAAAATGCATGCACGCGACCTTCGAGACCGCGGGGTGCTTCAGTGGTACCGTGTTAGCTGGGCTGTCGCAAACCGCGATGATCTTCTTGCATAGTTTCAGATTTATTAATGTTTAGATTTATGCCTTTTAGGAGTTAGGGTACGGAAGAGGGTTTCTGGTTCATGGAGCTGCGATGGGATCAGCACCTGTATTCACATATGTCGTGTCGGCACATCATCGACGATGCGTGCGTGCGCGCGTGCGTGTGGATATGGCGGCTTTTGTATATGCGCTGTCGCTTCCTGTTCGATAAAGCAAGGATCGTAATGTCTTGAAAGCGACAGCACCAGACTACGGCTTTTCAATTTGGATGTATTTACCGCTTCGGATGCACATTTCTTTACCTAGCTATGAAGCTGACCATAACTAAGGCTAGGGGGTTCTTACAGCGTGCAATCCACAGAGAAAAGTAATAAAAGGTCGACGGTAGAACTGTCCGAGCAGGATACTTGCTGGATAAGCGTGTACTATTTTCCGTCGCGGACTGAAAATGGCCGTCAACACAGTGCCCTTGCAAGTAATTTTGGCTGCCTTGCCGACCCTCGCTGAAGTCCTCTTTCGAGCGACGAGTGCTACACTTATTGCGAAAGCCCAGAGATAGCTTTGCTCATACTTAAGCACGTAAGGCGATAATGATATAATTAAAAGCAGAACACTCGCCCGAATCTGGCTAGATGTGGTTAAGCTAGAGCTGCTAAGCGCAGCATGGCTACGGAGCCACTTTCTCAAACTGGCAACCCAGATCAGGAAGAACCTCCACCTCTTCTTGCTCTTCCCGACTCGGTTCTCCTGCTGGTTGCCACACGACTTCCATCTCCAGACAAGAAAGCCGCACGGCTGGTCTGCCGGGCCCTCCACATCGCAGTTAACCATGCGGTCGCCTCCTTCCTCCTCACGGATATAAACCTGCCAGTGCTGGCACCTCTGGATCCCAAACTCCGCCAACAGCACCAGGCCCTTGAGCTGCAGCCGCATCAAGCTCATCCCCGCCGTGGCGCACCCCTGCATCAGATCTTCCCTAACTTGACGCACCTCTGCCTCGCGCTGTCACCCGCCGGCGGTCCTGACACGCGGAGAGCCGAGCAACTCCGTTGCCTAATACGTCAAAGCCTTCCCGCGCTGCGCTGCCTACGCTGCCTAGACCTCTCCCTCGCCTGCCGTGATGTTGCGCTGGGACGCACAATCGAAGCATTCTACGACACGTGGGCTATAATTGTGGAGGGGCTGCCTGTGGGCCGCCCGGTGCGGGTGCTGCTTCATCCCCCAACTGCGTTGTCAGGTATGACGGCAGGATCTGGAGTTCGGGCGGCGGCTTCCACAGCTGCAGCTGCCGCAGCGAGCGACATCCTGCGCAGCCACCGTGACGGCAGCAGCAGCAATCGCAACGGGGATGACTCTCAGAACACGCGCGGCAGACACGGTGGTGGGGATGGCGGAAATAGTGAGGCTGTGGACAGCAAACTTTGTGCCGGCACGAACATCGCCAGCGACGGTAGCAGCGGCAGCTCCTGCCTCTTGGCCGACATGCTCGCTCTGTTAGCCGCCCGTCGGCCTGCAGCGGAGGTACAGCTGGTAGCTGCACCGCTGACAAGCAAGCGATACGACAAACCACGGATACCGTCTTACGCGGAGCTTCTGGCGGCGCTAGCGCCCAGGGATGCGTCATGGCAGACAGCGGCGGGTTCTTACTGCAGTAATCGTGGGACATGTCCAGCCGTGACGGCGCTGATCCTCGGTCCTGAGAGCTTTGATCCGGGCGGCGCCGCTGCTTTCGCCGCTACTGCTACCGTTGCCGCTGCAGCTGGGGCTACAGCTGTGGATGGCGGTCGTGAGGGTGGGGAAAGTGGCGCCGGTGGTAATGCGGCAGTGGCGTGGCTGCCATACCTCGCCGCCGCCAACACTCGCAGAGGTGCCTCCCTCCAGCAATTAACTCTGTGGGAGACCTGGCCGCTGGAGGGGTTGCTCTGCGGAGCAACACCTGGAGCTGGAGCTGGCGGTGGTCGAGGCGCAGATGGAGGCAGCGGTGTGCCGTGGATGCCGGCGTTGTCGTCATCAGCTTCATCGTGTTTCCTGGGCCTCCGGCGGCTGGTGTTGTCTGATCAGCAGGTAGGCAATGAGGCGCGGGAAGATGTTCAACCCTTCCGGCTGCTTTTCGGAAAGTGTTTCTTAGGGTTTGGGGGTTGGAGCGAAGGCAGATCACCCGGTTAAATATTTCCATGGATGGTGCCGGAGGGAGCTGCCGGAGGGAGCTGCCGGAGGGAGCTGCCAGGCTCAATGCAGCGCCTCTGGCTCGGCTGCAAATGGATGTACAGATTCGCTGACGGATTCGCTCTTAATTGGCCCACTTCATTACCCTGTGTTGGGTACCCTGCGTCGCATCCTGCATGCATCTACCGTAACCTGGATCTTGGATCCTGAATATGATAATCTGACGTAGGCTGTGCTGGATCGAGATCGCCTATCTGCGGACGCCCTGGCCCCACTGGCCGTTCTGAAAAACCTCACACGGCTGGAGCTGGCGTCATTAACGATCAACGCAACGGCAATGTCGTCGTCGTCGTCTGAGAGACGAGGAGCTGCCGTACATGGCAGCAAGACACGCCGGTTCGGTGGTGGCGGCAGGAGAGCTTTTACGGGTTGCGGGCCCAGTAGCGGAGCGGCGGTGATGCGCGGCGGAAAAGCGGCGGCATCAGCGGCGGCTCGTGCAATGGCCGTTACGTCCTTACCGCAAGTAGGATAGCGGGGGGAGTTTATCGATTTCTATGCTTCGAATTCACATTTTGTGTATGTATATGCATGTGTGCATGTATTTATTTATTATGTGTACATGTTTGCTGTTGATTTGATGCACGCATATGCATGCACCTCCATTCTTGAGGCTTGGTGCAGTAACTTCATCCACCGCTAGACGGCCGCAACGTCACACTATCATACCTTTCCCACACAGGTACGGCACCTGAGCGTCTACCACGCGTTGCGAGTTGTGTGGCCAACGAATGGCGACGGCTGCCATGATGACTACGGTAGCAATGGCGGTGGCGGTGCGTGGCACGGTGGTGGCGGTTATGCCTCTTCCGCCGCGCCGCTGGCGGCGTTGTTCCCCTGCCTTCGCCACTTGTCTGCTTGTGTGACCACTGGGTCGCCCGGAAGGCCGGCTTCGGAGCGCTGGGGCTACCTGGCGGGTCTGGGCTCCACTCTTACGTCGTTACATCTACGGGCGGTGGCTGCAGAGGACCTGTGTCTGCAGGTGAGAGGCACGGGCAATGGAACACTGGGGTCTACTGGAGTCACTGTTGCAGGCAATGCTGCGGGTAGTGGTAATAACACCCTGTGCTGGAGCCGTGTAATGCACTGAAGACGGCTATGACCTTGTTGCGGGTCAATGCAAAGCCGCGTAAGAACGTTGCCACTGGTGACAGGTCAGAATGAAAGGGACCCGACGGAGGCATCGCGTCGTGTAACCATCGTCGATCTTAATCCCCCACCCCGCCCTACCCCACGCCAGGGTCGCAGTGAGGTGTTGGCCGCGCTGACCCAGGTGACCTCTCTGCGTCTATCAGCAGAGAGCGGCAAGGTAGGTCGCTAGGTCGCTGGCGGACATACATGACGAGATATGCGCACCGCTCTGCCACGTGAGGCCGATGATCAGCTCCCCCGGGGCCCGGGCAGCGTTGGGGACCCCAATCAGGTTTCCTTCCGGAGTGACGCCGTGTCCGTCCTCGCCCCTCTTTTCACCCCTAGCCAAGGGGGGTTTATTCAATAGGCGTTGCTTCAATCCTACACGGACTCTGCTTCCGCGCACCTCAGTTCTTATCAACACAAGTTCCTCCGCGACGGCAGGTAACTCAGATTTGAAAGTTCCTTACAGGTCGACGGCATCCGCGGTTTGGCGCGAACCATTGCCTGTTTAGGATCTGGCCTGGTGGCGTTGCGTCTGTCTCGACTGGCTACTCGAGGCACCGACGCACGGGTCGCGGAGCTGGTGCTGCCCCGCCTCACGCGTCTGGACTTCCTGGGCTGCTCCGGCGACCTGATCGCAGCGTTTGATGGACTGGCGCTATCCGCAGTGCGGCTGCGGCGGCTGGAGGCGAGTGGGGCCCACCTTATTGATAAAGGGCATACTGTGTCTCTCATAAGTTTCTATTCGTGTGTGGTTAAGTGTCTGGCCGCTGCGGACCTATCGAATTTGTCGCACTGTCCCGGCACGTACATCGCCCCTGCGTGTGATCTGAGACCCCTTCCACCATTGCCTATACCACCACGACCACGACAGGTTCGCGAGTGCGAAACCGTCCGGCCAACGGATTTGCAGTGGGCAATCGAGCGCCAGGTGAGGGCAGGCACGGGGCCGACGTTTGAGGGCGGGGAGGCCATTATATAGCCTGACCACTCGCCCACCACGATTTTATGCAACTGGCAAAACTCGACAAGACGGTATATTCTCCTGGGCCAGCGATCGCCTGAGGCCGTCTCTCTTCTCTTCTTCTTTCCCCACGCATTCAATTTGGTCTGCTCCCCTCTGTTCGTGTGGAATCTTCATCCTAGCCCACCCGGCCCAAGGTTTTTCCAGCAATCGCAAATCCGATAAACATCTCATCACATACACAGGTCGGTCTGCGGCAGCTGGTGATTCAGGACTGCCCGGGGCTGCTGGCGGGGTCCCGCGGCGCAGCAGGTGCAGGCGGCCCAGCGGCTGCGCTTCGAGCCGTTCTGCGCGCTTCACTGCGCCTCTCCATCGCCACCACGGACTCGGCTGAAGCCCGAGCTCTCCGGCGGAGCAGGCGGCGAGCAGCGGGGACCATCAGCCGGGCGATGACTGCCGAAGGTGATGGCGAGGAAGATGCCGTGGGGAGGTCCGCTGGGACGATGGCGGAGCCACTGTTACGGCAAGGACTTACTGCAGATGACCTGGAAGAGCTTTAGGGTAGGGGTCGGCGCAAGGGGAAATCGCCATCGCCTTGGGGGATGGGTTGATTATAGCTTCGTAGGCTGCAGTGCAAAGCCGTCGGTACACAAGCGAAGAACGGAGGGACACGAAAAAGGAAAATGCGCTTGCATGTATGCAGAGGACGTAGAGACCGCAGGACGTATATACCTACATATGTGATCTGCTCGGGAGTCAACCTTCCACGCGTAACCGTAGAAGATCGCAGCTCCCTCCCGGTAAAGGTTGTTGAGGAGCACTGCTGTATGAGGCGTGTGTGGTTAATGCTGTCGACACATACAGTGCAAGCTGCTGAAAGATGCGGGCTGTTCTTATTGTAGGATGGAGGTAGTCTGAGAGATGCAACGGACCGCAGGAAGATCACAAACCTTAGTTGGGGTAAGGCACAGGGTTTCATGTAGGCCGTGGTGGGGGAGGCAAGCGATGCCATTACCTGCTCACCTTTGCCCCCAAAGTTCGCACTGGGTTGCCGGTGTTGGGCTACTTGTCGTAAACTGCGTCCTGTGTATATTGTACTCAAAAATAAAACTCTTCGCCACCAAATTGATAAATCATTTCGTTCATGGGCCAGCCAGCCTTCCAGACGGGTGAATCTGCGCGATAGTGTTCCACGTGTACGGCATACACCATGGTTGAAAGTCGTCTCCTTGACAGGGAACGTGTAACGTTTACGAGGCACACACACAAAAAGGCAACGAAATTTGCCAGCAGGAGAACGTTTTTGTCAACTGGGCCATCCTTTATTTGTTTCTGCCAACATTCCACAATAATCACGAGGAGTAAGTACCAATAAAAATCATACAAACTTGCTTGACATTTATTGCAGAACACTTTTCAAATTCCACACGTACGCGTGCATGCGTTGTCAGTACGCCCAGTCACACACATCAAATTGCCGTACGATTGTTACCCCAATATACGATAAACGACATCGATGACCCTGCTCCAACTATACATGTGCAGGCGTCCTTTGCGTAAAGTATACACATGTTGGCACAAACGTGCGATACTTTTATTAAGCAACGACCAGTGCAAAAGCCATAACTCGTATGCACTCATCCTCGCCGGGTACGTGCAGCAGACAGAAACCTTCTATCGTACATCAGAAAACGCACACTGACATGAGCACATGGCGCTTTCATTCCATGACACTCCTGCGATATACAAATAGCATGTATCAAAACCCATACATCTGGCATGACATGCAAGCATCGTTATGATGCCCGGAAAGTATTCACCAATTAAGTTAGGCATCCTAGCCGCTACATTTTTCATAGAAATTCGATCCAAACCTTCGATTAAAACCAGGAGGAGTTTATTAGGACATGATGTGCAGAAGCCATGCGGTCAGACCCTTACCAATTCTTTAGGATTGTGGCAAGTGCATTGCAGCGCACCCCTCCGAAACATCTCACTACAAATATTTTTTAAAGCCGTTCTCACTATCAGCCAGCACCAGGGGAGAATCTCAACCATGCCTTCGCAAGTATCGCAGGTCTGCCCCAAACGCGTCTCTATGCCACTGGGAAAAGACCCTCGAGCCCTATCCGAAATTAGGCTCCCGTAGCCAGAGCTGCGATATATGATGCCTCGAAGCTTTCAGAATTTCGCGCTATTGACGTGGGCTCCTCAATACACAATCGCCACGACGTTGTCAGCGCAGTAGCATGGGAAGTACTTTGTGTCTCGCTGTGCTTGAAGAAAATTTCCCTGAATGCGGTGCCGATGTTGTATGCTAGGAAACCACCTGACGTCAACACAGCGACTGTTCCGAGAAGGGTAGCTGGTGACATATTTGAAGTATCGATATCTGATACAGGCACACGTGTAGTGTCGCAACAAGCGCTGTGGTCTGGCTGGACCTCCGTCATATGGATGATCCGTCGCCAATCCAGTAATGGCCAAACCCTTTTCCGTATCTCGGGAACCGCGACCCGATGCTCAAATGCAACTCCAGTTTAAATTTCAAATTATGTATAGTGGAACGCTGCTGACGCCGTTCGTTGTTTCGGCTTGTTGCTTGTTTGTTTGTTAGTTTGTTCAGGTTTGTTTGTCAGCTGCGTATCATAATGTTGCTGGTAACAGAGGTGTACATGTGGAGTTCTGCAGCTTTTGCTGTTACGCATTAAAAAAAGAAAACTACAAATGATGGCTACGTAGTCTTGCTGCGAGGATTCAGTCAGGCTGCAGCTTACAAATCTACAACGTACTGTAAGCTCCTACATTGGAGCTCGGGTAGGATGACTAGGATTCTGCACAGAGCCGGATACTCCCAGCTCTAATAACCCGAATGCATTAGATAGCAAGCAGCTGCATTGGCCGTGTTTTCTGCAGCTCTTAATGCCATGGTATGCTGTGGGTGCGAGGCATCCATTCGTACGCCTGCCTTCACGGGGCCACACCGTTAGACGAGCACCAAAGTTTGTTGTCTGGAGCCTAGCTGGTCGATGCACGTAATATGCCCAAAATGGATGGTCAGGTCAGATGCGGTCGGTGGGCCAGGCCATGGCAGTGGCGCTCGTTAGGCAGATGTGTGGCACCCCACGATGGGATGGGATGGGGCCATTCGCTCACCTTGTTGGCAACGTTACGTCCAACGTCCAGTTCGTCAAGTGTGGCACAGGGGCGGACGTCAAGGAAGGTGCCGGTCACCAACCCACGGGTCGCTGCAGCCGATTCTTCCGGGTGCATCAGAAGCTGGTGAAATGCCCTTCCCCGCTTACAACACCCAATACATCTTACTGTACTGCCGCCGCAGGGTTTTACCTGCGGGGAGTCACCTGAGTAACATTCTCACATACCGTATTGGGTTCTTCAAAGACCTCGCCCAGGAGTGGGACAGCAATTTAGCGGGCAAGAGGACAACATGGACCCGGACAGCAGTAGGTGTAAGCCTGTCTTAATGTTTTGTACTTAGTTTTCTTCATCACCATTACAGGGAGTGGCAGGGCAGTCCAGGATTCTTACTTTTAGTGCAACTATGGAGCAGAAACTGCAGAGTAAGCAACCTGCCTAAGCAACATGTCATGTCTGGCAAAAAGAATCTTTGCGGTAGGATAAGACAACGGCTGGTAAATAATAAGGTTAGATAGAAGGTGCTGTTATCGGAGGAACGGGCGCCAGCTTGGCGATCGCATATGTAGGGCCCAAACTCGTTAAGATCCATGACCCATGGGCCTTCAAGGGCCAGGAAAAACGAGTGAACGTAGTAAACAGTGGGGAAAATGTCACAAGAATTGAAATAAATACCTTGCTAATGCACTACGGACACGATTTAAGTATTTCTGTGGTGGTTAAAGTGCTTCTTGCAAACAGGCGGCTGTCCGGTCCTGGTAAACAGCATGCAAACTGACAGACCTAAGATGAGACAGTTGCGAAATATGTTACCTGATGAGTTTTCAACGATATTGTTGGTTCCTGTCACTACTGGCTAAAAAATACTGAAGTCGCCATCATCTCAATAACGCAGTTCAGGACTTGTAAGGAAGCCGAATCATTCAAAGAACTTCTTTCCTGCAGACTTTACCAATGATTAAGTTTAAATTGGTTTCCGATTACTTGGGCGGTGAC
Organism: Volvox reticuliferus; assembly: GCA_019650235.1. Classification (NCBI taxonomy): domain Eukaryota; kingdom Viridiplantae; phylum Chlorophyta; class Chlorophyceae; order Chlamydomonadales; family Volvocaceae; genus Volvox; species Volvox reticuliferus. Next base: position 195,957 of record BNCP01000077.1, on the reverse strand, counting down.
AATCGCTGCGACTAGGGTCAAACCGCTGTTTTCCTCGACGATGAGCTTTCCTTCACGCACATGTGCGTCTACTGCCCAAAAGACTAACAATATTTTCCAATCGCTTCCATGGTCCTCACCTTGCACCCGACATCTGGGTCGTTTCAGCCTGCGGTCACGAGGTCCAAACCAATGCCGAGGCGTCAGCCACAACATTATCGAAACCCTGGCTGACTGCCCTGAATCGCCCTTCTATTCTCTTAGACTCGCGGAGCACCAAGATGTACGTTTTTTGCCGCTTCCTGCCCAGGGGACCCAGGGGTCCCGCCCTAGACGAACACAACAATCTAGTATTTAGCATCAATCTATCCACTCTTATATCTTACTTAACTTCCCACAACTGCTCCATTGCCCCCTCCCCCGGCCCCGCATCTCTCCCTATCCACCATAAATTTATTCTCAAATCCGTATCTCTCGTCAGTATTTCGTCCCACCCTCATGCTGCCAGCAATGACGGAACCTCAGACCTCAGATGGCTTCAAGCAACACGTGCTTGAGTGTCTTTTCGCTCAGATTTCGCTGTCCTGATGGCCCTCATCCACATCCACATATATTGCTGTATTACAGCAGAGCTAGAACGGCTTTGAGTGCCGTCGTCAAGACGATATCTTTCAGCTTCATGGGAATCCCTGGATCACAGCATGTCGGCTGTCAGGGTTTTGATCTCTGCCTTCCCCACGTCCAAACCCTCCATCCCCTGCACCTTGGCCCCTTCCCCCCAACACAGGTTCTTGCCGTATTCTACCCCCCAACTCTAGCCCCTCGTATGTATTTATCCTTTGCCGCCATCCCTCCCCTCAGGCTGGCGGCTACGCACGTGCGCTGCGGCGGCAGGTGGGCCAACTGCGCCGCCTCAAGACCGACCCATGGGCCCTAGCGCTGTCCACTTCTCCCAACTGGGAGGCCCTTTTTACGGACGCCGACCGACCGTTGGTGGTTGATCTGGGTTGCGGTGCGGGCAGGTGCATGCTGCTGGCTGCGGCAGAGGCGGGGAGGCGACAGATTCAACATGGCCGGCAGCAGCAGCAGCAGCGGCGGGAGAGGCGTCAGGACCGGCAGGAGATGGCGCCCCAAGCGCTGTGGCGTGTGGCGGCGGCGACAGCGACGGCGACGGAGGGCGCGACGATGATGATGGAAGCACGGGTGGCGGCAGATCTCACGACTACGTCTGTGCCAGTGCCAGAATGCGCGGCCCATTTGCCGCAACGTACGGAAGCGACATGGCGGCGGCATGTTCAGGCAGGGGATGACGCCGAGACGAGCAGTAGCTATGGCAGTAACACCCCCAGTGGCAGCGGCAGTAGCAGCAACAGCACTGGCAGTGGTGATCAAGGCAATGGCAGCGTTTGTGGCGACGGAGGCGGCTGCGGCGCCAATTTCTTGGGAGTGGACGTTCGGTTGGCTGTAAGTTGGTTGGGAAGAAAATAACGGATCCAATGACCCGCGGGTCGCACCAACCCCACTGCCGCTCAAGAACTACCACATAACCATATACCTGAGGTGGTTGTGTTAATGTTGGGGGAGATATATGGCAGTGGGTACCAGGATAGGGTTAGGGAATCAGCGTCAGGCGGCCTCAGGGGCCTTATCGTGGGAGCGCTACTGTGCCGCCGCCGCGCAGGGTCACTGTTTGTTCCCGCTCGCGATCTGTCGTCGGTCTGTCGGTCTGTCACTCCGTCCTTTATTCCGGCATCAGCCGATGTCCTCGTTGGTTTACGCCGGTGGGGACCACACACACCGCGCCTGAAGTCTCATGAGAGCTTAACACCCCCCGAGTACAGCCAAGGCATCTTGGCCCGTGTTTCTGTTCACACATGAGTGAATCTGGAATTATATGTCGCACTTTAAAGCAAGGGTCGTCGCTTTTTCCGTTCCGTTTAATCCGTTCCCTTTATTCCGTTGCGTTTGCACCTCCTCTCTCCAATTGGCCCCAGCTGACCTCCAGAGCTAACGCCTGGGCGCAAATCATTGGCGTTCACCGCCAAGCCGCATTCCTGTGCGCCAATGCCAACGCCAGTCTCGTCCCGCTGCTGGGGTCGTACGGTAAGCGTACGACATTACCCTTGAATGGGCCGGGTAAGACACAGCACGCCGCTGGCGGAAGTGCGGCCGCGGCCCCGGCAGGCCCCGGCAATGGCATCGCCGCCAGGACAGCTGCGGCTGGCGGCCATGACGGCGAGAGCGACGGGCAGCTTCGTGGCGGCGGCGGCGGCCGGGTTGCGCTCGTGTGTTTGCAGTTCAGCGACCCACCGGTCCGTCGTGAACAGCTTGTGGGCGGCAGTGAGCTGGTGTCACAGCTGGCCGAGACGCTGGAACCGGGAGGTGGGTTCGTGCGGAGTATTGCCATTGAGTGTTCGGCCGAGTGATGCCAAGGTCACCAGCGGACTGAGGACCCCGAGATTCGCAACGGACGGAGAAATGGACCGAAATGGAGATATCGGTCGTTGAACTCATTAGCAGATACAAACCGCAACTGCCAATCAAAACAGTTGGGACGGTTGGTGGAGATAACCGCAGATCTCAGTTCTCAAGACGCGGTGAGGCCAGGTCGACGTAGCCACCTCCAGAGTTAGACACTGATGAAAGAATGGAGGAGCGCCGAAGAAGGACCAATTTGTGAGCTTTGACGGGCAGCGCTTGTTGATGCAGCAGAAGGAGAAGGCGGTTCACTCAGCGTGCTGTTTGATTTTTAAAAAACTAGATGTTGCAAGGGCGCAGGTGCCGGTGACGCTCATCACGCACCCTCCGTTGCCGCCCACCCTCCACATAACCCTCTGTTGCCGCCCTCTCCCACCCACTGCTGTTCCCCCCAATACCGGCACGCAGCCCTTGTATGGATCCAGTCCGATGTGCCGTACATCGCCAGATCTTTCCGCACACTGTTTTGGCGCCACGGCGGTTTTGCGCCCAGCGCCCGACATGCTCCAACTCCCGGCGCCGCTAACAACCGGATGCGGCATCGGAACACGGCGGCGGCGCCGTCAGGACTCGTCAGGCCCAACTCGCCCAAACCCAACGCTCAATGTGAAACTTTGCCGGATGATGCAACAAGAGATGTTGTGGTTTCGGAGGCGGCCACAACCGCCGCTGCTAATGCTGCCGCAGAGGGCTTTCCGCTGCTGCTCCTAGAGGCAGACCTCAAGACGCACGAGGAGCCCTGGCTGACGGAAGCTCAGGTGGCGGCGGTGGTGGCCCAACAGCGCCGAAACCATCGGTTGAAAAACGACCTTAACGGGGCAACTAATGGTCAACGACATTTTGAGGGTTGCGAGGCGTTTGGCGAGGAGGAGGAACAGCAGCGACAATTAGAAACGAACCACCAACGACAACAACAACAACAACAGCCAGGATATCGAGGGCGAATAGAAGAAGGGGAAGAAGAGGAGGACGGAGAAAGGATAGGCTTGTACGACAGCACCAATGAAATCAGTGACGACATCGAAGGCGCGGGAGGTACGGCGGGTGGTACGGGGGATGCGCCTGGATGTGCTCATGGAAGTGGTCGTGACGGTGACGGGGTTAGCAGCAATGGCTGCAGCGATGGCCGGAAGTACGACATCGGTTTGGATGATGAGGGGGAGGAGGACGGCTGGCAGTGTCTGCCGTGGTTGGCCTCAAACCCGCTGGGGGTGCCGACTGAGCGGGAGGTGTATGTGGAGCGGGGGGGTCGGGACATCTATCGACTGTTGTTGGTGCGGGTGCAGCGATGAGGGGTGCGGGGTTTCGGAGGAGGAGGATATTTTGCAAGTTTCGAAGCGACCAATGGAGGAATTGCAGTTGAGGGGTGCGTGAAGTACCATGAATTTGGGTGCCAGAGATCCAGGAGGACGAGGAGGGCCTGCGGGAAGGGGGGAAGTTGCAACGCGGTGGGTTTCGGAAGGGTGGGTCCGACTGGATCGAATCACAGCCGGAACGCTGAATCCTGCACCTACCTACCGGGATATGGACTGCATCACGATGGATACGAGTATTATGACGGTGGCTGAAAAGAGTCGGGCTGCACACGCTGCACAGAGCAGCGCAGGAGGGGGAAATCTCCTCCTGCTCAACGTGCCACTGCTCTTTCGGCAAGATGGAACCAACGGGTGCTCAAATAGTCCCATGGGTGGGTACCAGGGATGACCATTTACCGACGGACTGCTTCCACAATATATAATTTTTCTAAGTGGACGGATGGACGGATCGACAGGCGGAGAAACGTCCGTGAAGGTCCTGAGTGATCCACAGGGCCAGCGCCGCCCCACCAGCCCGCCAGACCGGCAGCCATCGCTTTGTGGCGTCTTGTGGAAGGCCCGCTCCTGTTTAGGCACATCACGTACTTACGTTACATGTGTCAAACGGAGCTTTAGAGCAGTTAGCAGGCAAATTTATAGTTGGTGGAGTGTAGCCGCGGAGGGACGGAATCCCCCTAGCTGCAGACCGCTCTCAGACCGGTCAACCGCTCGCTAGCCGCCCTGTATAGAACGGAGCCCAATAATGGAGAACCATGTTGCCGGCAAGATAGGATATGATAGGTTAACCAGGCAAGAATTCTTCGCAAGACACGGTGTCGCGGCCGTAACAGTGCCCACGCGAATGCTAACGCACCGGCGTGGGAAGCCCTGACGCCTAGAAGAAAGGGTTTACTCCAATTTCTGCAGATTTGATGAGTTTCATGTAAGAGTGCTTTGAAGTGACTTATGTACAGGACCTCGAGAGGTTCAGGTATAATATACATAGACAAAGCCGTCCAGGGCTCATGGCGCGCAGTTGCATGCACGACCTAGGGCGGCAAGAGGTCGCCGTCAATTCTGCACAAAATAGAAACGGTTTCTAAGTCCTAGCTCAGTATGCGCGATTAACACGTTTTTGCTTACTCTTCATAAGTAAAGTCACCTGAAGCGACTTCCATTTTGCACGCAGTGGTCGCGAAACCAAACTGTGTGTGGCAAATTAAAATTGACGTTAATTTGCATGGCATATATCCCCCGACCGTTTGTGGGCACAGTAAGGATTCCCAACATTGGGGCCGCCGTCACGTAATAGTATCGTAACCCAAAATCCGAGAGACCTAGCCAGTTTAGGTTAACGCAACCTCGGTAAAATGACTTGAATTGTAATTAAGTTGAAAATTATACATACATAACATTGATAGAGATTGAAAACAGGATAGACCGCTTCACGAACATATACGAAATTCCTTTCCAAGGCGAAAGAGTGGAGCCTCAAGGGGTTACCGCATAACTACGTTGCACATCAATTTCTGCCATGACCCTTTAAATCGCATCTGCATGGCTGCATGAGGCGAACATTGTCGTAACCGAATATATAAGGCCCCGAAAGGATGCCGGAGGTGTGAAGGTACTTAATACAGCCAAACCCCTCCTGAAAGCATACAATTCCTTTAATTTCCTCGAACCTTTTGTCTGAGCAAGTAGGTAGTTAATTTCGCAAAATCTACATTTCCGGAAGCGCTATCGGAATCTTGGCCTCGAGTGGTTGACTTGCGCAGTGTTGTATTAAATTTGAGAGAAGTCCTTGAATCTCAGCTCCTCAACTTAATTTGAGTAAGTTTGCGTGGCTGATAATGTCGGCAGAACCCTTTGGGTTCCGTGACTATCAGCCCACCCAGCGACTTGGCCCGGACTTCGCACTCACTATGCTTGACTCACGGATTTTGTTCTATGTATGAAATTCAGCCATTGTGTGCCATCGGTGCTGCTATGCGCGCAACGTTGCGGTCCCGGAAGTTATGGCTTGTTGCTTTATTCCGTTATTCCGCATCTGCCCGTCCACAGTCGCCGCGAGCCAATTTTAATTATGGAGACCACCATGAAGATGACCTCGGCCTCCAGCAAGGTCGTTGGCCGCCAAGTCCTTCGGTCGCTGGTTTCCAACCCCAGGTATGCCGGCCAATTTTATGTCGCAGACATGCTTTTGCGTATCAATCCAGGTACTACTGTAGGACCATGATGTAATTAACGATTTATGTAATCAAGTCGACTTAATGTCGCTATACACCAGGGGTACCGGTACTCGACATCGTCGCGACCCTTGTTTCACGTCCTTGTCCCTGACGCTGTACTCTATCGTTTCGATTGTGTGTTTTCAATTTATTTTCAGTCGTGTCAGGAGCAAGCGCGTCGTCGTCTTTGCGGCACCTCCGGAGGGAGCTGCAACAGCTCCGGCACCTTCCGATTTCAAGTCTTCCGATTTGCCGCCGCCGGTCGCCAGCAATGTTCCGGGAGCGGGCAATATCCTACCGTTTAATGCATCGACGACGGCAGCGAGCAAGCCGATCACTCCAAAGAAGGTCAGAGACTTCCGCCAAATGTTTGTCGCCGCGGGTTGGTCCCCGCGTTATGGCTCACGCTGTCAACGTCAGGCGCGCTTGTTGTTTGTGTTTATGCCCGACACATGAAATGTATCGGCAGAAACAGAAGCCCTCTCGGTGCCTCCTTTCAATTAGTTGCGCTCGCTTATTAAAGAGTCGACAGCTTCGGAAGACCGGTTTTCTGACCTACTGCGCGAATGGGATTGTCCTTGTCGCGAGGTTTTGGAAACCTCTCCTCCCCTTCAGAGGTTAACAAAGTTGATTCCGCCCCTTGTCCCAGGCGCCGATGGACGGCAACGAGGCCACTGCCCACATCGCCTACGCCGTCTCCGACGTGTCCTTCATTTACCCAATCACACCTGCTACCGTTATGGGCGAGCTGGTGGACCAGTGGTCTGCGGAGGGCCGCACCAACGTGTTCGGCAACGTCATGAGCGTTACCGAGATGGAGAGCGAGACCGGCGCGGCAGGTGAAGTCTTTGCGCGCGAATATACAAACCGCGTGTGTGAGCGTAGGGTGTGCATCGTCATCCCTTCCCCTCCCGGCTTGACTTGGCATTAGCCTTGAAACCTCAAGCGTCCTGTTCAGCGCTGCTGTGTTTGAAACCTGTTTGAAACCGTCCTTTTGGCTGCGTTGTCCTATTAACCGCTGCCCTGTCCTTGTTGTGCTCCTTTGTGAGCAACAGGTGCGCTTCACGGCGCGCTGGCCGCTGGCAGTTTGGCGACCACCTTCACCTGTTCCCAGGGTCTGCTGCTGATGGTGCCCAACATGTACAAGATTGCGGGCGAGCTGACTCCCTGCGTGCTCCACGTGACCGCCCGCGCGCTGGCGAAGCATGCGCTGTCCATCTTCGGCGACCACCAGGATGTGATGGCTGTGCGGCAGGTGAGGTCCGTCCATTACCCAAATGCATCCATCCATGCGCTGAATCCGTTATTTTGCCGTCTTTTGGCTGGAAGCGGGGTGCTTGGGGAAGTGCGGAAGAGCAGGCGACCGTTTGTGTCGCCTAGCAAGGCTAAGATTAATTACCGCTTACTTCGTGATGATGATGATGATGAGGTTCACCGTCTTCGAACCTAGCCTTGCTGGTGTGACAGGTGGTTTGACCTTCTGTATCTGAAGGTCAACGTCATGCTGCTGCCGTGTTAATTCCTGAGGCGATCAGGTTGGTCCCCCCCTGTTGTCCCGTGTGCTCATCGCAGTGCGGCTGGGCTATGCTGTGCAGCCACAGTGTGCAGGAGGCGCACGACCTGGCGTTGGTAGCTCACCTTGCCACCCTCCGCTCCTCCGTGCCCATCGTGCACTTTTTTGACGGTTTCCGCACGAGTCATGAGATCAACACCATCGAGCTGATTGACAACGCCTCCATCAAGGAGTGAGTTTACTTGATCTGATGTCTCTCCGATCTGTCCATTATTAGGAATGGGCGTTAGGGCACCTATCCCGCTTGATTTTAGCCCGCATGATTTTTAAAACGCTCGCCTGGGCACTTCGGATGACCTAGGATGAAATGCATGACGTCCGCCGTTTCATTCCTTCGGTCTCCGCCTATATCCTTCTGTCTGGCAGGTTGCTGAGCAAGCCCGTGTACGCTGATGCGATTCGCCACCATCGCACGCGCGCTCTCAACCCGACTCACCCGCACCAGCGCGGTACGGCACAGGGCCCAGATGTCTACTTCCAGTGCGCCGAGGCCGCCAACCCCTTCTATGACCGGGCTTACGAACAAGTGGTGGAGGCCATGAAGGAGGTCTCGGCTGTCACCGGGCGGTCGTACAAGCCGTACGAGTATGTTGGTGCTCCGGACGCAGAGAAGGTTATTGTACTCATGGGCAGCGGCAGCCAGGCCGTGGAGGAGGCGGTCGAGTACTTGAACGCCAAGGGACACAAGGTCGGAGTGGTCAAGGTAAGGCATTTACGGAGAGTTGAGCAACCGGGACGATACGTAACGTGGAAACATAATGCTGGAACCTAGTCCTGGGTGGCTCCGGGGTACACTGCACTAACTCCCCTCCGCCGCCGCCCGCAGGTCCGTCTCTTCAGGCCCTGGAAGCTCGAGGCGTTCCTGGAGGCCATCCCTGCCTCCGTCCGCAAGGTGGCTGTGCTGGACCGCACGAAGGAGAGCGGCTCTGCGGGCGAGCCCCTGTACCAGCAGGTGGCGGCCAGCCTGCACGAGGCGGAGCTGGTGAACCCCTTGCTGCCGTGAGTCGCGGCCGCAGCACTTCAAACGTACACGACTTCCAACGGATGGACGTATAGAAATGGCTTCTTGCTATTTTATATATAATTTGTGTATGTGTGATAGTTACGTATCCTAATAGGTATTGTTAATCCGGGTGTGAGAGCACTTCTCTGTTGTCTGGCATCACCTGCCCTGACTTCCTCTTCACTGCGCCACCCTACACCGCAGGCGTCGATACATTGTCGGCGGCCGCTTTGGCCTGGCGTCCAAGGAGTTCCTGCCCTCGCATGCTGTGGCGGTGTTCGAGAACCTGGACGCCGAGAAGCCTCTTCGGGACTTCTCCGTCGGCATCGTTGATGACGTGTCCCGCCGCAGCCTGCCGCCGTCGCAACTGCTGCCGCAAGGCATCTCGACGCTGCCGGACGGCACTTTCGAGTGCCTCTTCTGGGGCATGGGTTCGGACGGCACTGTGGGCGCCAACAAGGAGGCCATCAAGATTATCGCATCCAACACCAACCTGTCCGCGCAGGCGTACTTCTCGTACGACGCGCACAAGTCTGGCGGTGTGACGGTCAGTCACCTGCGCTTCGGGCCGAGCAAGATCCGGGCGCCGTACCTGGTGCAGCAGGCAGACTACATGGCCGTGAACCACCAGTCGTACATGGCTAAGTACGACACTTTGGCGTGCCTGAAGCCTGGCGGCGTGCTGGTGCTGAATACCACCTTCACCACCGTCGAGTCTTTGAGCAAGTACCTGTGAGTGCCTTCAGCCTGTTGGGCAAGAGTTTGGCAATCCTTGTTAGACGAGTGTGTGCCATAACATGTCAGTGAAGCACACGTTTTTTTGGGTCTCTTAACTCCATATGAACGATGCAGCAAATAATGTGAATTCTTAAAATATCCGGGCATGCCTGTTGTGGGGCAAATTTATGTTGGGCAAAATGTTTTGGTGTTCGTGCCGAGACTTTCAAATCTCGTGCCAAAAGAGTCCTGACCGCCGCACCACAATACCTCGGCACAGGCCTGCCAAGGTCAAGAAGGAGCTGGCTGCTCTGAAGCCGGAGCTGTACCTGATCGACGCTCTGACTGTCGCGAAGGAGTCGGGCTTGGGCAAGCACGTCAACATGGTCATGCAGACGGTTTTCTTCAACCTCAGCGGTGTGCTGCCGATGGAGAAGGCCATCGCGCTGCTGAAGAAGTCCATTAGCAAGGCCTACGAGCGCAAGGGCCCTGAGGTACGGGGCGGTCGTGTGCAGCGGAGTGTGTTAATAGAGAATCGTATGTAAGAATTCAGGGATGAGCTGATGGAACCAGGTACTTGAAAAAGGGAAGGCTGTGGCAGACTTGTCGTCCCCGGGCGGACCTCGAAACGAGTTAATTGTAACCGCTAACTAAGGGGAAGAAAGGGGCAGTGGTTTGAGAATTATACGACATGTCCTCTTACTCGTTTCAAATGCCATCCCCGCTGTTAACACAGGTGGTTGCCAAGAATCACGCCGCCGTGGATATGGCCATATCGGCGCTGAAGCACGTAGAGATCCCGGCCGGGTGGGGCGAGCTGGATACCCCTGTCGTGCACCCCAACCCACCCGCCAAGGCCCTGGCCGGCAGCCGCTGGGAGTTTATGGAGAAGGTGGCTCGGCCCATGCTGGCCCTGGAGGGCGACAAGCTGCCGGTCAGCGTCTTCTCGCCGGGTAAGGAGACTGCAGACAGTCTAAAACCCCGAGTTAGCTACGTCACGAGTCAACTGGGGCCAGTTGAAACACACCCGTCACATTTAAAACTAACTATTAACAGGTTCATGATAATCAGTTGCTAAACAGCGACATGTGTATTACCTTCTTTCGGTTCAAGACCACACTACTTGCGGCAATGAATGATCAAGATGCGCCCCCATCTTTGTTGGGGTGCCTTGTGATGCATTGCAGAGGGTTTCGTGCCGCCGGGCACCACCGTCATCGAGAAGCGCGCTATCGCTGCACAAGTGCCGGTCTGGAAGTCCGAGAACTGCACGCAGTGCAACATCTGCGCCTTCGTGTGCCCCCACGCCGCCATCCGCCCCTCGCTGGCTGCCCCCGGTGACCTCGCGGATGCGCCCGGCACCTTCGGCACCATCAACGCTAAGGGTCCTGGCCTGCAGGGTCTGAAGTACCGCATTCAGGTGTCGCCGTACGACTGTACGGGATGCGATCTTTGCACGCATGCGTGCCCGGACAATGCATTGGAGTCGAAGCCCATCAGCAGCGTGCTCGAGGTGGAGAACACCAACTGGGACTTTGCCACGTAAGCCTTTCACTACATCTTTTGGCTTGGTGGGAGTGAAATGTAGCCATGCCGCTAGGTAGCCTTCAAAATTAAGAGTGGTCTCGTGACAGGTTGACGACGAAGGATGTGACAGGCCGCGACGATATGGATTGAAACCGATTGTGCGTCAACTAGTCCTAAAATAAGTCCCAAAATGCTTGGTAATCTTATATTAGTGATTTTAGTTCTAAAACCCTACATCCCTACGCAATTTTAAACTGTCCCTCGTTGGTGCTGCATGTGATGCGCAGTAAGCTGCCGGTTCGCGACCATCTGATGGACCGCACCAGCGTCAAGGGCTCTCAGCTGCAGCAGCCACTGATGGAGTTCTCAGGTGCTTGCGAGGGTTGCGGTGAGACGCCGTATGTCAAGCTGCTGACTCAGCTGTTCGGCGACCGGCTCATCATCGCCAACGCCACGGGCTGCTCGTCCATCTGGGGCGGCTCGGCGCCGTCCAATCCGTACACAACCAATGCTGACGGCTACGGCCCCGCTTGGGCCAACTCGCTGTTCGAGGACAACGCCCAATTCGGCCTCGGTATCGCCACTGGAACCGTTCAGCGGCGTAAGGCCCTGCACCGCCACGTGCAGGATGTCCTCTCAACCCCGGCGGAGACTCTGCCCATCAGCGCGTCGCTGCGCGATGCGCTCACCCGGTAGGATAGCGTGATGGGGGATGGGGGTGACCCTTACCCTACGTAAGGGTGGTACGTAGCTATGTTGCCCAAGCTAATCAGTTTTATCATCACCAGTGACGAAAACCCTAAACCCTGACGACGTGTACTCAATTGTGACTAATGGACCCGCAACCTAATTATTGGTTCAGGTGGTCCGACCACTTCGACGAGCCCGAGGTCGCCAACGTCGTGGCTAAGGAGCTGCAGCCCCTCCTGGAGCGTGAGAAGGACGTCGCTTCGGCCGTGAACGTCTTGTACGGCGAGCGTGACATGCTGCACAAGCCGTCGACCTGGATTGTCGGCGGTGACGGCTGGGCGTATGACATTGGCTTCGGTGGCTTGGATCACGTCCTCGCATCGGGCGAGAACGTCAACATCCTGGTGCTGGATACTGAGGTGTACAGCAATACCGGCGGCCAGCGTTCGAAGGCCACTCCCATGTCGGCCGTCGCTAAGTTTGCTGCGGGTAAGGGAATTGATTTACCGAACAAAGCTTGCCCTTCGAGTGGATGTGTCAAAGCGCAGATGTTCTTAGTGCTAATTTTCTTTAGAGTTAGGGTTTTCTTAGGGGTTTAGGGTTCTTGCTTTTCGTTATTGCATGTTGTTGCGAACAGCGCTCAGCATAAACGCTTGCGCAAATTCTTCCTTTCTGATCATGTCCTTCCCTGTTGACGCGCTCGCAGGCGGCAAAGAGCGCCCGAAGAAGGACCTTGGCGCTATTGCCATGAGCTATGGCGACGTTTATGTGGCATCCACCTCCCTGCACGCCAACTACGGCCAAGTCGTGAAGGCCATGACGGAGGCGGAGAAGTACCCTGGCGTCAGTCTGCTGCTTTGCTACGCGCCCTGCATCATGCACGGTATCTCGTCGGGCATGTGCTCCGCGATCGACGAGTCCAAGATGGCTGTGGAGACCGGGTACTGGCCTCTCTACAGGTATAACCCCGCCATCAAGGAAGACTCGAGCCACCACCGCTTCCAGCTGGACAGCAAGAAGCTCAAGGGCGACATCAACGAACTCTTCTCGCATGAGAACAGGTGCGAGTGGAAATTGAAAATGCCACCTTTTCTTGGCATTTACACGTACGTACTAACCTACATGTGTGTTTTACGGGTATCATGGGAAAAGTGATGCGGTGTCTGGCCGGGCGCTGAAAATAGGGGCATAGTCTGGTACATGCCTTGCATGATCGGTCTGTTCCTAAAGTTCATCAGCTTCGCTCAAGGCATTCCCCGGGGCAGGTCCGGTTTTCACGCGATGACGGACAAGCGAAGCCTTTACACCCTCCCCTCGCACCGTGACTGACTCTGCAGGTTCCAGATCCTGGAGCGCAAGGCTCCTGAGGTGGCCAAGCACATGCACGAGGTGATGGACGAGTCAGTGCACGAGCGCTTTGACAAGTTCAAGAACCTGGCGGCCGGCGGCCCGGGCATCGCGACGCACGAGACGCCCAAGCCTCAGGCGCAGCAGTAAAAGCAGAGGGATGGCGGCGCGGGCTCGCTTAATTCGCTGTTATATTCGTATCAGCACTTAAGGGCCCTATGGTGGTTAGGGAGATCCGATGCTGTTACTAGTCGCCGCCACTGTTGCTGCTGCTGCTGCTGTGGCTGTTATTAACTGGTGGCGTGTTTGTAGACGCACCCTAGGTGGTGAGGAAGAAATAATATATAGGTTGGGCTCGTCGCCAATTCGACGAGAGGTGTTGCCCCTCTTCCCGTCACCAGGGGCGTCTTCCTGGCTCTTTAGGAGCCTGCGGCGGTCGCTGATTTAGTTAACAAGCTTTCAAGCTGTAGTGAAAAAAGAGATTCTTTTTCCGATGAATTTGGAGATTCGTTTTCGGGGCATTGTTATGCATGGTTGCGCCTGCCCTGTTGGCAGGACGCCCTTCAGCTCCGCTGTTTCAGCGTCCTGGAAGAAGCGCCGGCCGAGCGCGTTGGCGTATGGTTTTTCAAAAGTGTGATGTGTAGGTCGTTCCCTTTTGTCGTGCGTGTGTTAGCTGGCCGAAGTAGCCCGGGTGGAGTTTCGTGTCTCGGGGGGCCACGTCCACTTCTGTCCATAACCTAAAATGATGGGGGATTGATTGGGCTCAACAGCCTCGTGCCTCGTCCATTTATGATGGGTGTGGGAGGAGGAAGGACGTGCATCCATCTTATCTGGATAAAGTATACTGGGGCGTGGGCGGCTTGTGATGCAGCCCCTCCGAGCGTGTGATGACGCGGGATGACATTCGTCATGTCGGTTGACAAACGACTATCATAAATTGTTTGGTCGGTTAAATCTGCCGGCCATGATCCGCACATTGCGGATTTGTATTTTTGCTGTTTTGCGATGTTGTACAGCAAAATGGTTATGTCGTCGCTGACGAGTGACATTTCTTAACACGTTCCACTTTTGCGGCATGATATTATTATTTGGATCATTATCTCCAGCAGGAGATTTCAACATGGCTTCAAAGGAAAGAAACACCTGTTAGTCTTTCTCGCGAATGTGAGGCGTGTAAAATTGATGGCCTTCGGCTTACATCAATTTGATTCGCACCCGGTGCACTGAGAACGGGTAGAGGGAACAGGAAGGGGACAGGGAAGGATGTACGGAACTGAAGATGCAAAAAAATGTAACTAATACGCTCTCACATCTGCCCCTGAATAGCGTTTAGAAATATATTTATATCAAAGCTCGGTAACAGCCGTTCTCTGCTGCTCCTGTGATCATGCGCTATGGCACTGTGGTATCCAGGAAGTTTGATCGGTATTATTATACTGTCCGATCTATGAAGGACGGCATCAGTAAACCCGCATCTTTCATCTTCATATACGCGGCAAGTACGCAATGTGCAATATCACCACAAGAAGATTAAACCAAAGGTTACGCCGCTCCGTGTTTTCACGGCAATTTCGCAGTTGACCGGCACGGATCTCGTCGGCAATGACAAACCGCAATCTAAGCTCATCCGGTTAACACGTCTGGTTGCATCCAAACGTCATGGCATAAACACCCAACGCAACCCTGTCGGCTTGGTTCCCTTCGATATCTTCAGAGATCTCTCCGTGTTGCTCTCTTTACAAAACGCCCAACCGGCGCCCAACCGCATCAACGTTCCGACCGTTGAGGGGAAATTTTTTTAACAAGTGCAGTTCTTGTATGATTAGTGCGTGCGGGCAGACAAATACTTAGCGTGAGCTTGAGCTGGATAGCGAGGGGTTCAAGAAGCCCTACCTACTGGAAACTCACCAGTTATAATTCTCAAGCACCGCGCGACCGCAGCGTTGCTATCCAATACTTGCTTTATAGAGTGCATTGATTTATATTAAGAATCAAGACGCATGATTTTTATGCTATCGTGTCGCCCAAACGAGGTGGGAGACCTAGGAAGCTAATACGAGTAAGCTACATCCAGGAAGATGGGCAACTTAGGATATCTGACAGCAGACAAAGAATAATGATGTAGAAATTGAAGCCTCGTGGCAGCTGCCTTCAGCCCAGCCATTCAAGAATAAGCGACTCAATGAATCAGAAAATGGGCGAACCTTAAACTAAGTTGTATAAAAAAACGTGCACCACATATAACTATCAATCGCATAGTCGTGTTTCAATGTATGGACGCCTATTTACGGGCACTCCGTAAGAATGCTTATAAGTGAGTCGCCAATATATACGTACGGCAAACCGTAGGCATCGCAAAAGCTTTCAAACGAAATATCAAAAATGGCTGGTGTTAGCAGTGCGAATTAGTTAGAGCTAGGGCTGCCTCAGCTAATAAACGAGCGAGAAATGACGCCATCAGTATTTTGCCCCACGGCCGGATTTTCAGCCGGTGGCAGCCGGCCCCGTATAGCATCTCATATCCCTAAACTTGGAAGATATGTAGGTCACTGCATTCCTGTTGTTGTTCAAAGAAGCCGCTGTAGGAGTCGAGGAAGGTTGCGACCATCGCACCAGATAACAGCATCATCTTCAGGGTCAGGCGCTCAACAGCCCCCAAAGCGTGATAAACTTCCATCAGACCGTATTGATGGCCCGTCAACCTCGGCGACCCTGCTCGATTCGCAGCAGCCTCAGACGCCCTGGCTCGTGCAACTACTCCAAAAATTGAAAGCACCACGATGGCTCCTTCAGTTCGTGAAAAAATACGTAGTACCACCACCTACGGCGCGGACCGCGGCTCTGGCTCGCGTTTTATGGATCGCCGTAGGGTTCATGACGGTGGCGCTTGGAAGGGAGCTCTTTTTTCCCAATCCGAGGATTACGCCGCGGGAGGTGAGGACCGAAGGATTGATGGCCCGTGTATACCTGGTACTGGGTGTATTGGGTTTAGCACGCGCATATATTGTTGTTGTTTATGAGTTGTGGCTGTGTAGGCAAGCAGTGGCGGGGCTGATGAGTGGTTTGGGGTTCTGGCGCTTGGATTTTTGGCGCCAGAAGGTCTTGTGTCGCTCTGTACCCAAATATGCGCGCATGCGACATCCGACGAGCTCTGTCCCCTACCTCCCTCTCGCCGTAAGAGAGTGGGCATCAGAAGATTTCGCGAAGGAACGCATCCCGACGGTTGATATCAGGGGTTTAAAGCCCTGATTGGTAACAATCCCTGATTAGTCAACGGCGTCTGTGCCCCATAGGTCAGTGGGTGCCGCATTTCGCGGGCGGTGGCGGCCTTTAGCTGCCCGTCTGGCCACCCCGTTAGGTTCCTTCCGCCTGGTTCGTACGTCCGCCTGTCTGTATGTACATTTTCTGTCCATCTACCTCTAAAGAGGCCGAGACGTCACGTGACGCCTTCAATGTATCGGTGCTTGTGTTTTGGGGGCCTTGTATCGCTCCGGAACCAGGTCCTATACTCGGATTTCGTGACACTTCTCGACGCGGGCCGGGTGCGAGCGGCGAGGCTGGAGGCGGGAACCAGCCGGCTGTATTTCGACATTGTGAGACCGCAGTTGCCGCCGTCAGTGGCAGCAACGCAGCCTGGAGCCGCCGCCGCCGAGGGAGCGGCGGCGGCTCCGACGACGACGACAACGGTTGCGGCTCCGCCAGCGACGGCTGTGACGACGGCGCCAGCCGCCGCCGCCGCCGCTTCTGGGACGGGCGTGTCAGCAGCGACGCACACGTCAGCGCCATCGGCGGCGGCTGTACGGCAGAGATTTCTAAAACAATTTTACATTAAACTGGCGGATAAGCAGGACATTCTATTGATGGGGAAGCTGCTGCAGGTGGGGCTTATGGGGTTGGGACATGAAAAGGGCGGATGGGTTCACGTTTCCCCACATCGGTTGAGGGGTGTTGTGGGCGTGCGTGCGTGTGTGTGTGTTTTGATATCTCCGAAGATTGTCGAACTTTTCATCACCAGTATCGGAAATGAGGAAACGAATGAAGAAATGGTTTTGGGCGGTGGACTAGATGCTGATGATATTGCCAGGTGCGGCTCGTTTTGCGTACCTTGGCGTGTGCGTGTGTGTGAGACACACACAGATACACCGACAGAAATAGACAGACAGAGATCTAACGTGTAAATGGATTGGATGGCGGGGTCGTGATAGCCTTATTCTCTTGCCTTAGCTCCTAGGCGATCTTGGGAACATAGGGGTTGGGTCCAGCCAAGCTGAAAACCTGAAGCAGCACTTGAGCAACCTAGATGATAACATGTTCTTCTTCGTAACAACATCATCATCATCATCATCATCATGTTTTGACTCCACTTCGTTATATGAAAAATGATTTCGCACAATGATGGTATTGGCCTTCTCTCTCGGGTCAATTACCCCTTCCCCCCGTGATCGGATGTTTTCCTTACCCCCGCTACATCCCGCCCGCCCATCCCCCACTACACGAAAAACACACATTCCCAACTCTCCCCTCCTACCTCAGGCGGGTGTGGAGTTCTCCGTGCTGCGGGCCTCCTTCACCGCCGCCGCAGCCGGCGCCTTTCTCACCGCGCTGGCGGTATGGCTGCCGCTGCTGCCTGTGTTTTGGTTGGTGCGACGTGTGATCGATCAACGCCAAGGCGCCGGGTGAGCCACAACCCCGCCCTCACTCCCGGCATCTTCCCGCCCACCCCGCCGTGCGGCCTCATGCCTTCCTTCCCATAACTAACTAACTAACTAACAATCTAATAACCCCATGTCAGCGCTTCTTCGCCGTCATCTCTCCCCCTTCCCGTTGCCTCTTTTTCTTTCTCTTCTGCAGTCGTGCCAAGAGAGCGTCAAATACGGGAAATACCCCCAGTACGACATTTGCTGACGTGGCTGGCGTGGATGCGGCGAAAGCGGAGCTCCTCGAGGTGAGTGGGGGGTGAAGGCTGAAGGGAGCCCCAGGGAGTTAGATGCCGGGGTCAACGACTAACGATTAACTATCAACCACCAGCAACACCTTGCCAATGCTGTCGGCCAATGTCTCACCTGTGGCGCTTAAGGTTACCATTTCTCTGAAGCATATACATACACACACGCACACACTCCAAGCGGACGCCCTTCCTTCTCGTGGACGTACGACTACGTAACCTGCAGGTGGTTGCCGTGATGCGGCAAACCAAGGGCAGCTATTCAAAGCTCCGGGTGAAAATGCCGTCAGGAGTGCTGCTGTGTGGACCGCCGGGAACGGGGAAAACGCTCCTGGGTAAGTACGACATGGATTTTGACACGAAAGTTCGTGTGTCGTGTATTGCGTATGCATGTGCATGTGTATGCGTCGTATGTAAATATTCTGTTGCATTCGTGCGCCCGAGCACCGTCTGGTTTATAGTGTTAGTTGCCAGTGGGGGCTGGGAGTGGGGTTAGATAATTGGGCTTCCGTTGTTTCTTAAATGGCTATGGCTGGGGCTGTCGCTCTTTTCGGGAGGGGATTTGGGAAGAGGGAGGGGAGGAAAACCCTACTGGTGTAAACCATAACAAGATGTGTGTATTTTTCTTTTTCACCCGCTCTCTTCGTTTCTGCGTCTCCTTCAAATCCTTCTTCGTGTCCCACGATACATTTCCAACTCGCATGTATGACAGCCAAGGCAGTTGCGGGCGAGGCGGGCGTGCCGTTCTTTGCCGTATCTGCATCTGAGTTCGTGGAGCTGTTCGTGGGTCGGGGGGCGGCGAGGATTCGGGAGCTATTCGCTGAGGCACGGAAGTCGTCCCCGTGTGTGGTGAGCATCCGTGTGTGTGTATGGGGGGAAGGGGAAAAAGGCGGGACGGCGAATAGACGAGACTGGTATTGATGCTGTGAAACACACAACACGACATATAACCATGTACCAGGAGATCTCGTGGGGGGAGATGGTTTCGGAGCGAGTGATTATCTCCCTGGCATCGCAGCCATATTGGTGTTGTATTCATGCGCATCATATCTGTCTCCCCGCCAACATTATCTCTCCATATAATAATATTTATTATTATTATTTATTATTGATACATAACGGAATAATGATTTATTTATTCCTTCTATTTGGTTACGTCGGTTAGTCGTTTGCCTTGGGGGCTCACATCCAGTTACATTATTTCCTTTCTTTCCTCGTCTTCGTCCACTCAGGTGTTCATTGACGAGCTGGACGGGGTGGGGAGCCGCAGAGGTATGGGTTACAACGACGAGCGAGATCAAACTCTCAACCAACTACTAACGGAGCTGGACGGCTTCGATGGCCGACCGGGTAGGTGGTTGATGGTTGGGAGTTGGGCAACACTAAGACAAGACGCATTTCGTTAGGACGCCAAATGATGTATTCGACCAGTGGGTTGTTTTGCGTGTCATTCACTTATTTCACGTATTTACAATTGGTAGCCTGCCGCACCTTTTGTTGTTAGTTGGGGTTTTTATTCTCGATTAGTTCCCCTCCCCCCTTCCCCCCCTTTCCCCCCCTTCCCCATCAGCAACCACCACCGGCTTTCCTATGTTCGTCCTCCTTCCTTCTCCATCCCTCCCACGAGCTTGCAGGTGTTTTATTTCTGGCTGCCACGAATCGCATCGATGTTCTCGACCCCGCACTGCTGCGACCCGGACGCATATCCCGCAAGGTGGTAGTGCCGCTCCCTGACACAGCCGGCAGAGCGCAGATTCTGGGGGTGCACTTGCGGGGCGTCCCGTTGGAAGCGGGGCTCGAACCCGCGACCGCCTGCACCGCACTGGCCGCCGTTACGGAGGGCTTTTCCGGCGCTGAGCTGGCAAATGTGGTCAACGAGGCATCAATGTTGGCCGCGCGGGACTCCAGGGAGGAAGTGGGGTTGAGAGATCTGCAGGCGGGTGCACAGCGAACGCGGTACGGCGTCAACGGCAGGAGCGGTGAGTGGCGTGGGGGTACGAATACATCTTCCTGGAGTTAAGTACGCGAATTGTCAATGAGTGTAATGGGATTTCAATGAAATCAAAATCAAAATAATAAAACCCTAATGCTGATAATTTATGGTTCCTTTTTATTTGCTATTAGCTGCTTAATGCTGGGTTTGCGCTTTTTGAGGGCACAGCTTTTATAAAGTAAATTAGGAAATAATCACTTCATATGCCCACCCATTTGTTGTACCTTTGTTGTACCTTTGTTGTACCCTTCCCCGGGCCCGCCCCGACGCATAAAGCCCAACCCACAATCTGCACCTCAGGCGGGGGAGCGTTTGGTGGCGGCCTCTGGACTCAGAGGCTGCAGAACTGGGTGGTGGACTCGGTGGCGAGTGCGGCGGCGGCGGATCGACGGCCAGTGAAAGTTGGGACGGGCTCGGGATGAGCGTCGGCACAGGGAGAGTGGAGTCCGTTTGCTGCTGGCTTCATCCTGACAGCCCTAGCTATTAGATGCCGGCCTTCGCTGGTTTCGCTTACAGCTATTTTTGCCGCTAGCCCAGTGCTACCGGGGGCCGAGGGGGGTTTCGGGGCCTGGGGTTCAGGGCGAGGGGCCGGGGTGTGGAGCAGGACCCCTCACCTATGTGTTATGGCGCGGTCTCATGCCCCCTGAGGAGGAGGCGTCATGTGTGCTGAATGCGGGGGAGGTGTGTGTGTGGGAGGTGCGTGGGGAGGGCAACGGAGAACGAAGATGTCACTGGGCTGAAGCGTTGGGGGAGGAGCAGGACGTGACGGATACAGAGAGGTGGATCGAGGGGCACAGCGGTAGGAGGAGAGAGACGAGGAGAGGGAAGAAGAGAGGAGAGGGATTTCAGAAGACAGAACGAAGCGGGCTAGCCGTAAACCTCAACCTCTGGACGATATGGACGATATCAAGGGTGGACATGAGGCTCATGGTTTGGGATGTGAAGGTGGTGGTGTGTTGATACAGCAGGAGGCGGTGGTGGCGGCAGGATTAGCAAGAAGGTGAATCAGCGGGGGATCACGATCGAGGGATCACGACAGGGGCGCGGCAGAGGAGCAGGCGAATACTTGCTTTAACAGCAGCAGTAGCAGGGGGGAAGCAGCGGAGAGATACAGAGCCGTACGAACGCTCACAAGACATTTTGTCGCAAAGACAAATAGCCTGACTGACAGATTGACTGACTTTTGCATAGTGTACAGAGTGTAACTGTAGAGGGATGTTATGACGAGCAGATGAACCTCGCTGGTATCAAAACCTTCTCGCGCCCTGTCCCGCCTCCTCACCCCGACCCAATCAAGCACATACACGTCTCCTGGGTTTGAACGTCCATACGGACAATAGAGCGAGGGACGTGCTAGTCTGCTGCATCTGACCCCTGACTCCAGACGGCGCAGACGTCGTCTCTGGTGGCCTCTGCCTCCCCTCTCCTGCCACTCCCGGTGTTCGCACCCGGCCACCCGGGGCTGCCGGCAGGGCAGTTATCGCCCCTTTTATCGGCCCCCGGAACGCTGTACCTCCACAGTGCGTTTCTTAGGGTTTTCTGTGTGTGCGGAGAAGAGTCAAAGAGAGAGTCATAGAGAGAGTACCCGATATGCGTATCCTTGCCTAAGCCTTCTGCAAGTAATTGAACCAAAACATTGCTAACTCGAAATAATTGGTGAACAACTCGCACACAGCAATACCTTTAGAATATACTACATTACGCTACATCGTTCGAATGGCTGTGCTCGATACAACTTGCTTTAGAAATTAATGCTCCATACGTTTCGCGTATCACATCGGTATGTAATCCAAGAGATCTCAATGACAGGGCAAAGTACAAAAGTCATAGCTTGCATATAAAAGTTTATCCATCAATAGGAATCCTAAGCGTCGGTGGTCCACTGATATGCTTCGTACGCCTTCCGGGATAATCACCGCATTTGTAATGCATGTAGCCACATGTTTGCACATGAAACTCCCATGTAGAGGGCAGTACCCTTGGGTCTGTCATGTGCGTTTTTGTGGCTTTCCTGGCTTTACATGTACGGCCCTACATATGAGGTTCACACGCATTACCAAATACATGCATTCGATATTAGGCACGATTGCCTTGATGATATTCCTCAATCTACAATTGTAGATCGTCCTTACTGATCGATTCGTTTGCAAAACACCGTCTCCCGTATGGCTGTGCACGAGCGTATTTACAGCCATAAGGCAGCATCATGCTCACAACTTCCATCCAATTTTCAAGTTGCTCGTTCCTTAGCACATAGGTTTGCAGTTGCCCGGCCGCACCGTGGGGCATTGCCACGCAGGGACCTTATCCTTGCGTTTGCTGCATCGAACAGTGACGCTGCTGGCAGCCAGCAGACGGCCCTTCCCGTAACCTCGCCCTATGTTCCAACAGCCAATGTATCCGTGGACGAGGACAAGGTCATCACAAAGTTCATTGCCGAGACACTTTTACCCACACGACATGGCAAATTTCGCTTGCGTGGCTACAAACACTCGGTAGATTTTGTTCGTATTGCCGGCATATCGTCCCTTGTCTAGCGCGTCGTGCCCTAATTGATCTTGCCACCCGCGCACTTGCAGATCGATGGTGGGGTGACATTTACTGAACCAACGGCAATCGTTGCTGGCAGGGTTGAAGGCCAAGAAAATGTGCGTCTGGGTTGGGGTTGAAATTTTAGGCTGACGTGTAAACAGCGATAGGTCGTGCAATTGCCACACAAGCTTTGCCTAGACTAGGTATAGCACAGAAAATTATGGCTCAAAACCTCTTACTTTGTTGAGTGCGGACCCACTGCCTCCTGTCACTTTGCAGGTGCCGGTGCGCGTGCACGATGCTTGCTTCACGTCGGGTGAGTGTGTGCGCAGATCTGCGCTATAGTTTATATGGTTTTCTACTTGTTTTTTGCTTGCGAAATTTTATTGGGGGGTTCTGAAGGGAGGGAACGTTCGTCGCTGCAGACAGTCTCAACCATACACGCGAAATGCATCATTTTGAAGAAGGCAAACAAAAGGTTTTGCCCAGATCGCACTCCTTAACCCTGCGCCAAATAATAGGCTCCTTCCCGTTTACTAATCGCCCTGCCCGGAGCATCCCGACCTCCGCCAGTCTGCGCCTCGGTGCCTGCATTACGTAGAATCGTTCCCGCCATTATCCCTCACCTCCTTTCCTTCTACCTGTCAGGATCAATCCTACTTGTCCCGTCTTCTTCGCTCATCTTAACCCTGGCGCTGTTCCTCTGCCCTCTGCTCTCACACAATACGTGATTTCCGACATGCACGTCCTCTCCCTCTCGCTCTTGCTTTGCCCCTTCGAAATGTCCACCTCCTTTAGAGGTCCTCGGATCGCTCAAGTGTGATTGCGCCGAACAGTTGGAGCTGGCGCTGCAGACCATTCAGAAGGAGCCTCCTGGAGTTGTCATTTATCTGCAGCAGGAGGGAAGGGGGATTGGACTCGCCAACAAGATAGCTGCGTACTCGCTGCAGGTACGAGCGGCTTGGGCGGGAAATGACGGGTGAGTTCTGCGTTACGAAACCCGGGCAGCTAGCGAACGGGGGGCCATTAGGAGGTCGGCAGGTCAAGGTCGGTAAGGAGGCTCTGACACAGGGGCGGGCGTTGCAGGCAATCTGATGGAATGCACTGTGGCACATCAGCCAATAACAGGCACCAGAACAGGCAATGGCGCGATTATGGTTTGTGGGGCAGACGGTGAGTCAGCAGAGGTGGTCGTGTGCGTGGGGGTGATGCCGACAGAAGGACGGGCAGCGGAACTGGAGGGGCAGGAGGTCGTGCTATGGTTTCACCATGCAACAGGGGCATCGAAACCAGGGAGGAGGGAGGACAGCTGCAGTGGCAGGCGGCGGGGAACACAGCACAAGATCCACGATACGTTCGGTATACTACAGCTCTGGCCTTCCGTGTGTTTTCACCTCCCCTTTCCTTACCCACGCACAACAGGAGCAAGGCCTCGACACCGTTGACGCCAATCGGGCCCTGGGCCTTCCGGATGACTGTCGGGAATACACATCCGTACGGAACATGCTCCGAGAGCTGAACGTGAAGAGCATACGCCTCATCGTGAGTGTGGGTTTTGGTGGGTGGAAAACAGTGGTCCCATCGAGCAGCAATGCGTGGTGCGGGTTTGTGGATGTTTTTGTCAAGGCCTTCCTGGACAGGGTGCCAGGCTGCTGCAGTGAGCTGGCCACACCTGATCCTGCTAAACTCTGCCCTCCCTCTTTCCCCATACCGGGGCCAGTGTCGGGTTTGATGTCAATGTCAATGTCGCAGTCTCATACATTGCGTTGAAGCACTCCGTCATTGCCTCTTCTCTCCCGCCATACCGCTACATGCTCCGAACCCCAAACAGACAAACAACCCACGAAAGATCAACGTGCTCACGAAGCTGGGGATTGAAGTGACGGGCCGCATACCCTGCCTGGTCGCGGCTGGGAAGTACAACCAGGTACGACATTTTACGTTCTTTGCAACTCTGTCTTCGTACGACCTGCTGCGTGGGATTGCGTGCTCCCCTCAGTGAAGTGTGATCTTTCGTGTTCTGCCCCTGCCCCGGCTCCCAGCACCCACATGGCCACATTAGGTATCATTCGGTCTACGTTAATTCCCACCATCTGTGTCTCTACCGTTGTAATCTTCTATGTAGGAATATGATCGTTGTTGTGGTTCTCATGCATCTCATGGCGTATTCTTACCTCCGACTGAATTCACGCCCATCCCGTCACAGGGTTATTTGGAGGCGAAGAGGGACCGAATGGCGCACATGCTCGCGGGCTCTGATGACAGCGATGAGAGGGAGGACTCCAGCGGCTCCAGTGCATCAATGTCGCGAGGGGGCGCTGATGACATGTACAATGACGAAGAGCCCAATGGGGAGTTCTGCTTCTGGGACCACAGCGGGGAGCCCATGCAGGTAGGAGATGTATGTGTTCATGGCTTTGAATGTTCTGGAAGGAGGGGGGGATTCCTCTTGAGTTCTCCCGTTTCCTACTTTATCCGTTTTCACTCCGAAGTAAGGTACAACACAAAAGATATCATTCACTTCTTGTTCTAATGGCCACTTCTCCTCATCACGCACACTTCGCTCCTTAACGCCATCACTCACACCCTCCTGTCTCTGAACCTGTCTCTTGTTCGCTCCTCTTCCATAAAGGCGGTGTCCACGGCTTATGCAAAGGGTGGAATGGACCTGCCGGAGGGTTTGGCGCATGGAGAGGACGGAAGAGTGGTGCCGGTGCCGGCGACGGCGACGGCGGGGCCCGGGAAGGATGACGGGAAGGCGGCGTCAGTGTAGCTAGCATGGTTTTGTTGTACTCATGAGGCACCGCCGCTGCCGTCAGCAAAAGGTGTCATCGTGACCATTGTACACTGCACAAGTACCCGCCCTGATATATATTCTTGTTCAGCAGCAGCAGACAGACATACAGGCAGCAGACGTACATGCTTAACATGAGCCTTTGCTGTGCTTCACAACACGTCGTCCCTGCCAGGTTGAACGTATAGATGACCGGACCCTACAGTGCATCTTGGTCAGTATGGTAGGGCTAAGGTGCTCTGGGCAGTGGGTTGTACGGCAGCATTTGAGGATCCGAACCATGTGGTGCGCAGGTGTGATGTGCAAGTGTGTTGAGAACTCGATCTATTGATAATGTGTAATGAAAGAGGTGACTTATCACTAAATCACGTCATTCCGCGCAGTTCTATCTGCAGTACCGTATGGCAACATCCATAGTCCACACATATCATAGCGTTGAGTCCCAAGTTCACTTAACCCACGGCGTCTCAGCAAGCCCTACGCATTTGGTGCCACCCACGCCATCAGCACCCTAGGGATGCAGTGCTCAACATGCATGGCTAGCTAGGAGATCATACGCAGAGAGGTGATCGTCCTGAAGGATGACACCATCTTCTGGGCCAAGCTTTCTTTCTCCACCCCTCAACTTTTCTGCCTGCACAACAAGAAGCTGTCCCAGCCAACTTTCAACGCTGGTATTGCCATAATATGCAAGCATGCCTACATACTCGTTGCTTGCCCCAGGTGCCAGTCTTAGAGAACGCTGCGAACACTGGCAGATCCAGCTAGGCAGGACTACTGATTTCAGGTGAAAAACAGCCTGAAGAACAGCCTGTCCATGCAAGGTGGGGATCGAACATCGCAAAAGGTATTGACTGGCCGCTGACTGTGGACAAAGCGCATAGGCCCACAGGCAAAGGCTAACGATGCCCTGCCTATTCGAGTTCATTCGAGATGTTTATTCGCGTAGAACAGCTCGGCAGTTACGTGAGTCCGAAGCTATTGACGAAAACAAAGCAATATATTATTTATGCAAGTATTTATATAAGGACTTCCTAGTGGAAGATCCACTAAATTAAAACTAACGTCGATTGTACACGCGCTCATAAAACCTACTTCACAATGCAAGCTGCACACGTCAGAAAACGGCAAGGTAGCTACTTTAAATTCCTAACAGTACTCACAACAAACAGGACGCGGAAAGTATGACTTACAAATTCCTTTTGGAACAAAGTACGGATTCGTTATCGGCAATTTGCGACTGCGGAATTGCATGCTGCAATCGGCAAGTTGTTTTGAGAACCGCAATAAACAGAAGTAAGGCGTTGTAATCTGCGACCTTCTATCTCCTGTGCCGAGCGCTTTATTTAGCACACTTGGTAGCGAAGTTAGCTGCGGTTCAGTAGTGCGAGTTTAAGCAACTTCGTAGGTTATCCGAGAAAGACATCTGAGGATGACACTCTTGAGACCTTCAAGCAGAAGGAGGCAAGGCGGTGTTCTTAGCGCTTCAGCAGCAGACATGCATCGCAGAACGGCTTGCAACGCTTGAGCGTGTGGTACTTGATATTCCCAAGCTGGCGGAGAGACTACAGGTGGCGGAGAACGAGATCCAAGCTATTCGTGCTGACAGCCAAGCTATTCGTGCTGGTATTCAAGCTATTCGTCCTGGGATTCAAGCTATTCGTGCTGTTGAGAACCGAGCTGTTGTTCGAGCTGATGAGCGCACTGTGCTTGAAAATAGCACGCAGGAGTTTGCAAAGATCCTGCGTCACAGCCTTGTCGAGGATACTTACAAGTTCCTGGAAGCTAAGGCTGGGCCACGCCAGATTGCAGCTGACGGCACAGCAGAGCTGTGGCATGTCTACATTGAGCGGATGCTCGTGGAAAAGGGCTATCTGTGGTTTGAGGAGAACCAAGTGCCCCTTGCCTGCATATTACTTCTGCCGATGGGGTTTGAGTCACCTTTTCAGCAAGGTTGCGATGCAGCACATGAGCTGCGCAGGCTGAACCCCGACGTCTTTAGCACCTCATACCTGGTGGGGCTGGACGAGGAGGAACAGTGTCGGTGGAAGAAGCTGTATAGCTTTCTTATACAGGCCTCTTTTTAAGGGGGCTCTCCTGCACCTAACCCAAGCTGTGCTAGCTATGATCTGCAATAATGTATAGAAGGAGCCTTAGCTGGTTCATCCCAACCAACGGACATGGAGTGCAAATTGAATGCGAGATAGCAGTGGTGTTGAGGATGGTAATGCACTTTGGCGTGGTTTAGATAGCTTTGCCGCTCTTTGGGCACGCCTCATGCTGTGCTAAAATCACAATCCAAGTGGATGGGTACTCGATCGATTGCATATCATAGAGTGTTATGACAACAAAATACCTTCTGCCCTTCTGATGGTGTAACTGACAACTGCCACTTCGTGTGTGTGACTACTGTCTGTTAACACGTGTGCGTGGTACCTTGCAGTTCCCTGCAGCACGCAGCAGGCACCTGGGCCCTGAGTGGTCAGCTTGTAAGGGATGTGGCAAATCCCACTCACCGACTATTGCATTGCCAAATGAACTTCATTGGGACACCTGTGATGTATGGGAATTGTGTTGAGGTGGTGTTCGATTTGATGGATTGTGATTGAGGTGGAGTTACAGTCCGGATGCATCTGGAAGGTGCGGGAGGTGGTGTTTTGGATAGAGGGAGGGAATGGATAGGAAGGAGCTGTGCTGCTGTAAAAGTATGCCGGGCCAAGTGGTTGTGAATGTGAGCGACTAAAGAAGATATAGTGGGATAAGAAGGTGGGGTAAAGTTTGTCACGCGCGGCAATACATCTGATGTATATTATGCGCATGTATGTAAGAGAGTGTGAGAGATCTGATCTCATCATGCCTTCTGACACGCCTGCTTGAGGAGGAAGTGATAGAACGTATTTTGGATACTTAAGACAGTACAAGACGTACATACTGCACTCATCTGCTGCCCGGCAAGAGGGAAATGCGCTTAGTGCGAAGTACATGCTGCTTCGCCGTGTTCCGCATGCCTCCTACCACCCTGAGGCCCTTGCACTTGCATTCCAACCGAACAAAATACTTCAGCAGCTGCTCGGACAGCAGCCCACTGCGTAGTGCCTGTTTTGCAACACGCAGTGCTTCATAATACACATCATCCCCCGTTCCACAAAGCTCATCCCCCCATTCCAAGGCTCCACTTCTTGGAAGGCCGACTTCATAAAAATCCTCCACCGCCAGCACCAGCAGCACCGGCCCCAAAGTCAGCGCTGACGTCGTTAGGATAGCTGACGTCGCTAGCGACAGCGGAAGCAGCGGCAGAGGCCAAACCGCAAGCAGCAGTTCGCTCCGCCAATACACTCCTTGTAACTCGAAGACGCCGTTGGCGGATGTGTACAGGCAGTGCGGCAGCAACGCTTCCCGCTGGGGGCCGCAGTACGGAGGACTGGCGGAGGGCCACTTCGGCTCGCAGGTCCTGGGATTGGCAAGAAGGGTACGGCAAAAATAATGAATGGAACCAAAGACTCGAACGAAAAGAATTAGTAGCATGTACGAGAAGCCCAAAGTGGAGATGGCCGGGGGAACGTGAATGGACGACAGACCTGGTGCTGCTGTTGAGAGAGAGACACATATTACTAACCACCATAGGGGTAGGAGCAGGGGATGAACGAGAGAGGAATAAGAGTGTATGGACGAGAACTGAGGACAGGGGAGGACAACAGCGGACACCATTATTCAAATGAACCTGTACGACTACGGACAAATACCCCTACTGGGGCATGTCCCGTACAGGGACGATCGGCGAATTAGGCCTGGGCCAAAGGTGACGGACAGACACACAGACAGACAAACGCCTCAGGCTGTTACCCGCCACCCGCCCAGACACCACCTCCCGTAACGCACAGCGAGACTTAGATCCCAGAGGCCCGGCTCCTCGTCTTGCGTGGTGGGGCAAGTGCTGGGGAAACAGCCTCCGCTGCTGTACGGTGGCGACGGAGGGCAACGCCGCCACTCCGCCCGCCACACATCGTCGTCGTCGTCATCTTCATGGTTGTCTGCCTCTTTGTCGCCGCCCGATAGCCAGCTGCCGAACACGCGTCCGCTGCGGTTGCTACGGTGGAAGTCGTCGCCATATCGTGTGTGGAACAAATACTAAGTAAGTTCATAACGGCTCGGGGCTCTAGGGGCAGGCGGTCGGGGGGCTCTAAAGAAATGGAAATCTTCGGAACATACAAATCTACACCTTCATCGTTTGGAGTGCAACCGTACGCTGATACCGTACTTACCCGCGTCTCCTGCCGTGCCTCCGCCGCCGTCGATGGCGTGAAACCCGCTGTAAGGTTCGGCTGTATCATTGGCCGCTCTTGTGGGGGTCATCACAACCCTAAGCTGAACCGTGTGGCATGCAGCAGGCATCCCAAGGTGTGGGAACCCCACTATACTCCAACCTGTTCTGAGCCTCACACTCTTGCCCCGCTCCAACCTTACCGACCCGCTCCATTCTCCTCTCGCTGAAGCTCTTCCTCCCCACCCCGCAGCGCCATCCCCACATCTTTCTGCCTGCACAACAAGAAGCTGACCCAACCTCAGTTGCTGGTACTTCGAAAGCACGCATGGACGTCTACATCCTCATGGCTTGCCCCAGGCGCCAGTCTTGGTGAACTCCGTGAACGCTGCCAGATCCGGACGGATAGGCTAGGCGGACCCTGAAGAGGGCCCTGTGGTGGGAATCCAAGATCGAGCGACCAGGTAATGATTGGCCGCTGCCCTGACCAGGAATATATATAGCGCATGCCCAACCACGAGTGTCAGTTCGATGCGTCTGAGGCTCTTCATCGAGCTGTTTACATACGTTTGGCAATACTATCGGCCAACGCTGTCCTGCCCAGCGGAACGATAGGTGCTTGAAAGGTGATTGAGAGGTGCTATTTGATGGTGGTCGTGTTGCGAGATCAGTCGCAGCGGTGTGGCCAAGACCTTACAAGTCAGATAGGGTGATAGTGAGCGGACTGCTGCTGTTGTGGTGAAGAAGGCTTAAGACTGCAACCTATTTATACCTGCTAGTATGGCTCCTGCCATCCCGTACTACAGACACGACAGGTCCCTGGGAGTTGGTCCGTCCCAGACTGACACGACACACGTTGGTCCAACCGATGTCAGCCGGTCCAACCCCCGTCAGTTGCCACTTGACAGTTGCATTCGCCAACTCCCGGCCTGCAACTGCTCCAACGTCTACGTAACCTAATCAGGTCGCTTGTCAACTCCCGACCGACCTGCAACTGCTCTAACGTCTGGTCCGCAACATCGCAACAGATAGATTCAAACCAAATAATATAGAAGAAGTAAGGCGAAGGCCGGAGGATTAAGCCAAAATCTAAGCCCTAATCATAATAATCGGTAGCAGCCATCATTCATATAGCATCCTGCTGTCAGCGCGAGAAAGCAAAGGATTTCGAGCACAGGCCAACGAGCAGTATGACGTTCACCATTCCGGTTGAGACTTCCCTTTCAAAGAAAGGCCCGTTATCAATACGCCTAAGCCTGGGAAAAGGAACGAGCCTAACGAGTAAACGCACCAGGCGTGCTATCCAGAACGGCTTAGCTGCAGAGCTGGAGCTGCCGCTAAACTTCATCCAGAAGGCACCATTGTACGCTCGAACAAGCAGCTCCGGTGAATCGGTGGAGCTGGAGGAGCTGGTGGATGACACTCTTGAGACCTTCAAGCAGAAGGAAGGCGTTGTAATCTGCAACCTTTCCCCAGTCCTTCGCGATTCAGTAGACACAGCAGAGCAGCTTGCTACGCTTCAGCGTGAGGTACTTCAGATTCCCAAGCTGATGGAGAGCCAACAGGTGATGAAGAACGAGATCCAAGCGCTTCTTGCACGGAGCCAAGAGGATCGTGCGGGGCGTGAAGCGCTTTATGGGGAGAACCAAGCTATTCGTGGGGAGAACCAAGCTATTCGTGAGGAGAACCAAGCTATTCGTGAGGAGAACCAAGCTATTCGTGGGGAGAACCAAGCTGTTCGTGCGGAGCTCACTGTGCTTGAAACTAGCACGCAGGAGTTTGCCAAAATCCTGCGTCGCAGCCTTGTGGAGGATGCACACAAGTTCCTGGAAGCTAAGGCTGGGCCACGCCAGATTGCAGCTGACGGCACAGCAGAGCGGTGGGGTGTCTACATGAAGCGGATCGGCAAGCAGTGGTTCAGGGATAACGAAGTCCCCCTTGAGTGCATATCACTTCTGCAAAAGGGCTTAAAGTCGCCGTACCAGCAAGGTTGCGATGCTGCGCATGACCTGCGCAGGCTGAACCCAGAGGTCTTCCGGACCTCATACCTGGCGGGCCTGGACGAGGATGCGCAGTACCTGTGGGAGCAGCTGTACGACTTCCTGTCACAGGCCTCTGTTTAACAGGGCTCTCCTGCACCCGCCCCAAGCTGCCTGCGTGTTCTATCGTGCAGTACTATGGTATGTCACGACGGATTAGGTAGCCGTGCATGATAGGTGGCACGGTGAATGGCAGCATGTGGTGCTCGGGTCATCATCATCAGGGTAAATAGCATGAGGAACTAATTATTGCAGTAGGGACCAGATAATTGGCCCATTCAAGGTAGCTGAGTTAAGAACATTTGGTAGACTGACCGGACCGAGCCAGGTAGTATAGCAAGTTAGTTGTACGACAGGATAATGCGGCAGGTAGATTGACGGCATCAATTTGGTCGTCGTTTTCTCAACTGTTTATTTTTGCGTTAATCAATTTCACGTATTCTACCTAATGTAGTTGTCGGATTTCCGTTTGATGTATTTTGGACCTTTCAACTGTCACAATGAGGTGTACGGCAAGGCAGTCAAACTAGTGAGGACCTCCCTGGAGTGAGTGGCCCGGGATGGTGGGATTTTGCTTAGCGGCATAGTGCTGGTAGAGTTGCAAACACGCGGTGGAACTGTCCAAACCTACGGTAGGGCAAAGAATCACAGGGGTAAATCCATATCCGCATGCAGCACCAAAGCCAAACATATTGCCTTATCGCCATAAACCTGAAAATTGGGACTAAGGCATGCAGGCAATGCATCAATTAACACGGGCCGGCAGAGGCGGACCTGGCCTGTCCATCAAAATTCGAAGTCGAAGCCTAGACAGGATCCACAATGCAGTTTCGTGCAGATATTATACTGAACAGTGTCGTGTTAAAGCGCAATAGATGACATAAGGCAGGCATTAAACTGATGCATGAATCGCTCAAGTGTGATTGCGCCGAACAGTTGGAGCTGGCGCTGCAGACCATTCAGAAGGGGCCTCCTGGAGTTGTCATTTATCTGCAGCAGGAGGGCAGGGGGATTGGACTCGTCAACAAGATAGCTGCAAACTCGCTGCAGGTACGAGCGGCTTGGGTGGGAAATGACGGGTGAGTTCTGTGTTACGAAACCCGGGCAGCTAGGGAACGGGGGGCATATGGAGGTCGGCAGGTCAAGGTCAGTAAGGAGGCTCTGACACAAGGGCGGGTGTTGCAGGCAATCTGATGGAATGCATTGTGGCACATCAGCCAATAACAGGCACCAGAACAGGCAATGGCGCGTTTGTGTGGGGCAGATGGTGAGTCAGCAGAGGTGGTCATGTACGTAGGGGTGATGCCGACGGAAGGACGGGCAGCAGAACTGGAGGGGCAGGAGGTCGTGCTATGGTCATGCTGGTTTCACCATGCAACAGGGGCATCGGAACCAGGGAGGAGGGAGGACAGCTGCAGTGGCAGGCGGTGGGGAACACAGCACTTTCAGTCCAGACTACAGGGCGGGTGACCAGTCGTTCTCATGGCCCCTCCTCACGTCCGAAGATCCACCATACATTCAGTATACTACAGCTCTGGCCTTCCGTGTGTTTTCACCTCCCTTCCCTTACCCACAACAGGAGCAAGGCCTCGACACCGTTGACGCCAATCGAGCCCTGGGCTTTCCGGATGACTGTCAGGAATACACATCCGTACGGAACATGCTCCGAGAGCTGAACGTGAAGAGCATACGCCTCATCATCGTGAGTGTGGGTTTCGGAGGGAGGCAAACGGTGGTCCCATCGAGCAGCAATGCGTGGTGCGGGTTTGTGGATGCTTTTTTGTCAAGGCCACACCTGATCCTGCTAAACTCTGCCCTCCCTACACCTGATCCTGCTAAACTCTGCCCTCCCTCTTTCCCCATACCGGGGCCAGTGTCGGGTTTGATGTCAATGTCAATGTCGCAGTCTCATACATTGCGTTGAAGCACTCCGTCATTGCCTCTTCTCTCCCGCCATACCGCTACATGCTCCGAACCCCAAACAGACAAACAACCCACGAAAGATCAACGTGCTCACGAAGCTGGGGATTGAAGTGACGGGCCGCATACCCTGCCTGGTCGCGGCTGGGAAGTACAACCAGGTACGACATTTTACGTTCTTTGCAACTCTGTCTTCGTACGACCTGCTGCGTGGGATTGCGTGCTCCCCTCAGTGAAGTGTGATCTTTCGTGTTCTGCCCCTGCCCCGGCTCCCAGCACCCACATGGCCACATTAGGTATCATTCGGTCTACGTTAATTCCCACCATCTGTGTCTCTACCGTTGTAATATTCTATGTAGGAATATGATCGTTGTTGTGGTTCTCATGCATCTCATGGCATATTCTTACCTCCGACTGAATTCACGCCCATCCCGTCACAGGGTTATTTGGAGGCGAAGAGGGACCGAATGGCGCACATGCTCGTGGGCTCTGATGAGAGCGACGAGAGGGAGGACTCCAGCGGCTCCAGTGCATCAATGTCGCGAGGGGGCGCTGATGACATGTACAATGACGAAGAGCCCAATGGGGAGTTCTGCTTCTGGGACCACAGCGGGGAGCCCATGCAGGTAGGAGATGTATGTGTTCATGGCTTTGAATGTTCTGGAAGGAGGGGGGGATTCCTCTTGAGTTCTCCCGTTTCCTACTTTATCCGTTTTCACTCCGAAGTAAGGTACAACACAAAAGATATCATTCACTTCTTGTTCTAATGGCCACTTCTCCTCATCACGCACACTTCGCTCCTTAACGCCATCACTCACACCCTCCTGTCTCTGAACCTGTCTCTTGTTCGCTCCTCTTCCATACGTAAAGGCGGTGTCCACGGCTTATGCAAAGGGTGGAATGGACCTGCCGGAGGGTTCGGCGCATGGAGAGGACGGAAGAGTGGTGCCGCCGGCAACGGCGACGGCGGGGGCTGGGAAGGATGACGGGAAGGTGGCGTCCGTGTAGCTAGCATGGTTTTGTTGTACTCATGAGGCGCCGTCGCTGCCGTCAGCAAAAGGTGTCGTCGTGACCATTGTACACTGCACAAGTACCCGCCCTGATATATATTCTTGTTCAGCAGCAGCAGACAGACATATAGGCAGCAGACGTACATGCTTAACATGAGCCTTTGCTGTGCTTCACGTATAGATGACCGGACCCTACAGTGCATCTTGGTCAGTACGGTAGGGCTAAGGTGCTCTGGGCAGTGGGTTGTACGGCAGCATTTGAGGATCCGAACCATGTATGTGGTGCGCGGGTGTGATGTGCAAGTGTGTTGAGAAGTCGATCTATTGATAATAATAATGCGTAATGAAAGAGGTGACTTATCAATAAATCACGTCATTCCGCGCAGTTCTATCTGCAGTACCGTATGGCAACATCCATAGTCCACACATATCATAGCGTTGAGTCCCAAGGTCACTTAACCCACGGCGTCTCAGCAAGCCCTCCGCATTTGGTGCCACCCGCGCCATCAGCACCCTAGCCGACCCTTGGGATGCAGTGCTCAACATGCATGGCTAGCTACGTAGGAGATCATACGCAGAGAGCGAGGTGATCGTCCTGAAGGATGACACCATCTTCTGGGCCAAGCTTTCCTTCTCCACCCCTCAACTTTTCTGCCTGCACAACAAGAAGCTGTCCCAGCCAACTTGCAACGCTGGTATTGCCAGAATATATATGCAAGCATGCCTACATACTCGTTGCTTGCCCCAGGTGCCAGTCTTAGAGAACGCTGCGAACACTGGCAGATCCAGCTAGGCAGGACTACTGATTTCAGGTGACCCTGAAGAACAGCCTGTCCATGCATGGTGGGGATCGAACATCGCAAAAGGTATTGACTGGCCGCTGACTGTGGACAAAGCGCATAGGCCCACAGGCAAAGGCTAACGATGCCCTGCCTATTCGAGTTTATTCGAGATGTTTATTCGAGTAGAACAGCTCGGCAGTTACGTGAGTCCGAAGCTATTGATGAAAACAAAGCAATATATTATTTATGCAAGTATTTATATAAGGACTTCCTTCACTAAATTAAAACTAGCGTCGATTGTACACGCGCTCATAAAACCTACTTCACAATGCAAGCTGCACACGTCAGAAAACGGCAAGGTAGCTACTTTAAATTCCTAACAGTACTCACAACAAACAGGACGCGGAAAGTATGACTTACAAATTCCTTTTGGAACAAAGTACGGATTCGTTATCGGCAATTTGCGACTGCGGAATTGCATGCTGCAATCGGCAAGTTGTTTTGAGAACCGCAATAAACAGAAGTAAGGCGTTGTAATCTGCGACCTTCTATCTCCTGTGCCGAGCGCTTTATTTAGCACACTTGGTAGCGAAGTTAGCTGCGGTTCAGTAGTGCGAGTTTAAGCAACTTCGCAAGTTATCCGAGGATGACACTCTTGAGACCTTCAAGCAGAAGGAGGCAAGGCGGTGTTCTTAGCGCTTCAGCAGACATCGCAGAACAGCTTGAGCGTGTGGCACTCGATATTTCCAAGCTGAAGGAGAGACTACAGGTGGCGGAGAGCGAGATCCAAGCTATTCGTGCTGATCAAGAAGCTACTCGTGCTGAGCACCAAGCTATTCGTGCGGAGCACCAAGCTATTCGTGCGGAGCACCAAGCTATTCGTGCGGAGCACCAAGCTATTCGTGCGGAGCACCAAGCTATTCGTGCTGACAGCCAAGCTATTCGTGCTGGTATTCAAGCTATTCGTCCTGGGATTCAAGCTATTCGTGCTGTTGAGAACCGAGCTGTTGTTCGTGCTGATGAGCTCACTGTGCTTGAAAATAGCACCCATGCGTTTGCAAAGGTCCTGCGTCGCAGCCTTGTCGAGGATACGTACAAGTTCCTGGAAGCTAAGGCTGGGCTACACCAGATTGCAGCTGACGGCACAGCACAGCGGTGGCACGTCTTCAAGAAGCGGATTGTTGCGGAAAAGGGCAATCAGTGGTTTGAGGACCATGTGCCCCTTGCCTGCATAGTAATCCTGCCGATGGGGTTTAAGTCACCTGTCCCGGAAGGTTGTGATGCTGCACATGAGCTGCGCAGGCTGAACCCCGATGTCTTTCGCACCTCATACATGGCGGGTCTGGATGAGGAGCAGCAGTGCTGGTGGGAGGAGCTGTACAACTTCGTGTCACAGGCCTCTATTTAACGGGCGGGGCTCTCCTGCACCTGCCCCAAGCTGCCTGTCCTACGTATTAGTCCTACGGTCTGCTATGTATACATCGAGCCCAAGCTGGTGTGTCCCATCCAACGGACATGGGGTGCAACAATTATTTCCAAATTGAATGCGAGATAGAAGTGGTGGTGAGTGCGGAAGGAAGGATGGTTGTGCACTTGGCGAGGTTTTGATATCTTCGTCACTCTTCAGGTGGGCCTCATGCTGTGCTATCATAACCCAAGTGGATGGGTGGCCCACGCAGCCATCTCTTGCAGTGTGGTGATGGGAGTGTTGTTGCTGGGTGTAGGGTCATACAGTGTTTTGATAACAGAATACCCTCTGTCCTCCATTCTGATGGTGGAACTTGCAACAATCGCTTTGTGTGACTGCTGTCTGATGACACAGACATCAAATCAAGTACTGTGCACCAGGTAGGTACTATGGCCAATTGTGGAGCTTCTTTCATCTATCATATGATGTGTTGGTGGTGTGGTACCTTGCCATGCATGAAGTAGACCACTGCAGCAGCAGGCACCTGGGCCCTGAGCGGACAGCTTTTAAGGGATGTGCGCTGGAAATTACCGGCAAATCCCACTCACTACGGCATGGCCATATGATCTTCATTGGGACAGAGAGCACTAAGCACCTCGGCTGTGATGGGGATTATGTTGTGTTGGTGTTCGATTTAATGGATTGTGATTGAGGTGGAGGTACAGTCCGGATGCATCTGGAAGGTGCGGGAGGCAGGCGGTATTTTGGATAGAGGGAGGGAATGGATGGGAAGGAGCTATGCTGCTGTAAAATTATGTTGGGCCGACCGGTTGTGAAGATATGAGTGACCATAGAAGATGAAGTGGGATAAGAAGGTGGGGTAAACTTTGACCCGGGGATACATCTCATACATATTATGCGTGTGTGTGTAAGAGAGTGTGAGAGATCTGATCTCATCACGCCTACTGACACGCCTGCTTGAGGAGTAAGTTGGTTCAGGTACTTACGACAGTACAATACGTATATACTGCAGTCATCTGCTGCCCATCAGGACGGAAATAAATGCGCTTAGTGCGAAGTACATGCTGCTTCGCCGTGTTCCGCATGCCTCCTACCACCCTGAGGCCCTTGCACTTGCATTCCAACCGAACAAAATACTTCAGCAGCTGCTCGGACAGCAGCCCACTGCGTAGTGTCTGTTTAGCAACACGCAGTGCCTCATAATACACATCATCCCCCGTTCCACAATGCTCATCCCCCCATTCCAAGGCTCCACATCTTGGAAGGCCGACTTCATAAAAATCCTCCACCGCCAGCACCAGCAGCACCGGCCCCAAAGTCAGCGCTGACGTTGTTAGGATAGCTGACGTCGCTAGCGACAGCGGAAGCAGCGGCAGAGGCCAAACCGCAAGCAGCAGTTCGCTCCGCCAATACACTCCTTGCAACTCGAAGACGCCGTTGGCGGATGTGTACAGGCAGTGCGGCAGTAACGCTTCCCGCTGGGGGCCGCAGTACGGAGGACTGGCGGAGGGCCACTTCGGCTCGCAGGTCCTGGGATTGGCAAGAAGGGTACGGCGAAAATAACGAATGGAACCAAAGACTCGAACGAAAAGAATTAGTAGCATGTACGAGAAGCCCAAAGTGGAGATGGCCGGGGGAAGGTGAATGGACGACAGACCTGGTGCTGCTGTTGAGAGAGAGACACATATTACTAACCACCATAGGGGTAGGAGCAGGGGATGAAAGAGAGAGGAATAAGAGTGTATGGACGAGAACTGAGGACAGGGGAGGACAACAGCGGACACCATTATTCAAATGAACCTGTACGACTACGGACGGGGCATGTCCCGTATATAATACCCCTATAATACCCCTATAATACCCCTACTGGGGCATGTCCCGTACAGGAACGATCGGCGAATTAGGCCTGGGCCAAAGGTGACGGACAGACACACAGACAGACAAACGCCTCAGGCTGTTACCCGCCACCCGCCCAGACACCACCTCCCGTAACGCACAGCGAGACTTAGATCCCAGAGGCCCGGCTCCTCGTCTTGCGTGGTGGGGCAAGTGCTGGGGAAACAGCCTCCGCTGCTGTACGGTGGCGACGGAGGGCAACGCCGCGACTCCGCCCGCCACAAATCGTCGTCGTCGTCATCTTCATGATTGTCTGCCTCTTTGTCGCCGCCCGATGGCCAGCTGCCGAACGCGCCTCCGCTGCCGTCGCTACGGTGGAAGTCACCGCCATACCAGGGCTCTCTAGAGCGCTTCCGTCCGCTGCCGCCCCTTTCCTCCTCTCTCCTCAAATCGGCCATCAGGGCATCGCAGCCTTCTTGCAGCAACCTGAATGCCGAAGCAGCAATGGCATCAGGTACGGCATGTGTCGTGCGACACTTGTCTGGATGTACGAGAGCTGCCAGTCGACGGAACCAGCTCCGTACCTGGCTGATGCTGAGCGGCGGCGGCGGCGGCGTCAATCTGACATTACCGGCTGCATCTGCCGCCGCCCGAGCGGATGGGGTCATCACGGCGGTGGCGCCTGCTGTAAGTACGGACCGGCGGGTCAAGCAGCCGCCGCCGCCGCTGCCGCCGCTGCCGCCGCCAGACAACCGCACTGTTGCCCAACGTAACACTGCTTGTGCGGCGGCAGCGGAAGCCGTGCCAACGCCATGACGGCCACTTTCATTTGCACCGCCATCAAGGTGATGCTTGTGCACACCGGTAGCACCGGCGGCAGCATCTTCGGCGGCGGCAGCTGAGCCTATGCCGTACGACGCACGGTGTATTTTTGCCACCACCAGAGCCCGCAGGAGGTCCTGTGCGCCGTCCGTGGGAATGTACGGCCCAACGGAAATTTCGCAACGAAAACCTGAACCGCAACTTCTCCATCCCTTGCGTCCCGGCTAACGATTTTGCGGAATCCCCATCTATCATGCGCAGTGGGACAAATATGAACACGGCCAAGCAGTAATTCCTCAGGATCCTATTTTATTTCATCGCACATTAATGGAAAATATCCGTACTTATTCCATTACCTGCACCCCCTACATGGTACATAGTATGTTATACGTACACATATGACTTCGTGTCTATACACAACTCGCGCGAACCTATTGTTTGACCCATCCAACATTTCTCAGGAGCTGTTTAATTATTATTTTTTATTATTGATTATATTTATTTAAATTATGAAAAGGGAGTAATTTGGGTTTGGTAAGGATATTTCGTGCTCCGCCGGGGATGTTGAAAGATTCAGTTCTATCGCCCGTGCGTGCAACAAATACTAAGTAAGTTTGTAACGGCTCGGGGGGCTCGGGGCAGGCGGTCGGGGGGCTATAAAGAAAAAGAAATCCTCGGAACGTTAAAGATCCACACCTGCATCGTTCGGAGTGCAACCGTACGATGATACCCTACTTACCCGCGTCTCCTGCCGCGCCTCCGCCACCGTTGATTGCTGAGAACCCAGCTCCCTGTCCAGCAGCTCCTCACACTGAGCCCAGTTGCCCTCAGCAAGCAGCTCCGAAGCCCGCCGTACGGTGTGGCTGTACTGCGGTTGGGTTGCAGCCTCACTAGGACCATCGGCCGTTCTTGCGACGTTGCTGCTGCCCGCCGCCGCCATCGTGACTCCCTCAGCTGGCCCCTCCCTCCCCACCCTACCGTCCTCAGTGATGAACTGAATGGTCAATGAACGTCACTTAGGCATTGCGCGACGGTTAAGAATCTCACATGAGCGATTGAGGGAAGATTCTCTCGTCACTCGATTTATGCATGTTATTTTTGGCGGGAAATGCGATGAAAGTGGAAGATTTTTAATCCATCTGTCAACGCCAGACGCTGCTATTATGGTGATGGCGGCTGTTGCTTATGTAGAAAGTGCGCCGAAGAACCCTCAACGGCGCCGAAACCAAATGTTGCACTTCACAAATGTCTCGTCTGCCAGCATTGCCGCTTCAGTGAATGGAACTTCTAAATGCGGAGATGAGATTGAAGTGAATGCATGGACATTATCATTATGATGAGCTCCTGGTTCTCCACCTCGGCACGAAACCGGATAGGCCTTATCTCGCTGTTGTTACTAAGCTAAGCCCCCGGCCGTTGCTGCTGCTGCTGCTGCTGGGTGAGTTTCCGCCGGGTCCGCGCCTCTTCCACAGCCAGCACCGCCTCCAGCCGTGCTGCGCTGCCCAACAGGTGCCTCAGAGGCTTGGCCACCGCCTCCAGCGACTTAGCGTACGAGTCCACGGCCCGGCCTAGCTGCTGCTCCGTGTGGGTGCAGGTGGAGGTGATGATTTGCTCTCGGGCAATTAGAGCGTCAGTTACCTCCGTTAGCTGCGGGGAAGTTCCGAACAGGGGCGGGGTTAAGGTTTCTTATGGTGTGTATTTTGAAGCGGGGAACCATGCATCTGCATCTTGTCCGCACTGGCCAATCCAGTGTCTGGCCATTCAAGCTTTAGACTTCAGTTTCGTTCAATGTTGGGAAATGTCTTATTTTATTTGAGCTTGAGGAAAGGTGCAAAATTTGCGAGCTCCGCGACCGTCCCACGAAAGAACGAACTTCGTAGCCTTACCGATGTGCCCTGGTCCTTTGCGACCAGATCCGGAATTTGGAGCGCAGTTTTGACACAGCTGACAAGTGCCTCAGCGACCTGGGTCTTGTTGTTTGACAGGCGATCCGGAGGCGTACTCATTCAACACAATCACGGAACCAACAAATATATGGTCGGTTCCGATTTATGTAATTATTATTACAACTATTATATGGGCATTATCGTTATCGAAATCATCGGATGTACCTTTTATAATTATTGTCCTTTGATGAACTTATATTGAACATCATTGCGGCGCTCAACTTACTTGGTTAGGCAAAATTATTAGACGTGCTGCGAACAAAGGAATGCATCACGCCATCCTCTTTCCACCTACTCATCAGCACCTTCGGCATAACTTTGCGGCTCAGCGACCAGCTGTCCCGCTTCCCTCCACGCCGCCAAGTCGCCGGCCATGCCTTTCACAACCCCATCCTCGGCGCCGTCCCAGCACCTTGCCAAGTGCGGCAGCCCCTGACAACTCTACACAACCACCTCAGCCTGATCCAGTAAAGAAACGCGCGGAAATTACGGCCAACGTGGAGCGCGCGTCCGCGATGGTTGGCGAAATTGTCGACGAGGTTACACGTGAAATGTTTATTTCTGAGGCAGTGGCGTACATCCAAGAAGACCGCTCCGATCAAACAGAGCTAACAGCCGTCCGTGATGCCGTGGCGCGTCGCTTAGACTTCCTCGATGCCAACTTCCTTACCACCTTGTCCGGTTTCATCCGCGCATGCGAGCAACGCGGAGATGCACAACTTACCCGCGTATTAATCGCCATTCGTGAGGAAGTCCTACGGCAGGTCGCGGGCCGTATGCCTGCGGCCGCGCAAGTCCTAGATCTCGCGCTGCGCCACGCAGACAAGGACAAGCGGGTCGGGGTGCTGCGTGCGGCCTCGGCGGCGGGAGCGGGAGCGGGAGCAGTTGCCGATGGAGCTGTTGGCGCAAGCGGGGGCGTCCCCACTGCAGATTTGGACACGCTTGCCGCCACCGCTTCGAAATTCATCGACGAGATGGAGGAGCAGCCCGAGATTCCGGACCGCCGTCTGCTTGCCCGGCTGGTATTGCTACGCGAGGAGGTTCGCCTCTTACGTGAAGAGGCCCGCTTCAATGCGGGAGCCGACCAGCCCACAGAACCCGTACGGTCAAACGTGCCCCAGCGCTGCGCCGCCTTCTTGAAGGAGCTCGTGGCCGTCAGCGATCCATTGCGGCGCGTCGGGCTGCTCGCTGCCGCATTTGAGCGGGATTGGGACGGTGCTGCTCCGAAACAGAAGCCGCAAACGGCCTTTCACGCCGACCAGCCCGACTGGGTCAGACCGGGGAGGTTTATGGCAACCTTGCAGTCCATGGTGGTACAGCTGCAGATGGTTGACGAGGCTGCAAGTGCCAGCACGAGCGGGGGGAGTGGCGGCACTGCGGCCGACAGCACTGGTCGCAATGGCGCAGGTGGCAGCAGTAGCGCGGGGGGAAATTCTGCTGTGATTGCCCGACTGGAGGCGATACGGAGTGAGGCGATGGCGGTGCTGGATAGGATGCATACAGCGGGTGGGACAGGCAGCAGCAGCGGCGGCCGCGGCGGCGGCGATGGCGGTGCTCCTTACAGTGGCAGCGGTGATGGGGCCCGAGATGGCAAAGGGAGCAGCAGCGGCAGTGCGTCAGCGGGATGAGAGTGGAGGGCGCTGGGGATAGGGCCCTGGCGGACAGATGGGATGTGGGGTTTCACTGCAGTTGCCCTTAAGTTGTACCTTGTTGTTGTTGTTGTTGTTGTTGTAAGCAACAGTAAGATATCTTCTTTATATCTTCTTTTTCTGCGATGGCTTGTTTTGGAATCTGGCACCTTTCTAGTCGCGCTGAAGCATTCCTTGTTCCTTCATGGCGTGGTGGCTCGGTTGATTGGTTGATTGGTTCGCGCGGGGGCTCGGCGCTCCTTCATGCCGGATTGGCGGCCAAAAGGTAGTACCGCATCCCTGTGGTACGTGCTGCCCGAGTGGATACCGGAGGGGTCGTCAGAGACACGTTGAGGCCCCGGCCCCGGCCCCGGGCGCCAAGTTGAGGAGCACAGATACGGTGCATTCGTATGCGACCGTTGGACGTTACAACTACTGGTCGTTAATTGTTCAAGATAACTGCACGTTACGAGCGATTGTGTCTGTACGGGCCTTATGCCACCATTGCTTTCGATACATGTGCTTG
Source organism: Volvox reticuliferus (assembly GCA_019650235.1). NCBI lineage: Eukaryota > Viridiplantae > Chlorophyta > Chlorophyceae > Chlamydomonadales > Volvocaceae > Volvox > Volvox reticuliferus. The sequence goes on along the minus strand of BNCP01000077.1, from coordinate 152,654 downwards.
CGCCTGCCCTGCTGCTTCAGGAGGGCGCCGCAGCCGCAACAGCTGCATTTTGCCGTTCCATCGCTCCTCGCAGCTCCTCCTCCAGATGCCGTACCTGGGACCACCAGGCAAAGGCGATGTGAATACGGCACATTAATACAGCGGAATGGATCAGAAGCTCACACCCGACAAATGTAATGGTACGACAGTCTTCAACCGACGATAACGAAGGCGTTAATTTGGTCGTTTCTTTTCTTCTTGCTATCACCCCTCTTGCCCCAGCAAACACATACACATACATACATACATACATACACCCTTGTGGCTGCTCGTCCCCTTCTGACCTGCCGTGATCTCATCATCCAAACGCACAGCAGCATCTTCGCCCGAATGGGACCGCGCAGCCCCAGCTGTAGCATTGCACCATCAAGAGATTCAATTGCCGTACATAGGGCCAGAGCCTCTTCTTCTTCCTCTTCCTCCTGCTCCTCTTTCTCTCCTTCTTCTTGATCGCAATGCGCCTCCGTCACCCCTACTTCGCCTCCACGGACTCCCGGCCTCTGTTGTGGTAGCTGCTGCGGGGAACGATGCCGAGGCTGTTCCTGCGGCTGAGGCAGTGGCGATGCTCCACATCGAAGCCGAACCGCACGTTCTAGAAGGACATCCAACTCCATCTCGCTGAAGGCGTCGTACCCTTCATTGATGTTGCCCTCCGTCGCTGCTGCCACTGCCGGTTCCGTTAGTACGACCGCGGCAGCCGCCTCCTCATGTCTCCTAAGCCCGTCTAACACCGTTACTTCGGTTGTCGTGTCGTCAACCGTTCGTCTGGATCCTCCTGCCGAGTGCGCTGCTTCATTGCATGTGTCCGCCCCGGTCCCTCTGGTCCCTGTTGTTGATGCTGGCTCCGTCTCCGCTGCCACCATCGGTGCTGCTATTGATGCTGACTGGTGTACGTTCGCGGCTACACCTCCCCCCTCCGGCACCGACACTGCGGGTACATCCCCCCCGGAGTCCCATCTGCACCCAGCATCACCGTTGCTTGAGCTGCTGCACCTCACGCGATCACCAAGTTCCGCCAACTGCTGCTGCTGCTGCTGCGGTGGCTGCAACTGCCGTACTTCTGCCGCCGGAGGGTCCGTACTTACAGATGCCGCCGCCTCCAGAGTGTCATTCGGCTGCATCTCCACATCCATCTCGACAAACCCTGTGGGGCTCGCCGCCGCCGCCGCCGCTGACACGGTGGTAGTGGCGGCGGCTGTACCGTTGCTGACGGCTGCCAGCGCCAGTGACGCGGTCAGTCCCTCGACCGGCAACCCTGACAAGTCCTTGGATCCAGGATCTAACACGTCCATATCCCACTCCTCCGTACCGCCCGCCGCTGCCGCCGCCAGCGCCGCAGCATTTGCGGCCTCCGTCCCTCTCGCGGCCTCCCGGTCTCCTCCGCCCAGCTCCCCCACAGCTGCTGTGAGAGGTGCAGCAGCAGACACACTCGCACCTCCTTCGCTGCCGCCGCTCGCCGGCTGTGCTGGTGACGGCGGTAACACCTTGACGACGGCGGCGGCGGCGGCTGTTGCAGCAACAGAGTTTGCGGCATCTGGGTTTTCCGTTGGTGGTTGCAGGCGGCGTTGAAGCAGAAGGTCGAGGCGCGGCGAGTCCCATTCTGAGGGCACGGCCTAGACACGGTTTCAGATTGTGGCCCGGGGGGATGGCCGGGGGTTGGCCGGGGGAGGGAGAGGAAAGGAGTTTGGGTTTGTACGACGACGGCGACGAATGTGGGCGGAGCAGCGGCCCGGGGCCTCACCCAGTTCATACAGCTAATAATGGCCTAAATATATAAATATATAATAACATATATATATATATATGGCTTAAAATGAATTATATGGATCATCAAACATTGAATTTCACTCCGCTTCCGATTCAGCGGCTATGCTAAGGGGGCCTCCCCTCCCTTAATGACGCATCCGTAGCAATAACGCTGATGATTGCATGCAATTACCAAGTAGGGTTATATGTACGATATGCTCCCATCCTGAGGAAACAAATACGTCTCTTAGGAAGCTGAAATGAGGTTAGGGTAGCCTGGAGCCCAGGATGCTGTGAGGCTCGTTCATTCCCCACCACCTCTTGTCCCTACTCCTACTACTCATATATTAAATGGATAAAATAGATAAGATTAAAAATGATTTAAACATTTTTTACATAATGGGTTTGAAAAAGTTAGTGCTTATAAGGTCACCTGAAGACAGTCACGGAAGGGCCCAAATAGACCGCGCTTCTCCAACGCCGCCGCCGCCGCCGCCGCCGCCGTTGCGGAGTCGTCCCGAGTTGCGTCCATGTTCATAACCGCGCTCTTCTGTCTTGAATCCAAACCCGGATCCAAACCCGGATCCAAATCAGGATCCAATGCCACGTGGCACACAGCCACATGGACCCATGCGTCCAAAGCCCCTTTGGGCTCTTCACCTTCAGCTTCTTCGTCATGCCGCAACAGCTCCAGGAGGGGTCCCCTGTCGAATTTTACGCGGTGCGCACCTGCAGGACCGATTGTGAACCGACCCATGGTTCGGTGCTTGGATGCTGCTGCTATTTTAGTACTACATCAATCGGAACCAGATCCCCTGAACGCAGGTCCAGGGCAAATCGATTGATCTTTGCCGTCTTCCTGCATTAGAAATCACCCCTGCCGAGCAGCTCCGAAACCGAAGGCTCTCCTTAGCTTTAGATACTGATCAAGTGCACATTGTGAGCTACCGTGATTCATCCGTACAGTCAAACATGCCGTACCTGTCTCTGTATCGTACCCCACCACCTTGCCAATGGACAACGTGGCGCCGCCGCCGGCTTCAGCCGCGGTCATTGGATGCTGATTCGCGGTTCCCTCCGAAACCATGTCCCGCGTGGTCACGACTCCGGCGGGTGAAGACGTGAAGACGAAGGCCCCCAGCTGGCGGCCCTCCAGGTTGGATCCCCCGGCTGCCTCCGCGGACTTCCAAAAATGTCCCCCCCGGGAGGATGGTGTGTTTGGTGTGTTTGGGGAATGAGTCAGCAGGTTGAGTGAGGGTAGGGGAACAAGCGGGAAGATGGAGGGAAGATCTGTCCCTGCTGCCTTAGATGCGGCGCCGCGCGCCAGGCAGATGTATATATGGGCAGGTGAAATAGACAGACATCTCTGTTTGAAGGACAGACAGACAGACAGACAGGCGGAGATAGCGACGGATTGGAGATGACGACAAGTTTCCTGCCCATGCCGTACCGCCCATGCCAACCTGACGAAGGAAATCCGACAGCGGCAGGACGCCCAAAGAGTGGTTGCGACTACCAGAGTCACAGCTGCCTGCCGCGGCCAATGACGTACCGTCGCACGGGACATCAAGTACGAACAACATGTCTGGCAGCATGCGGCTGGCGGTTAGCTGCACGGCCTCGGTGTCCAATCCACCGTTATTTGTAAACTCGCACAGTCGTTGTTCGATGAGGTCAACGACGCCGCAATGGATGGAAAACTCCAAGATGGACATAATATAACCTGGGGATGTCCGGATCCAATCGACGTCAGAGGCCAAAACGAACGAACGCGATCAAATGAAACGGGTGTAAGATGAACACATCGTGCGGAGCAGATGGTATCCCGTGCGCCGCAAATAACATCAGAAACTACACGAATACCACAAGCATAATTAATTGGAGGGGTGCTGACTGCTGAGAGGTGAGACTGAAACCGAAGCATGGGGACGCGGGGACGCGGAGAAGCTGCCGGGTGTGAAGCACAATAAGGTTGTGACGGAAGAGTAAGTTAGCACAACATTTATACTGAGATTGTTACGTTAATGTTCAGCTGCAAGATAAGGCGGTGTTCAAGGCGGGATGAAGATGGAAACGATGACCCTTGGGACCATATTGTACGAAAGCGAGCCTCTCCGTGTTTGCACTCTGAGGCCGGAGGCCTAGTTAACTAGCCATATTTCTATTTTTAATAAAAATCTTACTCTCTTCCTCCTTAACATCATCTCCAACGAGCGCTGGCTTCTGCGCACAGCTTTCGCAATCGCAGGCGACGAAGATGCTGCCTAGATCAAACTCAAAGCCTCCTAAAATCTTTGCCGTGAATGCTTCAGCGCCTATGCCTTTCAAACGAACAGGCATCCCGTTCGGCCACCGGCAGTACGCCTTTGAGGCTTGAAGCAAACGTTCAGCATCCAATCCACGAATATCCATTTTTATTATTAAAAGCTAAACGATGTCATGCTAAGTATCGCCCAAATCCCAGTTTCGGGTTATTCGGAAGTTGACTGAGCCCCGTACACCGTAAATTCGCCGTGCTTCATTTTGCGTTACTAGAATGGCATGACCGTATATTACATATAGCATATTTTTTACCCGAGCTGACGCTCCATATCCTGCTGACTTAAAGGAACTAGCTTCAGAAGTAGAGATCTGCCTCTGCACCTGGTGGTCACAGCTGACTTTGAGTTATAACGCTAGACACACGTCAGCGCATTTTTAGTTTTGCTGTGGTATCAGCTTTTGCAATTCTTCGCAATCTCCAGAGGTGGGATCGTTGCGGTAGTCTCTCGCGGGACGAAAGTGTAACACGTTCGTCTCTGAGACCATGGAGAACTATACGCGCATTCACAAGCCTCGCGATGACGGACCTGCAGCGGAGAATGAGGTGCGGCTGGAGCTTCCGGGCTGCGTAGGCAGAAATGTGATGGGAAGTTCATGTTCCTATATTAAGCTGCCATTCTCGCTAACTATCCTTATCACGCGTTCTGAGGTGGATCACTCAGTCAGCCTGCCTATTTTGGGTCCGCGCCGTTGGTGCCGCATCACGTTGCCTCGGACAGGTCCGCGTACGGTCAACAGAGCAAACACGCTTTTATGTTTCGCTTGGTTTGAATCTTCTGCGTGAGAAAGGGCACCGGGCAGTTGTGCTCAAGGCTATGGGCAAGGCCATCAACAAGACGGTGGCCATTGGTAAGCAGACTCTGCGGCCAAGTGTGTGAAGAAGGTGTAGTACGGGGTGCCCATATAAAACTACATGCTAGTTATATGCTGATATAACTCCGCACAGCGCGGGTAATGGTTTGCACGGGCCTGGACAGCGGTGGTTGCCCCCGCGTACGAGTCCCGCGAATCCTGTCCGGAAGCATGTAACGCGCAATCGCTGACACCGTTTTTCAAGCGTTCATGCAGCCCAAAGCTCCTGCTATTCGAGACATTGCAGCAGTACACGGGATGAGTTAGATGACTAACGCCCGTGTCGCGCTCAAAAGCGGTTTTCCTTGCACCCCTGCTGCTTGTTGTCTAAATCTCCTAATGGTCCGGACTGGAAAATTTTATAGCCGAGGTGCTCAAGCGTCGCGTGGCGGGTCTACATCAGCTGTCGGAGACCTCCAGCATGACCTTGGTTGACGAATACGAGCCCAACGAAGAAGGCCTGGATCCCATCCAGGTGAGCTCACGGAAGAAGGACCAGGGGCTGGCAGTCGGGAAAGACCCACTTTGAGGGGTTAGTGACGTGGGACTGCGAAGGGACGTGATGTTCTATCCCACCCAGGTTATCATGAGAGTCAGGGTGGCTTGTTCCAGTTGTCACCTCCTGAGGTCAAGAACAATGATTACGTGGTCCGGCGTCTGAACTTGTGGCTCCCAACTATTCCCCCTGCAGGTCTCCCGCAACGTCTCTGTCCTCACCATCACGCTTTCGCTGGACCAGCCCGACACCACCCACCCCGGCTACCAGCCCCCACTGCCGGCCGATCAGGTCAAGCCCGATCAGCCGCCTCGTGGCGCCGCGGCCGCTCCTGCTGGAGGCGGCGAGGGCGCCACTACGGCCAGTGAGGAGCTGGTGCTCGATGAGGTGGAGCAGCAGTTGTTGGAGGATCGTTCGATGGGGAGGGGTCGCGGAGGCGGCCGGGGAGGCGAGGGTGGTCGCTTTGGCCGCTGGCGCGGCCGGGGCCGGGGCAGGTGAGGATGCTATGTTTGGCAAGGTGCACAGCGCGCAGCTCCCGCATGTACGTCCTACTTCGTAAGCTACAGGCCGCGGCCCATCGAGGCCACATGCCTCTTGGGACTTGCCTTGTACGCTGTATTTCATAGGAACAAAGTGTTCTGTGCTCAGTGCGCTTAATAAGCTTTGCATATGAACACATGACTCTCCATGACGTCCACTGAATTGCTGGGTGACGTCCCCACGCCGCAGGGGCCGGGGACGCGGCGCGCCGACCGCAGTTGCACCGGCGGAGGGCGGGCCGGAAGGGGCTGCTGACGTTGCCCCGGCGCCCGCTGGTGGCGAGGGTGGTCGCGGTCGCGGCCGGTGAGCACGCATAGAGAGCGTGACTTTGATGGTGTTAATGAACCAGCACACGTGCAACTGAAGCATCCAGAGGTCTGACTGCATGTCGGTGACTTCGGGTTGCATTTCTCCCCTTGCCGGTAGTAAGCTGTTTGGGTTGCATTTCCCCTTTTGACGACACCAATGAGGGCGTCAAATTACAAACACGCGCGTACGGGATGAGGACGCACCCTTGATATGGAGAATCCATCCTCGTGGCCATCCTACTGCGTAACCATCCTGCCATGTGCTTGCAAAGTACTGAGATCACGGATTCAAGGCTCTTTTGCCCTTCGTTTCCGTGGTTATTCAAATACCCTGCAGGAGTCGGCGGCGCGCCAGCGGTCGCGGGCGTGGCGGTGCCGCTGCTACGGCGGCTCAGGAGGTGAGCGGTGAGGGTGCCGCTGAGAATGGCGAGCACCCAGAGGGCGGTGTGGCCGCGCCTCCTGGCGAAGGTCGGGGTCGCGGCCGCGGGAGAGGGCGTGGTCGGGGCCGCGGCCGCGGCCGCGGTGGTCGCAATGGTGCTCCACAAGGCGAAGCGGCCGGGGCCCATGCTGCAGCCGCCGACGCTCTGGCGTAACTCCCTCCCTCCTGTATATCTTTCCACCTCTGGTTCGCTAGCGGCAAGCATGCTATTGGGCTGCATGGAGAATTACCTGGTTACGGCGCGCGTGCTGGTTTCGGCGCTCTTAACTGTTCGAGGTCTGGGCTGTGGGTTGCACATCAACCAAAGTTCGGCGGAGCGTTGGAGGACGTGACAATGCGGCCGACGGTGGTGGTGTGTGTGTGTGTGTGCGCGTGTGTATGTATGTTTGCGTGCCTAAGTGTGCAATGATGGGTTTTCAAACGAATGGTGCACGTGTTTTAACGTTGCGCATGGCGGGGGTTGGTCTCTTATGCATCACGCTTGCAGCGGCAGAGTGCTTGAAGAAGTCGCGCGCATTGCATTCACACGTTTGCCATCCGTCCGCGGATTTTGCGCGTCTTTTTTCTTGTTTCGTATGCGGACAATACTGATTTGAAGATTTTAGTCGTCCAATAGCGAAAAGGCGCTACAGCATGCAGCTAGCGCGATGCGTCCGCATGGCGCTTTGCCGGGTTCAGGCAGCCGAGATTTTCAGTAGCGAAGGTAAAAAACGATGTCTGCATGGATGCGAAGCATGGCGGCGGTCGCTAGGCGCCGGCTCAGCTTCCATCCCCCTCGTTACGGTGTAAGTTCGGCCGCCTGGACGCTCATGCGTGCGGCTGACCAATAAACCCTTTCATCCGTGACGATCATCTGCTGGATAAAAAACATACATCCAACATTAATCAAAATTCCATTTTGGACAGACGTTCGGCCAATATATTGTGTTTGGATGGATCGCTGTGTCTCTTCTGTGTTTGGACGTGTTTCGACGTCCCCGACACCCCTCGCTTGGCAGAGGAGAAAGGTATGCGTCGGTACCGGGACACTGGGCAAGTCCACGGATCCGTGGGTTTGTTATTTTTGCATTGTCGTGGAATTCATGCGAACGGCGGCCTTGTGGGGGCATCTCCTGCGCGAAGTGTAGAAGGTAGGTATGTACGGAGCTTTCGGCTCGAGGGGATTGAAACTGTCGCCGGAATGGGGAGTGGGTAGTAGGCAGCGTTTGGATATTGTTCGACCCCCAAGTTGCAACGGCAGCTTGGCATCTCCTCCTCCAGACCACACCGCATTGTGTTTATCGAGCTGAGGGAAGCTTACGGGACGTGTAACGATTGGGGTGCGCAGTGGCAGGATCCGTTTCATTGTTTTTTTACTGCACATATGACATTACGTGAAAAATATTAGAGTTTGCGATGTAAAGTTTGCGTCATATGGAACCATGTCATCAAAGCTGATTCTTCATCCCTCTGTCACAGCTCGGTTCCCCAGCTCGTACCAACTGTTGATGATATTCACTCGCTCCGTCGTGGACTTCCTGTGTGACGGCAACCTGCCCGACGAACCCCCCCGCCCCGTCTTGGCCGCTATTTAGTTTTATTGACGTCAAGATGTGGAACCGCTCGACCACTCCTCCACTGACATGATATCATATCACAATATAGTACCTGGCAAGACGCACCAGATGAGGCCACTCATCTCTTTTCAGTCTGGCCATTAAAACTGCTCAGGCACTAACAGTACATCCCCAAGTATGGTATCTACGCATGGCACATTGATCAAAGCCATTCATTGCCCGCCGGCGGAGTCTCGGCCATACACCAGACGCACGTCATGACACGGCACTGCCGTACCTGCGTGTTACATGCGCCAACACGACCAGCTCCTCAGTTGATTCTCCCAACCCGGAGACAGCTGTCCCTCCAGGCTCACGGCCGCCATCGCCGCAGCTGGTCTCCATTGCTGCAGTTCGGTTGTCCGAACCGCTGCTCTTCGATAACCCCAAGCCGCCCGCACCGCCTTCGCGCAGTTGGGCCCCACCCACTGCACCCCCCCCGACGCCCCCTTCCAATCCTCCTGGCCCTCCCCCCAATCCTGGCGCAAGTGTCCGTGCGCCAGTCTCAGGCCCTGTTACAGGTGCCTGCGCACCACTTATTGGGACGCGCAAAACTTTGTACGGCATCAGGACGAGCAGATTACTCCCTGGTTCAATGCCCCAGTCGCCACGTTTAGAGTCTAGAAACACGTGCACCTGCTGACCTACCAGGGGCTGCACCAGCAGCGGTTGCGCCGCCTTGTTCACCGCTGCATCCGGCGCAGACATCAGTGCCTGGGGGCCCGCGCCTGCAGCACAGCCTACGCCGCCGCTCGAGCCATCTTCGGCGGCTTCGCCGTACAGTTGCAGTATTCTGCAAACCGCCTTTGTCAAGTGAGCCTCCCGCGTCCGGCTGCACACCTCCACCAAAAGGCTTCCTAGGAGGAGATAGCAGGAAGAGAAAAAGCATTCGAAAAGAGAAGGAACTCAAACACCCTGCAGTATATCCTGACCGAATGGCGTACACCCACCAACTTACCAGGCGGCGGTGATTGCGGTTTACAGGACATGGCGATCTCTGCTTCCCGGTCGAATGCGGCCTTGAGGTTCGCCAGGACGGCCTGGTGGGCGGGGGGTGGTTTGTGGCACCAACCCACAAAAGCACACACATTGCATTATTCGTAAAAAGGCACGTACCGATTAGGAGAACATCAATAGTGCATGAAGAGTCCCTGCCTCAACTCCTCCCACAATCCGTTGTTAAGCTTCGTGATGTTAAGCTTCTGCGACCTAGCTGCCATGAGCGTAATCTCCCTCATCCAGCAGTGCGTGAAGAGAGAAAAGAACCGATAAGGGTAAAGAGTAGAAGCGCGAGACAAAGTTTAAGCTTCGCAACGGTTTCGATGGTTTGTTTCACACCGCCTTCTTCTTCTTCTTCTTCTTCTTCTCACCTGCAATCGGCCTTGTAGCCCCGTCGCGTTCGCAACTCCCCCGCGGCCGCCACCGGCGCTGCTGCGCCGGCCGAGGGCGAGCGCCGACGGCGGCGTCGGCCGCCCAAGCCCCTGCAGGAACTCCTTCTGACGATGCAACTGATGGCCCATAAGCTCCAGAGGATCGGAACGATCTTGACCGTGCTTCCCTTCCTGTTCCTGCTGCTGGTCATCTCGTTCCTGATGCCGGAGGTCCTGCTCCTGTTGCAATGGCTGTGGCAGTTGTAGTCGTCCTTCTTTATCAGGCTGCCGCTGCTGCTGCTGGTGTTGATGAAATCGGTGAATGCTGCTATCCGCCTCTCCCTGTCCCTGTCCTTGTCCATGTCCCTGACTCAAGTGTGCGCTGCGCGGCCCTCCACTGGTTACCGTCTCAGGATGCCGAAGGCAGCCTTCCTCACACCCAGCAGCCCCCGGAGCGCCCATGGCGGCAGCGAAACCGCGAATCGCCGAGCCCGACGGCGCTGGCGGCGGTAGCGGCAGTTGCGGTTGTAGCAGTCCCCGCAATGACGGGGGCGCAGAGCTCATGCGCATCGTGGTCTGTAACGGTGTGGTGACGGCAGTTTCAATCGGCCCCGGCTTGAGTAAACATTTAGCCGGGGTCACCGCATGCTCGGCGGCGGAAGTGGCCGTCGCCGCCAGCATCGCCGCCGCTGGGGTGCCTTGTGGAATGCTATCCGGCCTGGCTCGGCCGGTCCTGGCTGCTGCGGCGGCGGTGACAGGGCCGGGAGTGAGGGGTGCGGGCCGGGCGCTGCCGCTGGGATCGCCGACAGCCTGACCGCCGCGAGAGCTGGCGCCGCGAATTTTGAGGGGTGCAGTCACCGGCGAGGGAACGACGGCCCGCGGCAGGTGGCAGCGGCCAATCGGTGTGCTGCCAATGGAGTGCTTGGTGACGGCGGCGGCGGCGGCGGGGGGCGGCGGCGGCGGCCCATAACCCAGTAGGGCTGCACTGAGGACAAACGCAAAGAAAGAGGATGTTTTCTGCAGCAGATAGGATCGCGGGTCAGCTAAGTTGAATCGTGTAATTGCCAGCCCAGTGATGGGGGGCTTTGCGGTGCGTTTCTCCCAGGGAGCCGCAAAAGGCAGCACGGAGAAGACAGCAAGGAGAAGGCAGCAACGAGAAGGCGGGAAGCAAGCGAAGCAAGCCATGAGGAGCAACCCGGAGTCCGTTGCTGCTTTCCTCTCACCCTGAAGACTTCCCCCCTTCCCCGGGAAAATGGGTTACCCGTAGGATATAAGAAATAACGGACCCAGTCACAGGTTCTATCGATCCCTCCGCCGCCACCGTCCTCCGCTTTCCACCGCCTCAGAAGCCCACACACCCGCAAGTCCTCCTGTGCTTGTACTATCGTGCGACCGGTTGATCATGGAGGCAGGCCCTGCCGGCCGGGTCTCCTCCGTCTCCGCCATCACCACATCGCCTCCACCACCGAGATTCCCACCCGCTGTAGCTTCCGAAGCCATATTCCTTAGAGACATGCCGCCGGGCATATCAGGAAGTTGTTGTTGTTGTTGTTGATGATGATGGTGGTGATGGTAATGCGGTAGAGGCTGCTGCGGTTGTGGTCGATGCCCGGTCGCAGGGACCGCCGAAACGTTGGGCGACTCGCGGATAACGAATTTGGCCTTCTTGCCCTTCTGAGAGCTACCAGTGGGTGGAAGAGGTACCAGGCTGCCAAGCCCCAGACGTGACGGCCGCGGCGCGCTGCGGGAGCTGCTGCTCGAGTTTGGGCCCAAAAGCAACGCCAGCGGCGACGGGGGGTTCCGGACCATAGCGGCGGGGCCGCGACCTCCCATACCGCCGCCGCCTGGCGGGCCCAGCAGCGCTGCGTATGGGCCCGCATTTGCTGAGGCGAGAGTACTGCCGCCCCTGCCGCCGCCGCCGCCAACGTGCCCGATGGTGGGACCATTCGAGGGACCATTGCCACGGCGTCCGCCAGCAAGAGCCACGGGCGTCGTTGTCGCTGTCGTTGTCCATCCATTTTGCGAGGCACTGTTCCTGGCGCCGCCGCCACCGTGGTCACCACCGCCACCGGCGGCGCACATGAGGTCCTGAGCGCGTGGATCCAACTGTTAAAAATCGAACCGCGGGGCACCCTTCCATTCCAACAGCTATAGGGCCAAATGGTACGCCAGTAGACGTCCATGATAGTGCTTGCATCTGGGGTCATGTGAGAATGATGAACCAAAGGCCATAACCTCCGTTACGCTCCTCCGTTGCTCGCCGCCAAGTGCCAACGCAAACTCCGTCTGGTTTCGAGACCGGAGGGTCGGACGGTTGCGAATCTCCGCTTCCAACCTTCAACCGGCTCCATCTCCATTACCCTCAACTGAGGCCCACCCTTAACCTCAACTGTGGCGGTCTAACCTAGCCGTCATAACCGTGAGTGATCGGTCCGTCCTCTGCCCTCGGCCGGGGGCTATTGTGGCTGTGCCAATCGTTATCCCGCCCTCAACACACACACAAAGGACAATGACCAGTCCCTCACCTCAACACACACACAAAGGACAATGACCAGTCCCTCACCTCAACACACACACAAAGGACAATGACCAGTCCCTCACCTCAACACACACACAAAGGACAATGACCAGTCCCTCACCTCAACACACACACAAAGGACAATGACCAGTCCCTCACCTCAAACAGCTGCTCCACTTGAGTCGCCGCCAATGCCGCCGCCGCTGCGGTCCCAGCTGCCGAGGACGGCTGCTCGTGGTGGTGCTGCTGGTATTGGACGCCTCGCTGGAGCAGCTCTGGCGTCCATTGGTATTGCTGCCGGCCAAGCATGTTCCCCAGACCCAACGGTGACGCCATGGCTTCGTCATACCCACCGACACATCCACTCTTGCCGGCATCGCCGCTGATAGAGGCACGGCCGCCGCCACTACTATCATCCGCCCGGCTCAATCCACGACCAGCGTCGCCGTCACGGATCTGTTGCATAGCAACAAATGGTCGACCTAGGTCGGGTGGGTCGTTTCATTTGGGTCGGGTCTGCCGGCCTAGACCCTCAGGTTCCCCTAGCGTCCATTGAACCCTCACACCTGATGATCGGCATTGACATCGACATCCAGCACCAGGTCGCCATCTGGAACAGCTCCCCGAGACGGCCCTGCTTGAGGCGAAGCGAACCAGGCCTCATGCATCAGGCGATAAGGGGGCAGGAGAAACCAGCATGGCCCCGATGACATGTGCATGCAATACACGAGAGAAGCATTGGATATGCAGCAACGAACATAATGTTAGGGTTTAAATAATAAAACCTTACGAAGAAAAGCTAGCGTGACCCAAATCGCCACACTAAAACCGTACATGTTGGCTTTTACAATAATGAGTGCTTTTCATTTAACATGTCAATTAATCGAAAAGGGGACGAAGAACTTAGATGAGTGCAGTTCCATGCGGCACTTTGGAGCGCAGCAGCGGTGCCTTATGGACAGCTTATAGACACAGTTATCCGAGCTAGCATAGATGAGAGAGTTTTGCAGCGGGGAACATGGAATAGATTTTGCTCCATAACAACGTGAAAGGGCGTGATCGTTACAACTTTCATGCGCGTTCAGGCATCTGGGCTGTGTGCAGCGTACCTGAAGGCGTCGCCCACGGGTTGACCAGTTTGGTGGGACCGGCGGCCTGTGCAGTGATAGCGGAGAGCGAAGGCATGAATGTTTGAGACGTGTAAGTAGATAAGGTGCAAGCACAAAAAGCGAGCTGCCTCAGTAAGCCGTAGCTTCCTGACGACGTCGACACGGGGAGGGCTAAGCGTGTCCAGCCCTAGCAACAGGTTCCTTTGGCGGTCTCGCCTTGGAATCCAAGCGACGCAGCAACTCCGCTCGCTGCTCGTCGATATCCTCCGCGTATCCCACGTGCCATTCCTCCTCATCGCTCGTCCCGTTGTCCTCGATGTCCACCGGCCGCTTTCGCGGAAGCGATAGCATTTTATCTGAAGATATGCTAACTATGTCATGTGCGGCTTTCTAAGATAAGTACCACGGCTCCGCCTCTAAGTTTACTTGAAACTGTGTCGGTCGGTGCCTGTGCACCGAAGATGTCGGTTTAACCAATAAGTCTACAATAAGTTACATTATAACATTTAATCTATCTTGTGAAATTGTTATCTTTCTGCGGTGCACGGATCGCGTGCTGTGACAGTTCAAACGTTACGCAATGCGATCGTACATGCGCACATTCATTCGCACATGAACACCGCGGAACTCGCAATCAAATGATCATCCTGGATTCGCTGCGGGCTTAGGACCTTACGAGCTCGGTGTGACCTTGTAACCTTACATCCCATCGCATCATATCGTATCACTCTCATTTCACATATGAGGTACTTTACATATGAGGTACCTCAGCGATAGGCTGCCAACCAAGTAGGGATGCGGGGCAGAGGCACTAGCCATTCTAAAAGCTCTTTTATACTGACGCTGTTAGTTAACGGTAACATACCCGCGAACCGCTTCAAACCATCTGCACCCAGCAAGAAGCTCGCAAGTTCCCTTGCCAAACAGGCACCGTTGATTACGTTGCACCTTCACCCCTGTTGTTGAAACCATTACGCCGCAACCTGATGCCACCTGAGACAATACATTCGTGCTGAAAAGTGTTGAAAAGAACCCTGAATGTGAGGAAATGCCGGAAGCGCTTTCAATCACCCCGTGATGCGGGAGGACTATTGGTAGAATGGATCCGTATTGCCGTGGGACGGGGGCCGTGTGTGCGCCGTGACTTGATTCGTGACCAGCCCAAAGGTTCCATTGCTAATTTACGTGTGAGTCTATCCACGCATCATATTATGCTGATGGGTTGAAAACGTTTGCAGTGTTAGGCGATCCTTGCGCAATCGGAGCCACTATCGCTCAGCAGCCGTCTGAACATGTTTTCACGTAGGCCTCAATCCAATTTACTTGTATCCATAGCTATGCAAGAGTTCAGTAGGCTGTTCGGCAGGACAGGCCCTCGTACATACGTCCACAGGCTAACGACTTATCAACAAACATGCCGTACCACTTTCACCCAAACTCCCCCGGACGCAGCAAGGTATTTCATAATTAGAGCTCGAGAAGGTAACAAATTTTCATTCATCCCTGCTGATAGAGCTGCAGCAACGTATCCTTTCAAACTAAGCATCGTACAACGTAATACGGCATCGAATTGGCTTCTTGGCACGCACCTACCTTCTGTACAACCTCTTTCTCTGGGGGTCGCGGGCAAATTGAACTAGTATTTCGCCCGGGTCTCTTCTCTGATTGCTCCCTCAGCCGGGGGTCGCGGACGCTAGTTGTCGTTGATGTGCTGCGCAAAAGATTGAACATTTTTTGTGGAATTTCACAATTGTAAACTTAGAAAATAAATAGTTCGGCAAGTGTTTGAAGATGCCGCCCAAAAAGGGCGAGGACCGCAAGGGCGGCGAGGAGACGCTGACGCGTATCGCCATCGTTAGCGAGGACAAGTACGTGCTTGAACCGCACTCCATAGATCTAGCTTGTAATAGCATTGCATCGAGCGACGTCGTGCTGGCGAGTAGTCAGGCGGCTCGTCAATTACGCGCGTTATTGCGGGCGCAGGTGCAAGCCCAAGAAGTGCCGACAGGAGTGCAAGAAAAGCTGCCCAGTCGTCAAAGTTGGTAAGTAATTGTGGCTTAGTTGCGCAGCTTTCGACAGCGCCGACTCTCAATTCATCTACCAACGCGCCGCAGGCAAGCTTTGCATTGAGGTTGCGCCATCTTCCAAAATTGCATGGATTTCTGAGGAGCTTTGCATCGGTTGTGGCATCTGCGTGAAGGTAAGGGGATGGAGGGCGACGCGAATGGGGCCGTCATCCTCCAGGTGCCTAAAGGACTGGCCTTTGAGCAGTTCCTCCGCTGCGGACCAATTAGCTTCCTTTCGGGAAGTGCATCACCATGGAGTTTTTATCGCCCAGTATAACCTTAACTGACAAAAGCAGGTTCACCCATAGTAACCCCCTATACCTTTTGTGTGTGGGGGGGCATGGGAAGGCAGCGCGGGGTGTCGTTAGTCAGCCTATAGTTACCCTTCGCACTGTTAATGGAATGCAATTGTGCAAGACAGTAGCAGCAATCTATTGCGCAGCAACTAGTGACGGCGATTCAGCACCTAGCATTGGCGATTCCGGCAAGAAGGCAAGCAGCTGCAAGAGAGAAAGGACAGCTGTGTCAATAGCAGCGGCGGCCGTGGATGATGCAGATGCAGCTTTCTATGGGAGAACCCCTTCCCACACGGCATCAGCATCAGAAACCTGGAGCCCTTGCGGTGGTTTACTAAGTGTTGTAGAAACAGCCGGATTGGACGAGATGAGCCCTTGCTGTCTGCATCGGCATGACGCGGACGCAGCCTTTAAGACACCAGCCCTTCAGCTCAGGTTGCATTGGCTGCCCGACAGCTTCTGGCGGCAGTGAGCAGGCAACTCGTCTCCTAGCAGTCCCGGCAGTAGCAGCACCAGCAGCAGAACCAGCGACATGATGGCGGCCACTTTGGCTTTTGCCTTAGCCTCTGGGTGTTGCCTGTCGAGGTTTGCTCGCCACGCCATGGCCACCTTCGCCGCGCTAGTGTTCCGGTGGTTGCGATGGCGGTGGCGGTGTGTTTCGGCAGTGATGTTGCCTTCTGAACCACTAATAAATGGGATGCCAATGTCAGGACATCGCTGTAGCAGCATTAGCAGCGGCAGTCGCTACAGCAAAGAGGGAATATCATTCATCGGAACGGCCGCAGTAGCAGCTGCAGTGGCAGCAGCAATGCTAAGGAGGACATTTGCAAAAACATGGTCAGCAATTGACTGGACTGAGACACGCGTGTGCGTTTTGTGTCACGCCATGATGCGGGGGTCAACAGCCGATGTGGGTCACGTCAGACACGTGCACGTGACTGAAGGAAAAGCAGGGGTAATGTGCGACGTGGCCGCCACGCCGCGGACTTGTTATTAAAGTACGGTGAACGAGATTTGTCGTACAACCTGTGTACAAATTCATCGCAGTCATCCAGTTGCAGCCAAAACTGGTTGTTGTATGTCTGGCAAAGAGGCAGCAGAAGCAAAGCCTTCTGGGGTAGCTGCGGCGGATATGGATGGCGGGAGTCCAAACAGGGAGAGGGGCAGCGACAGAGGCACGAGCCCAGCCTCGGCCCTAAGTGTCCACAGTCTCGCCTCTCTTATCGCCCGTTGCTTCCTGTGCCTCTTAAGAACACGCAAGACACGATTAGGACAGAAGAGGAGCCACTCCGGGAAATGGAGATGCTATACCCGAGCCACTCCGCACACAACGATTAATTTCGGTTGCTCTTTGAGTTTATTTCATTTATCTCGGGGCACGTTCGTGGCTCCGCCCCTCTCCTAAGAGGGCAGCCTGGTTAGGACCCCTCCTAGCCTCGCTCTCCTCACTGGCCGGCTTTTCCCTCCTCCCCGATATGGCTCCTCGGTGCCGCCCTCTCCGCCTTCCCGACAATGGGCCGCACGAGTGGGGTGGCATCTCTCTGCGGCACAGCTCACATCACAACTTCTCTGAAATGAGGACCATGAGTCAGGTAGCTTTCTTCCTAGCTCTTCACCACTCGCCACCGTTCCTCCCGCCTTTTGCATGCGCACAGAAATGTCCGTTCGAGGCCATTATGATCATTAACCTTCCCAAGGACTTGGAGAAGGAGACCACCCATCGATACGGGCCCAACTCCTTCAAATTGCACAGGTGAGAGGGGGTTTCATAGGGGTGGTGGTGGAAGAAGTGACGGGGGGGGGGACACCGGGGGGTGTCAATCTCTCACTCCGTCCGGTTGGGCCATACTCTCTCATGTTGTGCTGTGCACACGCTGCACGCTGATTTCCGTAATCCCTCCTGACCCTTTTGAGGTTGGCCCGAGCAGACCCCCGGCCATCTTAGCCAGTGCGGGTTCCCGGGTGCGCGGGGTTTTCACGACTTGGGGGATCTCCTTCAGGTTTTCCTTCAGGTCTTTCATTGAGGTGTGAAAGAAAAAGAAAATTTGTGAACCCCTCAGTATTAATCCCAAACCTCAGTACCCTCTGTAACCCTTAAGACCCTAAACCTCTTTTTTAAAAAGCCGTAAATCTTTTAACTTAGCTCAGGTTTTCGTCTGGTGCTGCATCCTGTGCTGTGTGCCCCCTCCGCCCTCGCTCCATCCCTCCCCCCCGCCAGGTTGCCCATGCCCCGGCCGGGTCAGGTTCTGGGGCTGGTGGGGACCAACGGCATCGGGAAGTCCACCGCGCTCAAGGTGCTGGCGGGGAAGCTAAAACCCAACCTAGGCAGGTTCACGGTAAGTGGAGGAGGATGAAAGGGGGAAAAAGGGAATCGGAGAGAGGGGACGGGGTTTGATAGATGGTGAGATTTTCCTCATAGTGCCGATTCTGTTTCAACATCATCGTCATTCTCGCCCCTTGGGGGCCCTTTGGCACTCCTCGATACACACCCGGCACCCAAACCCACACCACACTACAACGCTTTGTTTAACCCACTTGTAAATGTCAATTTCCAACCATCCCCCAGTTCCCAACCATTTGCCAACGCCTCCCCCCCCCACACACACATACACACACACACACTTCCCCGTCCGTCCCGCTTCAGAACCCTCCGGACTGGCAAGAAATCTTGACGTACTTCCGCGGGTCGGAGCTCCAGAACTACTTCACCCGCGTCCTGGAGGACAATCTGAAGGCCATCATCAAGCCCCAGTACGTTGACAATATCCCTAAGGTACGGCATTGTGTTACATTGTGTTTCTGTAGTACGGCATCCTTAAGACGGTGCGCAGCGATGGTAATGATCTAGGGACTAAAGCTCTACTAACGGTCCAGAATGTGTTGTTAAAATATGAATTTTAAAATCGTCAAAAATCGGAAACAGAATGAATGCGGCCTTTCTAACCTGGCTCGGCGCGTTAATGCAACGCTGATGCACAGTTTCGCTGGGACGCTAGAGCAACGAGTTGAATCACTCGGTCGCGGTTAAGGGGTCGTCTCTGGGGCCCGGCTACGCGCCCTTCGGCCCGGGGGAGAATGCCCCGACGTCGTCTGCGGCATCCGCGATTCACACAATCTAAAACACTGGCACCTTTCACACACACGTACACAAACGTACACCTCCCTTATTTCCAGTTTCTTGATCGGCTTTTTGGCTCCGAAACCTCATTCAGTACAGTTCTGAAAATAGGCATATCACGAGAAGCTGATGCCTCCCGCATGTGCACCACACCTCGCACCTAGTGAACACCACACGTGAACCGACCAGCATTATTGCAGCACCCCGCTGTCCCCTCCCTGGAGCTCTCAGGCTGTTCGCGGTAACGTGTTGTCAGTGCTGGAGCAGAAGGACCAGCGGAACGTCAAGGCCATGTTGCTCAGGGACCTGGACCTGGAGCAGGTGGGGTGCTGGGCGCTGCGTGAGCCCCTCTGGCTGGCAGTGGAGGGGGGCTCTAGCCCGAGGGCACGAGGCGGAGGAGGAGGGGGCAGTCGAGTAGAGTGGCGGCGGAGTGGGGGTGACGGGCCTTTAGGGCGGTTAAGTTGAGGGGTTGCTAACTGGTGTGGTTGTGTACGGGGGTGAGTGGAGACCTAGGGAAGTGGCATGTGTGTGTGCGCGTGCGGGGGAGGGTAATTTTACGGAGCTCGTACCACTTCCCGCTCATTCCCCCAACCCTGCTTTGGGAAAAGGGAGGGGGGTGGGAGGAGAGGGAGGAGGAGGCACGTGGTGAGCGGGCGGTGTCAGAGTATTGCGTCCTTTCTAACCTGGCTCGGCGCATTTACGCAACGCTGATGCACAGTTTCGCTGGGACGCTATAACAAAATCCGGAAGGACGGAGGGGCGGGCGGATTTAAAAATCAGCTGTCCCCAGTGCGCGGCACGCGCTTTGTACTGCAGCCGCGTCCTCTGATCCCCGGCACAATCCCGGCAACGTGTACAGCATTGATAATATCGTACGGAAGTGTTTTTCACGACAAATTAATATATTAATGATTAATATTGTTATTTTTATGCACATCATGACGACATTTAACCCTCCGTGTCGTGCGGAAATGGCTTGCTCGTTCGGGTTTGGCGGCATTGAACGACATTAGTTGATGAGCGGCTCATTGGGGCCCCCGTTACTACACACACCATAATGACGTCATACCTCCTAATGATGCTGCTTCGGCATCGCACGGCAAATGGATTCCGGATCTGGATTTGTCCCCGCCATTCCTTCACTAAGTTGTTACCTTATTAAGGGAATGAGACTCCGGTGTCGCCGGTGCCTCACAGGTGACAGACCGCAACGTCGAGAACCTGTCGGGAGGGGAGCTGCAGCGCTTCGCCATTGCGGTGGTGGCCTGCCAGCAGGCGGACGTGTACATGTTGGACGAGCCGTCGTCGTACCTGGATGTACGGCAGCGACTCAAGGCAGCGCAGGTGAGCTATTGGGACCGTGTGTGGGCGTGCGGTGAGAGAATGGGGAGGGGTGCTGAACACGGCGTGTGATTTTTAAACCGAAGTTGTGTGTGTTCGTGTTGTGTGCATGTTGTGTGTCAGTGTGTGTGTGTGTGTGTTTTGTTTGTTTTGCGAAAAGGGGGAGATTCGGGGGGGAACCGGGGACACGGTCGCATGAGAGAAGCGGAGGGGTTGGGTTTGGTGGTTTTGTGACGGCCGGTTCCCTCCGGGCGTATCAACAGAGGAGGCGGAAGCGGCTGATGAGCTTTTGACCGTGTGTTGCAAACCCCCTTGCGTGGAATCGCATCTCTTGAAAATTCCTAAACCGAACGAGATTATTGATCTTGTACGGCCCCGATGAAGTAGGAGATTTTAAATATTTTCCCTTCTGAAGGCCATACTAATAAAAAAACTGCAGCATGGAATCCGATAGTTGGTTGCTTCCGTTGTATTTCAGTTGTTCGTTCGGTGTGCTGTTCTTGTATTCCTTATGTCCAGGTTATCCGGTCGCTGTTGGACGTGGACAAGTTCGTGATTGTGGTGGAGCACGATTTGTCCGTACTGGATTACCTGTCGGACTTCATCTGTTGCCTGTACGGCAAACCAGGAGCGTACGGCGTTGTTACGCTGCCGTTCAGCGTCAGGTGAGGGTTGGGGCAGAGGGGCTGTTTCACGAGGGCGGACCCGAACCGTACACGCTTTGGGAAAAACAAAACACCAAACACCTGCCCATCACCACACCTGACTATTACTCTCATGTTGCCTTCCCCCCCCCCTTTTCGCGACCTCCTCATCCCCCCCCCCAGCTGCACCAGGCCTCACCTATCCGCCTCTCACCCTCTCTCCCCTAAGTCGAGGTTTCTGTGGCGGGCAAAGCTGATGGATTCGGAGCTAGCATGATTTCTAATCACCCTCCCCTCGCCCCTACAACTTCCACGTCTGTTGGTATGGCCCCTCGTCGTACTGCGGCACACTCTTATCCCTCCCCTCCCCTCTATCGTCCCCCTCTCACCTGCAGGGAAGGTATCAACATCTTCCTGGCGGGTTTCGTGCCCACAGAGAACCTGCGCTTCCGCGAGGACTCGCTGAGCTTCAAGGTATGTCTGTGCGTGTGTGCATGTTAGGGGTGTGTGTGTATGTGTCGTTGGGGGGTGAACGTGATTGAAATAGGGTTTTAGGGTTTAGAAAGTACGAACGTTTGGAACGTGGATATATGCGTGTTCGCGCCTGTGTGTGTGTTTGCGTTTGTGATCTTCTCCTCAGCGACAAACTGCCAAATGCAACATTACCCCTCTTAACTTCCCTCCCCTTTCCTCACCTCACCCTCTACCTCGCACCCTGCCCACCCCCCAATCCGGTCTTTTGGGAGAAGGGAGAGTTTCGTTTGTTCGTATTGCATGGTTGTATTCGCGACTTCCTCCTCGCTTAACCCCAACCCAACCCAACCCACGGTTCTTTTCCTCCTCCCTTCTCCCCCCCCACTGTGTTTGCCCCTCAGGTGACGGAGCAGACGGACGCCGCCGACGTGGTCAAGAAGTTCAGTCGGTACAAGTACCCGAAGCTCAAGAAGACGCAAGGGAACTTCACCCTGGAGGTGAGGTCTGCGGCCTGCCATCCGCCAGGTCGGGGGGAGCATGCGGGGGAAGAAAGGGGGGCAATCAATGGGGCGAGGGAGGGATGGGAAGGGAAGGTCAACAACACACCCGTAGTAGGCCGGGAAGCACAGGAAGCACAGTTCGATAAGGGCCCTATGGGACCCCTCCAAAACGCTTGACGTTTCGCGTGTGTCTTCATAATCTCTTCTGCCTTCCGGCCTCCCTCAGGAGCACAACAACGTCCCGTCCCGCGTTCATCTGATTCCTCGCTGGCGGTTTGACCGCTCCATTCCTTTTCGGATCTTATGCAGGATCTTATTCGGATCTTATCTGACATTGTTGACCTCCGTACCAACCCCCACACGCTCATCGGGCCCCTAATTCGGACTCGTATTTCTTTAGACGGCATTATCAGGAACCGGGTGCTGTGTATTCCCCCTCCCTGATCTCCCTCCTCCCCCTTGTTCACCCCCCTCTTCATCCCTAAGGTCGAGCCGGGTGAGTTCACGGACAGCGAGATCCTGGTGATGCTGGGGGAGAACGGCACCGGGAAGACCACCTTCATCCGCATGCTGGCGGTGAGTTTGTGTGTATGCGCACGTGTGTGTGTATGTGTGTGAAGCGGGAGGGGGAGCCCCAGGAGTGCCCTGAGGGGAGAAACCGCGGCTCCAGGCAGTGGTGGGGGTAGGAAGGGAGGAGCAGGGCGGTGAGGGAGGGGGTCTCGTTGCTGTTGGAGCCAAACATGCTGAACGCTTGCATTGCACCTTCTCCTCAGCCCGAAAAATAATGCGGAGCAAACCCTGAAACCCCCCTACTGAATCGTACGTGTACGACACCACCCTACCAATACGATTGTGCTGTGGTATCACATACGTGCTCCCACAAAACACGCACATGCGCAAACCTTCCCCAGCCCTATTCCCCCCCACACACATACACACACACTCTTTCACGCTCTCTGTCTCACACACAAACGCACACAGGGCGCCCTCCCGTCCGACCTGGCTGAGGGAGACGACGGTGAGCCCTCGGAGCTGCCCCAGTTCAATGTGAGCTACAAGCCCCAGAAGATCTCACCCAAGTTCGAAGGGACGGTACGACAACTACTACACAAGCGCATCCGGGAGTCGTACATCCACCCGCAGGTATATGCTTCCCCCCCGGTGGATGTGTGTGCGTGCGTGTGTGTTATTTTTCTTGTGTGTTCCAGTTCTCCTACCCGCACCCCGCCCTGCACTTGTAACCCCCCGCCCGGCCGCCCTCCGCCCTCAGTTCATCGCCGACGTCATGAAGCCCCTCAACATCGAGGCGCTGATGGACCAGGAGGTGCAGAACCTGTCAGGCGGTGAGCTCCAGCGTGTGGCCATCACGCTGGCACTGGGCCAACCCGCGGACATCTACCTCATCGACGAGCCGTCCGCCTACCTGGACAGCGAACAGCGCATCATGGCGGCCAAGGTGGGGGACGTTTGCAATCCTCTGTTATTTAACCGTACATCTCCAGTTGTTTATCCGTACATCTTCCTAACCGAATTTGACCTTGACTAACCAGTATAACCTATATGACTACCTATTCAACTGTTAACTTGCAGGTCATCAAGCGTTTCATCATGCACTCCAAGAAGACGGCCTTCATCGTCGAGCACGATTTCATCATGGCCACATACATGGCCGACCGGGTGATTGTGTACGAGGGAGAGCCGTCGAAACGCGCCTTTGCCCGTACACCGCAAAGTCTGCAAACAGGTGGGTGGAGGGAGGAAGAAGAGGTAAAAGGGGAGTGGGGGGGCTCCTCAGGAGGGAGGGAGGGAGGGGGGGAGACGAACATAGAAACGCTGGTGGTGAAATCATGCACCTGCCCCCCAGGGGGGGAAACCGTGCAGCTGAAGTTAAGATGAGGAGCAAAAAAGTCGACGTATTGGTACACGTGCCTTCGACCCTTCCACGTGGCGCGTAATCGTATGGCTTATGTGGCTACGATGCATTCGTTAGTGCCTCCGTATCCACCCATCCTCACCATTACAAGGATAGGTTATCAACAAGGCCACGCACGCTCCGAAACCAATACACCCACATTAACACACCTGCTCCTGACCTCTCCCGTCCAGGCATGAACCAGTTCCTTCGCAACCTGGACATCACCTTCCGCCGAGACCCGACCAACTACCGGCCCCGCATCAACAAGTGGGGGTCGACGAAGGATCGTGAGCAAAAGGAGGCCGGGACATTCTACTACATCGGCGACGACTAAACCTTCCCCGCCCCCGGCGTGCTTGATGAAAATGACGGTGGCGGCGGTTGATGCAGCCGCCGCGGCCATGGCGGCTTGATGTGTGTTTGGTAACAACCGTCAGTCTGTCTGTGTTTAATCTGTCCTTGTCGGCTGGCTGGAGTAGCGGCGGCGGCGGCTGGGGCTGACTGCAACCGCTATCGTGGTGGAATATAGGCTGGATATGGGCGGCACGCGACGACGCTGTAAACGGTGCAAACGGTGGTACCTCAATTTTTTTGGAGGGGAGTAGGAATGGGTTTGTATGAAGAAGTCGTCATTCATGTCGAGCCCGGCCAGGAGGATGAGGTTGTGGAGGAATAGGAGATGGGAGGCAGGGGCGGGGATGAAGAGGGGAGGGGTCGAGGCGAAAAAACTGACGCAGAGGGAACGTGATAGAGAAGCGAGGGGGGTGGTGAAGGCGGGTGGAACTGAGGAGGACGATGACGATGGAGAAGCGGTCTTTAGTGTGGGAAAGGAGGTCCCTTGAGCAGCTGCTGCTGGGAAGTGTGTATCAGAGATGGATATCTGGATGTCCTGCTGGCCTGTTTGGTAGGTCGGTAGATCCGCGGTGGGGGGGGCTGTGGGCTACCTCGGGAACAGCGGTGTGCCGCGAGGGCCGAATGCTGGTAGGGGGGCCGCACTCAGATCTAACCCAAAACCGAATGTGGAGAAACGCGTCGCTCGTTCATCTCACCATTCTTCTTCGTCATCGTCGTCGTCGCCATAACGACAAGAGCGTTGTTGCAGCAGTGAGGAAAGGGACCCATGGGTCAGAGTCGTTCCGGGATCGCTCCCAAATCCGTGACTACTGTTGGGTTGTGGACTGCGATGGGGGAACGAAGGGTCGCTTCGATCGCCTTCAGACGTGGGCAGATGACCGCGAGCGTAAGAGGGAAGGGGGAGGGGAAAGGGTTCTCCACCTTCCGCGGCGGTCCAGACAGGAGCTCCTTTGCCATCGGCACGAGGCATGGGGGGGTTCTAGGGAGGGTGGAAGCCAGCTGCGGAAAAAGAGGAGGTGCCCGTCAGAGGAAGGGAGCGGGAGAGCAGCATAGCGGAGGCGATAAGATCGCGCATATCCACAAGCTCTCCGCGGTGGGTCATGTGTGTGTGTGTGTGTGTGTGTGCGCATATGTGCCGTATGCCGTGCGGTTTATGGGTTCGGGAACTGGCTCGTAATGATGTACATGGCGGGGTCACTACCGCACGCTGGGGAGGATGCGGTGTGTGTGCCTGCGTATGTGCGACCGGTGACCCATGGGTCGGTATGACGTGCCGTCCCTGGGTATTGGTATCTCACCCCTACGTGATGGTGGTTGTTTGCATGGTAATGTTATGCCGTGCAGCTTTGTAAAGGCAGGAACCGACTGCTGGGTTTCGGCTGTTTGGTTGTGCGTCTGTCCGTCTCTTCAGAGCTATCTTTCCTCAGTTATTGCATGCTCCCCACTAGAAGGTAGCATGGCAAGATAATGTCAAGAGCACAGGCGGGGACCCCCGGGGTGATCAACCAGCACATGCAGACTGAGTCTGACATGTGGACAGCTTCACAAGGACATCCCAGCAATCGTCAAGTTAGGCCAACGGCGGCGGTAGGATTAGGACTACAACTACGACTAGGGTCGTCTAGGACTGGGACCGCGGCCCTGACCGGCCCAAATATAATACGAAATGTTGTTCACTAAGTAGTAAAAACCTTCCTGAGTCGCGCCCCACTCGCGTGGTGAGTCTCTACCGGAAGGGGGGCCGCACACTTCTGCATCGGCTCCGCACCACCCAATCAGGGTTACTGCGCAAGAGTGCGCTTTTCCACATCATGAACATATCTCGGACACACACACATTATATATACATATATATATATATAATGTGTGTCTTATCGTTCATTAGCATATGATCCCTTAAATAAGGGATGTTTCGTTTTAGGCTTTAATAGCTGTGATTAATTTGTCCGTGGTCGCTGATCTCTGTACAACCGCATTATTGGGTGTCCTTTCTGCGGGAGAGAGGCTGGAGGGGGGAGGTTACTTGGAATATGTAATATAATGTACAATAAAGGCACGAGCCGCTGCCCACCGGTGACCTCCTGGGAGCTACTCACCCCGCATGCGATCACGTGAAGCTTCACTTGGGTCACTTCACCCCTGTGTCCCCCGATGATAGCCGTTTGGCTTTTCCACCTTTTTTGATTAAATCCTAAAACTCATTTAGTAATTTGAATGAAACAGAATACAGCTAGGTCACACGGCATGTGGACGTTTCTTCAACGACAAATCGCCGGTGACACGACACGGGGACATGGAGTTATGGATGGTGCTGCAGTGTCGTAAGGGGGCCATGTTCACGCAGGGCCAAGGAGGTTCGAAGCCAGGTGCAAATGATGGTGCCGCGCAGTTCGTTGTGAACACGCGCCAGCCTTCATGCATCGCCATGTCTCCGCCAGCGCTCAGCCATGACTAGGCTGCCGTCCTCTGCCTGCCGCCTGGGTTTGTTGTGGTTTGTAGTGCCGAAAAGGCCTCTCCGTCGAGATGTTGAGATGGTGCTTCTTGCACCATAGTGTATGCCGTACATGTACGACTACTACAGGGTGCGTGCTGCAATACACAATGCCGTATTGTGCGTGCAGTATTGTGTGAAACATCAGACATTTTCAGCACTCTTCAAACTGGATGGGTCGGGTGAGTAAGGCTGTTGGGTCTGCCGAAGCAGAGTCCGCTCGAGGTGGGGCACCTACCCAGCTATCAGCTATTTCTTGTCGGGTCCACCCTGGTGTTTTACGGTCGTACTGTTCGGTACTGTTATAGCATCCCCCTACCGCAGCCGATAGCAGCCCCTAACGGCCGTCACAACTGTGGATGTTTGCTTCTTGTGCTTTGTGAGTCGCACTAAGGAACGCGACGCTATCCCTGAACTCTTAAGTATTTCTCGTCTGCGGCTGGATCCCCAAACTCTTAACCTGGAGCGCTCGGCCCTCTGGTGAACCTCTGTGAACACCCTGATAACTTGCAAACACACGCCGTAGTGCTCCCTCTGACGATTGTAAGTTGTTCCTGGTGTCCGGTATGTACATCCCATCCTTTCACCCGGATTCGTGGCGCTGAATGGTTGCCTTTGGAATATAGGGCGAGAGGTGATTTTAGAGTAGTGCTAGTACTACTAGGTAGTACATAGTAACCGCCATCACCATCGCCACTGTCCATAGTGCTAGTCGCAACAAAAGGTATCAACTACTTCTGGATATATCGCTCCTCATCCCTGATGCTTTAAAGCGGCGGATTCCGTAAAGAGCTTCTGAAGGATCTGTAGATACACTGTAAACAATTTACGGCGTTAGCTCCGATCTATACTTTCGTCCAGGAACTTGTCTTCTCTAAAGAGAAGCCTACCCTGCTGTTGGAGCAACTTGGAAGTGCGAGATTTCTTGATGGTGATGATCTCAAGACATTATTCCAGGAACCGCTTCCAAGTAAACTGCGAAAAAAACATTTCCTAAAGTTTCTAGCTTTAGCACATTGGTACGACCAGGGATGTTGCACCATGTTTGATGGCATGATGCATACAACACGAGACGCATGGAAGGAAGCTGTGCAAGTTCATGGTCACTAATCCTAATTGCATTTCACATGACCTGACAGCACGCAGGACCTAAGTAGCCGCAAACCTCACTGGGCATCTCACTGTGTTCCCTGATAAAACCAATATTAATATGTGAAAAGTCTACCTCGTTTATTATGAATTCAAATTAAATATCACTTAACGACATCTTCGGCATCTCTGATCAGCTATGTCGCGACGCCCACGATATGTAGCTTGAACCTGATCGTAATCCAGAAACCTTAGAAAGATAGCAGTAATAAGATAAAATATTTTATTATTATCAAGCGCCTAACACCGATTTTTAAGATTGGGCTGCTGGTCCGTACTTACCGTTAAGCCATAACGGGAGTGCGTACGTCGTCACTACCTACCGTTTTTGGCCGTTATTATGATGTAATAACTGTTACAAATTTGTTCCATCAATGTTTCACAAAATTTCTACCTGTCATCCATAAGATTTGTGTTTGCACGTGGTGCCTGATAGGGAAAATAAGCCCAGCGTACCTGCCATTTCCCAATTTATTTTATACTTATTGAGCTTATATTTAGGATTTGTGGCTACAATTCTGATCCCTTTACCAAACGGAAGTGCACCTTAGCTTTTCCGTTGAAACTTCACTGCGCGATGGAAGCCGGGTCAGACACTGACTATGATCTATTGGAGCTTTGTAAAGGTCTGCCTAATATAAATTCTGGTGAGCAGTGCATGCCTGATATTACGATTCTCTAGCGACTGCTCAATTGAGACATGATTGCCATTTCACGGGCAACCACTTACTTGTCTTGCCTGCACGCGCAGTACCAAAAGAGCTGCTACCGAAAGTTTGCGCCTTACGTCTGCGCCCAGCTGGGGCCCAACTGCTGGAAAACGCGGACCAGCAGTCTCCCGCACAGCGTACCCTTCCAGGCTTAATGATCAGCCAAAGCGTGAAACAAAATAATCTATCATAAGATTTTTAAATTTCTTGATGATATATCGGTCAGTTGGGAGTTTTTCTGCGTCCCGGTTTTAGTGGATTAGTTTGGTCGGTCTCTTAGTTCACAACCGCTTCGCTTGTGCCCTTTCATATCCACCGCAGGCAGCGATCCCATTGTTTTGATGCATGAGCATAGATTTAATCTATTATATCACGTTGTGCAGGGATTGGACTCAGGATAAGATATCTTCCTATTGTTGTCCAGCGCAAGCACAGCTATAGGCAGCTACAAAACGATTTATAATCGGCCATTCCCTGATATCCCGTCACAGGAGAAAATCAACGGCAATCCACGCGCTAATGTTCCAGGATGCATTCTCTTGCGGATTGCAAGCTAGCGCACGCTGAGCTTCATTCGGGACTTCGGGCGGCCAGCGGCGCGTGACGTGCGCGCGAGTAAAGCTGGTCCCGCGTGCGCGAGCCTTCATTACCGCCACTATAGCTGCAACCGCTCCTGGAAGGCTTCGGAGGGATACCACCTTGCATGCCAGGGTTTTTCATTTCAGGTGTGCGGTGCTCCTCTCTTCTCGCACTCGTAATAGCTATAATAACTCCGCTAGCTAGCATTCCATGATTTGCGCGGGGGAGGAGCTGTCTGCGTCCTAGCACCTTATGTGCGCAGATACACCCGCTCTTGGTGAAGCGGACTTCCAATCGAGTACACAATCGCAGATAGCGCCTTAGTAGGCAACAAATGAAACCGCACTGCTGGGAGGCAGGGGGTTAGCACTGTTGGAAGGTAAAGCGTGCATGAACGAGCGAGCAGACAGCATGTAGTCACGTGCGGATCAGGGTAGGTGCGAGGGGGGAAAGGGGTAGTACGGCCAGACCTCACTTCCTTCCCTGGGCTTCAACCTTCTGCTTGGTGGAATGGGATCGGGTTTTCTACCAATGCCGGGTTGGATGCCCGGGCTTTGAGAATGCATGGCGATGAAGGACGCGCCTACATGAGGATGAGGATGAGGATGAGGATGAGGATGAGGATGAGGATGAGGATGAGGATGAGGATGAGGATGAGGAGGAGGAGGAGGAGGAGGAGGAGGAGGAGGAGGAGGAGGAGGAGGAGGAGGAGGAGGAGGAGGAGGAGGAGGAGGAGGAGGAGGAGGAGGAGGAGGAGGAGGAGGAGGAGGAGGATGAGGATGAGGATGAGGATGAGGATGAGGATGAGGATGAGGATGAGGATGAGGATGAGGATGAGGATGAGGATGAGGAGGGGGGGGGAAGTGCACTGTCGGCTTTCCCTTTAGTTACTTTCTTCGATCCGAAATAAATTGGAAAGGATGATGAGGACATTTGCTTCAAATGAAATATATAAAGGTTGACAGTTATCTGTTAAGGTAGGCGGTTGGGTCGTTTGTCCTATTATGACCGTACTTTTTACTAACGCTCATGCTGTGGCGCGCATTTATACAATCTTAGTGCAAGGCGAGTGGTGAAGTGGTGGCGATGCATGGTAGCGGCAGCGCTGGGGTTCAGGCGACCCGCGACCGCCATTTACGGGTTTTAAAACCCCTAGGTAGACAACCTCGCTCCACTGCCTATAGGGGTAATAAACACGCTCTAAGACAGAAGCCGTCCTTCGCTGCGTGAGGCGCTGCATTTTGCAGCTTTCCAGTTGGATGGTGGTTTCGGAGCATATCGGCAGCCAGCTCAACTTCGGCATGCACGGTCAGGTTAGGAATTTGGAGGATTGCATCTCTGCCCGGATGGATCTCGCTCGCGAGCTGTCTTCGCCCAGAACCCTCATTCGTTCCTGGAGAGGCACGTACGGAGAAAATCTTTGGATCTGGA
The DNA here is from genome assembly GCA_019650235.1 of Volvox reticuliferus. NCBI lineage: Eukaryota > Viridiplantae > Chlorophyta > Chlorophyceae > Chlamydomonadales > Volvocaceae > Volvox > Volvox reticuliferus. The sequence continues at coordinate 122,252 of BNCP01000077.1, read as the reverse complement.
TCTGGATCTGGATCTTGCCGAATTAGATCATCCAATGGGTAACCTTTTTTATCCATTGATGGGCCGCTGGCCTAGATCGCGGCGCAATCGCACTGCGACCCATCGGTCAGTGATTGCGCGGATGCTGCGTTCTTGCGTGCGGGTATTCCTATGTACGGCAGCCGCGGGAGGAGCAAGATGTGACCACACGTACGTGCGGCGGGGGGTACTGTCGTGCGCGCATCAGTGTGTATTTGTGCACCACGCCGAAAGTCGCCGTGTGTGTTCCTCGCCGTGATGAATACTGTCATCACGCGGTCGACCGAGTAATCCACATCACCCAACCCCTGCTGTGCATGGAGCATTTTTCCGCTTGGTTGGTGTTAGTTGTCAGTTGTTAGTTGTTGCTGCTTTCGCTGCATTCACCATTTAGTTGATTCTGTTATTTGGGCATAGCAGCCAGCAGGGAGGAGGGGCCAGCAGTAGTAGTGGTGGTAGTCGCACTCCGACGCATATGTAGCAGTAAAGTTACATACGCAGTAGCACGTAAGCTGTAGCAGATGTTTTTTGATTAGGAGCCATAACTATTTGCCAGGATCTGAGCAGACGGACAGAGTGGCGACAGACAGAGTGGCGACAGACAGAGCGGCGACAGACAGAGTGGCGACAGACAGAGTGGCAACAGACAGGATACGGAGGGCACAGGATCGATCGATCAGAGGATGACAGACAGACAGCGTCGTTGGAGGCTAGATGGATGGCACAGGACCCACCGCCGAAGGATGAAAAAGAACATAAAGGGGCATGGCAGGCGGTAGTGTACGGCGGGCAGGTAGGCAGGCAGGCAGTGTACGACAGGTACGGTACGACAAGTACGACGCGATAGTTAGCCTTTAATATGCAGGCTGTATGAGACGTATAAGATGAGAAGCATCAGACCATGCGTGGGGGCGCTGAAAATGAAACGAGCGCCTGTGCGTTACGTACATGCATACGCGTATGAGGTGGCTTAGTAGCTAGTATGTAGCAGGCGTTTTAATTGTCTAAGGTAAATGTAGTTTCCTACATAGTATGTATGGATATGAGGTCTAAATCATATGATGGTGACTTTTTTCGTCATGTGATCATCAGTTGGAAGAATCCCGAGCTTTGGATGAAATGATGCCGTACGACAGAGTGTCGTACATGTGTCACCCGCAACCGACATTTTTGGGCTGATGCATGATAGATATTTTGACGGAGGTAGAGAAGGGCAGCGAGTGAGGTAGATAGGCTTACCGAGCGATCGTAAAGGAAGTATACTGACATTTTATGAGTGGTTACGTAAGCATGTATATATGTAGGACCTGATTTTTGCGTATGTTGTTATATTAGATATTACGTCATTTGGGATAGATTGTGGCCGCGATCCTATCTTTTACTTGGGTGGTTGCGACGCAGCTATGGTGGGCTACTCGCTCCCGCCGCATGTACGGATGATGTGTGTGGGATAGGGGGGTTTTGCTTCACCCGTGGGTGGCCGCTACCTGCTGGCAGTCCCTACCTTCCCCAGCACTGTATTTCGGGGCACCCTTATCCATTCCTGTGTGCATCTATGTGTATGTGGAGCCTCGAACTGCATGCTGCTGGCGCCATGTGCGCAAAGTTCCACCATCGTATCGCAGGAGAAAATTTTGGTACGGCTGGGCGGCTTTTTGTAATGCATACAAAATACTTACTCCCAAAATTTGTGAGCATGCGTGCTGTCAATTGATGCTGTGATAGTCGTACACAGTACGGCACGCACAAGCACCCAACGCATATAAGGTGCATAAAGCACCATCTCAGCATCTCGAGAGCGAGGCCTCTTCGCCACTACATACTCAACTGCTACAGACGCGCTGCTGCTAGCTTCATCATTCCGCGTACACATACGGTAGGTGCCGTAATATTTACGTACATGCATTAGTGCCGTACTGCGTGCCGTCGTATGGCAGGGGCGCGAATGGGTGAAGGTCGGCCGTGCCCAGTGACGACACCGCGAACAGTTTCCCACCTGGCCACGTATTTGCGTTGTGTTAACGAAGGCAGGTGGCGTATCTTGGTTGTAAGTTGGCATCAAGATCAGTTTGTGGAGGTTCATTGCAGCCATCAAGGGGTTTTATCAAAAAGGTGATAATATAGAGTTTGCGCTCTGTTCGTTGTCTTTGAGCCTCTGATTGATTTGTATTTTGCAAGTACGTTGCATGCATCGGCATCATACACACACACACGTATATGAGAGAGGACTGTACATCTCATCAAATGGCAACTGGTTACAACCTTTGGAATTTTATCATGCATGGAGTAATATTTAGTGTTTCGTGGCGAGGGTCCGCAATTTCGCAATCAAGTAAACCATTGCAACAATCAAGCCGTGATTCGAAGTTTTAGATAGATGGTAAAACCGAAAAAAACCCTAGATAGGTAATACGGTAATAATATATCAGGTACATTAACTTGAGCTCCAATTATGGAGAAAATATGTCAGATAAATATTTTTACACATATATATATCTATGTGTATATAGGGAGGCGCAGGGCAGACGAGTTGGTTGGTCGGGATTTGAATTGAAAACCAACACTAAATAAACCCTATATATACATGCATGTTATTGCATGAATCGATTGCAAATGAACTGCCTGGCCCGAAGCCTGCGTTAACTTTCTCTCCTTCTTTGTTATTAGCGCGCACGAGCAAACCTCTCTTCTCTTCTTAATAATGATGAGGCTCCAAGATGAGCTCTTCCGTCGTTATACCCATACATGCCATTTCATCTTCCCGGCAATATGGCTTACTACTACTAATAATAAAATATAATGTCGTATCCTTGCTTGCACAGCCGCACGGGCAACTTAGGTCGCACGTTGCAATCGACGATGACGTTTGTCAACTATTAACTTCAAAACAGTCATAACTATTATTATTAATTATTATTATTATTATTGGACCATCGATAACCGGCTTGAGGTGCCTCAGCAGTTTCCCCCTATGGTCGCAACGGCTTTGCCTGGCTTTACCGCCCGTGCGTTTGGGAAATGCGCGTCGCCTTGTTAGGCAATGAAGACCGAGCGTTGACCGATCTATCCGTACTACATACAAGCCCTAAAACCCAAAACACATACACGTGTGTGTATTAATTCGCACTTGCAGTGGCCACCAGAAAGTAGCTGCAGCTACGTAAAGGGCTCTCTATGGCGGGGTGGACCCGGAGCGAGCGCGTGTCGCCAGACGCGGACAATCAGAATGCAGACGCCAACGTAACCTGCCCTGCCCTGCCCTGCCCTGCTGCTGTTGCTGTTGCAACCTTTCCATTCCGCCACGATGATAAGCCGCGCCTCCGGGCCCCCCGACTCATCAACTCATTTCTTTTCACCACACACACACACACACACGCGCGACACACACACACACACACACACACACACACGCGCGACACACACACACACACACACATAAGCATACGGGTTAATATTATTAAAAGCGGTGAGACCCCGCGATCATCAAACCCTAGGCATCCCACACACCCTAAAAATACATGAGCCAGCGCACGCTTGTTGTGACCCGAACCGCAATCGGCGGATTTAGATCCAAACTTGTGATGCGGGGGGGATGATGGGGGATGATGGGGGATGATTCCGGCCCCCTCCCTCCCTCCCTCGACCCCAACACCTATCGCCGGCAAATCGGGGTGACTCTCCCCCCGCGTTTCCGATACACCACCCCGCCCCAAACAACCTGCGAGCTCGGGGGAGGGGGGGGATGCGTGTCGGGAGGAGGGGTCGTGTCAGGCTTTATGTGTATGTGTATGTGTGTGTGTGTGCGTCTTAGGGTTTTAAAATTAAAAGAAACGGTCTACCTCAAGACCGGAGGAACCCTCAAACAAATAAGAAGTACGACAGGACGGAGGGTTCAAGAGATCGGAGGCGCTGTCAGCACCCCTAAGAGCACCTCACAGAAGAAGAACGACAAGAAGGGTGAAGGAAAGGACGATCTGATTGACCAATTCACTGATGTCTTCCGACGCAGTACATGTGCATTCATGTACATATATGTGTGAGTTTGTATATAAAATGTGTGTGTACACAATAAATAAATAAATAAATAAATAATATTATATATATACATGCGCATATTTGCCGCGCTTCTTCCTAGGGGTCCTCACGCGCTCACGTGCGAAGCCACGGGTGCCGCTCCAAGTGGTTTCGGCGCCCTTACCGTGGGGACAAAGTAAGTGTACGTCATGACTACCGGCAGTACGGCATTGGACAGCATCATTGCCGCCCACAGGCGACCCCAGCGAAACCACGAGAGGGGTACGTGTTGTACGACAGGGTTGGGGGACAGCACCCGGAACAAGGCCAAGATCTCGGCTACATGAAGACCAGGAGAGAAGGGGAGGGGGGGAGGGCAAAACCTAACTAAAATAACAGGTATCAACGGAAACTAACGGAAACTGCAGCTCGAAAAGGAATCCGCCGAAAAACGTAAAACGATAAAATCATTTCGAGGAAAGGAGCGGTGGACGAAACCGGTTTAAAACTAACTCCTCGGTTCGGGATCTGCTGGATCCACATCAGATAGATGCTCTGTACGAATGTGAATGTACATGACCATTGGGTATCAGGGATGCCATACAAACAAGATGGGTATGTGGCGTACGGGTAAGGACAACCCAACACACAGACCCATGGGTCACAGGAAAGCACCCACCGGCGCTGAGTACCGTACTGACACCGAAAGCCAGCTGTCATGAAATACGCACCTGTCATGAAGACGAGTGCGCAGTGCGCCGCCGCCCAGCCCGCCGCCACCGCGACCGCCCCCCCCGGCAGCTGTAGCAACGGCAGTAGTGGCGCCGTGCCGGCAACGAGTCCATGGCGGCCGACGGCGGCGGCTATTGCAAGCCCGACGAGCGCCTTGCAAAACTGCGTCACCAGCGTTAACAGCGCTGATGGCGGGGAGTGAACGTGGATGGGTTTGGGGGGTTCGCGCGCGCGCGCGTGTGTGTGTGTGTGTGTGTATGTGTGTGTGTGTGTCTGTGTTTTACCAGGGGAAGGCGAATAGAGGAGAACTGATACTCTGCTGTTGAGCAGTACGAGTTATTAACCACCACCACCCAGTGATAAATTTACTAGGGAACAGAGGAGCGTGTGGGTTTTGTGCTGCTCCCCGAGCGAGGCGGGGTCCCCGGGGAGAAGTGGCGTGGAGGTTGTGCGGTCCCACTGACTTGCATGCGCATAACTGAATAACTGAATTAACAGAACCAAAACAGGTAACGCTTCACTGTATATCTCCACAAACTAAAAACGTCATGACGTCATCAGGGATCACAATATCATTATAATTATGAAGGTGAACATCTGACTAAGTATCAGCTAAAAGAATCAGCTACACATCACGCCATAACCGCTAACCGCCACCCTTACCAGCTAAAGAAGGCAGGACGAGCAGCCAGGAGAGGATCGAATGCAGCCACATCATAGTATGGTTGGTTTTTCGGTTGTGTTCGTTCGTGTACGTGTCAAGTACGAATAACTGCCGATGCAGGTAGTTAAGCCACGCGGCCCAAGTCATGCTGGCATCTAACCTGTACGGCGATTGCCAGCGGGATGGGGTGGGGAAATTGACGGGTCCGAAATTCACTCATCCGGAATTCAATATAAATACTGTAATAATAAATTTTGCGATTTTTTTATGAAACACACCATAAAAATAAGCGTAGTCTACTTAACCAGCTAAAATAATTTGATGACATTTTTTAATATCATGAAAAAACCGAAAAATATGGATTTCGTAGGGACGGGGTCGGTGCGCCAATGGGGCCGAATGTGTTGGGTTGGGGGCTTATGGATGACATACATACTCAGGACTAATACTGATGTGCCGGAAGCATGCATTCAAACACACACACACACACACAAACACACACACATAACACACACACACACACATAACACACACACACATCGGAGGCTACGGGGGCCCGCTACCAAGCGGTAGACCCCATCATGCGGCCTTACCTTTGCGGGAAGATCGCGAAGGGTGGCACTCGGATCCCCAGTCGCCGTTCCGTACAGTACGACGCTAGAATGAGGTCATCGGAGTAGCCGCCATTGCGCCAAGCCTGAGGGGTGCAGAGAGACAAAGCGCGCGCCCGCGCGCGTGTGTGTGTGTATGAGCACAGCCACGCCCCAAAATACCCTTTCCCCCCTCTCCCGCCCCCTTACCCGCAGCAGGCCACCAGGGTCCCCGGGCAACAGGCGGTCTGCCCTCAGCAGCATGCAGCCACCCCATACGAACGCGGTGTCGGGGGCTATGCTGAAGGCGATCAGCAGCGGGAGGTGGTAGGCGAGGGCGAGGTAGGCGGCGAAGGAGGACCCCGGGGGGGGGACGTCATAAGGGTATCCTGCGGCCATCGGGGGCAACGTACGAGAGGTACGGATGGGTGAGAGCGGCAGTGGATGTGGGTGGGAGCAGGGGTAAATGGAAGATGAATAAAAAATTCTCAAAAATAAAAAACTCTTAAATAATCAAATAATAATATGGAATATTAAATAAGAATATGGAATAAGCAAATTTAAGGAATTCAAATAAATATTTGGAATAAAAATAAAAATGTGGAATTTAGAAATAATGGATGAAGCTTCCCCCCTCCCCTTCCAGTCCCCACCCGTGGCCATAAAGACGTCAGGTCGGCGCTGCAGGTCCTCCACCAGATCTCGCAGACTGCCGGGATGTAGCGCCACGTCATCGTCCAAGCAGAGGATGTAGCCCTGCTCCCGAGCGACCCGCGGGTCACATGATTCGATGCCGGCACACAGGCTGGCGCGACAGTTGGGTGAAAGGAATGGACAGAGGACAGAGGCAATCCCGTGCAGTGTGGACGAAAATAAACATTTTTATAGGATTAGGAAAACCCGAAAAATTAAAATACAAAAACAAATCCTAAAAAACGCGCGGGTCGGTAATAATTGGATAAAAGCTTGTTAAGTACAGATGGAAGGGGGGAGAGAGGGGGGGGAGAAGGAGAAACGTTACAAGGCAGATTAATGCCCGTCGATAAAAAGCCCCCCGTCACGATGCTGGTTTCGGAGCCCATTGTGAGCAGGTTCTTATTGCCCCTTCCGCAGGTGTGCCCCACCCCTTCCATCCCCAAACCCCCGGCCCCCGCCCCCTCACTTGTGTGCTTTTTGGCTGCAGCTCTGCGCCAAGCCCGCCACCACCACCCGCATCTTCACCCCCGTCTTCCTCCCTGGAGCGCCGGGCGCTTCACATCCTGTTTGGTTCAGCAGCTCCTCCAGGGCGCTCACGGCGGCGTCCTCCCTGGACTCCACCACGAACACAAATTCCAAATCGGCACCTGGAATATCATGTTGAAGTTTGTGTTTGGTAGTTAGAGAATTCGGAAGTTTTTAAGTGCCGTACAGAAACGAAATCAGACCGTACTTAAATAAAGATTGGTTTCGGAGGAAGGGTAAAAAGGGACATCTAGCGCGGTTCATGTTTTGCTCCGTGCGGGGCTTAAATTAGAGTTTCCGTACGGGTTATCGAAAACCCGAAGGAGCTGAAACGCGAAAATGCTACAGCCTGAAGGGGAGGACGTGTACGGCTAACAGAGTTCCCCCCTCCCTCTGATAACAGTCAGCCAACCTTGGCGGTTAGTCCTACCTAGTCTTCGTCAGCAACCACCACCAGCGTTCTTATGTTCGTTTGCCCCCTGTGTCTCTCTTTCCCCCTCTTTCACCTCCCCCCCTCTCCCCCTTCAGATCCAGCTCTCCCATTTCCTCAGCACAACCCTCTGCCCGCATTTTCGCACGCATCCATACACACACGCACACGCACACGCTCTCCCACTCGTCCGGTCTCTCTCCATTTCACTCCTCCTTAAGTCTCACGCCAGTTATTTGTTTCCCTTGTGCCGTACTGTACTGCACCTATCCCCCTCGCCGTACCGTACTGCAGGTCCAGGAGACTCTTCCAGTTGTTCAGGGAATGCGGCCGACAGCCCTTGACGGGCATCACCGCGCAGACCGGTGGCAGCACTGCAGGGCTGGGGTGCGTGTACGACCCACACCGAAGCCGTGCTTGGGAGGCGGCGGCACGCCGTACAGCACCGCCCATGTCAGCGTCGCCGTTGGCCCCAGTGGCGCCACCGCCGTAGCCGTTGCCGCTTGCAACAACCCCACAGATAGGGCTGGTGGTGAGGTGGCGAGCGTCATCACCTGCTACTGCGATGGCGCCGTCGGGGCTACGATTGGCCAGGGTGTAGCCACTGCGACTGCCACTGCCTTTTTCGATGCGGCCTGCGCTGTTGGGAGCAAAATAAACGCCGCCGCCGCCGCCGCAGCTTCCGCCGCCGCCGCCGCAGCGGTGTACCTTGTGGTGGCCAAGGCGCCGGAGCCGTTCCCTTCGTCGGTTGACTGCCGACAACGTCCATCCAGCCGCCAACACCAGCCAGAGGAACAGCGCCTGGTACTGGGGGACGACGAGGAAAGAGCCGCGCGAGATCAGTAAGGATGACGTCCTGGAGGAAAGAGCGTAGGACCGAACTTTTGGAAGTAGTTCAGCATTTAGGTTAATTGGATGAGTGATGGAATGGGAATCGTTTCGGCATCTGGGTCAATGAGCTTCGGAGTGCAGGGGCCTTACGAACGGAAGCCCGTACGATCACAGATGGTGCGAAGATACAGACGCACTCACAGAGAAATACACACACACACATACACACACGTGCGCGCGTACAAAGACCCGTACCACATGCACCACGGGCGCACACATTCAGATTAACTTTGTCGGCCTTCGACAAGATACGCAAGCATGCACAGGGGCTGCGTGAGAGGGGAAAAGAGCGCCATTGCGGAAGCGGGCTTGGGGGATAGCCGCGTAATGTAAAGCCCGTGCCAGGAGAATTGAGTGAGTATGTTGGATTGATAATGCTAAGGATTCCTCGCTCCTGCCGTGGTGTCAGACGGCGATGGCGTGATGGCGATTCAGGTAACGAGCGCCGTTATGGTTCCTCCCCACCTGGAAATAAGCAAGTAGGCCGCTCATCACTTATATGTGGATGGCGTCGTCACATATAGACCAGATCGCCTGTTCTCCCATTACAAGGTAATGAACATACAAAAGACGAAGACACAACTACAGTCCCAACTCACAGCCGGCGCATTGATATTCCTTTTGATCATGTGTAATTAGGATTGCGTCAGTGAATTAGAGTGCATCAGTAACTTTTAGACATAATTCGTCTTTTAGTGCCGGTATTGTACGAATTTGCGTTGTTGCTTCAGTTAGTTGAGTACTCACGGCGCATGCCGGTGAAGCACCATGGTGGCCAATTTGTGAGAGCATATATAATGTAACTAACAATGCCTACAGGATAGCTCACTAAGTTTTCCAATTTAGGCCCTTATTGGTCTTGAAGCCGTAGGGCATCCAGGGAGAATGTATAACGGGATAGGTCTGCTCACGCCGCGAGGCTCGGGGACAAGTGGTTATGTTCAGGGTAACAAATTCAACTTGAGGGGCCCTCCGCAAGTCCGAACAGAACCTCCTAAAGATGGCGGCCCCAAGCACAAGCAGCCGAACCAGGAAATCCTCGACCATAAGAAGAAACGAGAAGTGGAACTGAAAGTGGAGCAAGAACGTGAACGGCTTGAGCAAGAAGGGTGAGCAGGGCCGTTCTTAAACTCTTCTCACTGTAGGCCCCCAGCGCACACGTTTGGATTACTCCATCATCATTACCTTAACATATATATCTTATGTTTTTTGTTGGCCGCCGTTCCCTGCTTGTGTAGCGTTCATAGCGAAGCCGAGATTGAGGAGCTACTTGGCCTCTTTCGAGCTCAGGAGTTGGCCAAACTTTCGGTTGATACGTCAGCAGCAAGGTACTTTCAGCAGACATTCTCTTGATTTATTCCTGCGTATTTTCCGGATTAGTGACCCGATCTCGACATCCTTAAACTTCGCACCGCAGTGCCAAGCTGGTCGATGAGACGCATGCCGTGGCTCAGCGTAAGCTGGATCAGATGTCGAAGCTGAAAGCAGCATTGGGTGTCAAAGAGGATGTCCGGGAGGGCGATGCCTTTAACCGAGAGCTTCAGGTGGGGTTGCCCTCGACGCGGTGACACAAAACCACGGGGCTGCAATTGTTTGATGGGTTATTGCAACATTTGGTTTTGGAAAAGTCGGCGCTAAAATAGTGCTTTGTGACAGGCTGTGCATTTTGGTATCAACTGTCTTAACCCGCTTCAGACCCCTGACCCCTACCCTCGCTCCTGAATCCACAGGAGCAACTGAAGGCGCAGCGTATGGCCGAGCGTGAAGCCGCACAGAAGGCTCGCGAGGAGGAGGCGAAGCGGAGGGAGAAAGAGGCAAAACGACGAGAGAAAGAGAGGGCTAAGGAGGCGAAGCGGAGGGAAAAGGAAGCCAAGCAGCGGGAAAAGGTAAGCAGACGTACTCACTATGCTGGTTACCACAGCGGAACCAAAATGTCTGCAAGTGTGAACGCGCGCCCCGTGCATATTACACATGTCACCTGACGCACATGGTTATCTGCATGCACGGTCTTGCAAGCTGGCGGCATAACACAGCACAGTACATTGCAGAATGTGGTGTACGAATGACGGCGCCAATGATGCACTTTGCTGTTAAATGCCGGTGTTCTGGGGAAATGTATTCTGCAGGATTTGATGGGACGATTCGGGAACCTTGTTAGCTTCGAGCCCCAACGTCATGTTTTGTATACGTACATATGTTTCCGCATCCGTTTGAAGATCTCATGGGTCCGTATTCTGTTCTGCAAACTTGCAGGAACGCGAAGAGGCGCGTCTGGCTGAGGAGGAGCGGCGGCGCAACGCGTCACCTGAGGCGCGGTTGTACCGCAAGTACGAGGCGGCACCAGAAAGGTCCGGTCCGGTGTAAAGCTGCCACCTGTGATATTGGGACAATTTATATTGTATTATGCGATTATTATGGGTCAGGCGACTCGTTTGTTTGTCCATCTTGACCTGATGTTCTCTTCTGCTGACAAGCACCTCTGGGCTGCGTCCCAACCGCTGCACCGTGTCCCTTTGTACTGTGTCGGCAGATACGACCCGTATGCAGACGATCGCGGTCACTACCGCGACGGAGATTTGCCACGCGACCGCTACCCCGACGAGCGCAGCCGCTACAACCGGAATGACGATCGTGGACGGTACCGGGACGACGTGCACGGTGACCGCTATCGCAGTGATCACGGCCAGTATGAATGGAGCCGCGAGGAGCAGCCGCCAGGGGAGTGGGCGCGCAGGCGCGAGGTAGAACGGGAGCGCAATGATCGAAACATGGCGCCGCCGCGCACTGCCGCCACCGGCGCCGCCACGACCCGTAACGCCCCTTCAAAGGGAGGGCAACCTAACCGGGACGGCCGAAGCGCGGGTGAAGTGCGCGATAGCAAATCCGCTGGCCGCCGGCGTCGTTCTTCGTCGACGTCATCAAGCAGCGGCAGTGACTCGGACTCCGGTTCCGGATCTTCATCGTCAGGAACCACCAAATCCGGATCAAGCAGCGGCAGCGACTCGGACTCCGATTCCGACAGCGGTGGCAGCAGCGGCAGCGCCACCACGTCCTCCTCTTCAGACTCGGAGGGCGCTGCTGCCCGGGGTCGTGTACAGCGCACAGATGCAACAAATCACGGCGGCAGGAGCGCCGGCCTTGGACGACGCAATGCGTCGCCGCTACTTGATGCTCCGGAGCCCAAGCGTCAGCGTTCTGATCGGGACCACCCCGTTCGGGAGGCGATGGCGCCGCCGTCGGTTCCTCATCGCAGCGATGGTGGTGTTAGTGGTGGTGCTAATGGCGGCGGTGTGCCTGGCGGGGAAGGTGGCTGGGATCCTCGGCGTCGGGAGGATGAACCTTCGGGCGGTCCGCGGGCAACTGCTAAAGACGGGGATGTCGAGGAACCGCCACCAGCTAAGCCGTCGCGGCGTCGTCACGATGAAGACGATGGTCTAGATGGGAACGCACACACGGGACGCAGCGTGAGGCCACGCCGCGCTGAAGAGGACGGGGATGCTGACCGGTTGCGTGGTTCTGTTAAGGAGGTGAAGCCGACGGTCGAGGACGACGACGGGTATGGTGGCGGTCGTGACAGCGCCAAACCAGATGGTGATCGGCCTCGAAGTGCGGATCCCCGAGGTAGGGAGATGGACCGGGACCGGGGGGCTGCTGCAAAGGAGGAGCACAAGGATGCAGAGCGGGGGCGGCGGGAGGAGCGCTACCAGCGTGAGGGGCCGGCACGGGTTGGCGGGAGCAGCAGAGGCGCGGATCTGGACAGGGATCGGCCGCAGCAGGAGCAGCGCGAGCGAACCCAGGACGTCGAACGGGAGCGTGGTGGTGAGCGAGACAGGATGCGGGATGGACGGGAGCGGGAACGCATTGGCCGCCGGGGCGATGACCAGGGCGAGGTCGGCCGCGCCGGCAGTAGTCGGGATCGCAACTGGAGACCCGCTGGTGGCGGCAGTGAACGGGAACGGGAGGATGGCGCTGGCCGTGGGTCTCGCCCACGCTACGAGGGCGGCCGTGGCCGGGAGGAATACGACGACAGGGATAGGGACAGGGGGCGACGGAGAGAAGAGGACTATGTGCGCGGGAGGAATGACAAGGAGTGGCGGAACACCGGAAGGCGCGGGGATGTTAGGGATGAGGATAGGCGTGTTGATCGCGAGCGCCGGCGCAGCCCCGACTCTGAGGATGGGCGCCGGGATGCCCGACGAGGAGACGCTCCACCGTCCAGGGGTGCTGCACCATCTGCCCGTGGCGGCCGGGAGGACCGAGACCGCCGGCGCCGCAGCCCCAGTCCTTCAGATTCGTCCGGAAGGAGCCGCAGCAGCGGCAGCTCGACAGATAGCGGCCGCAGCAGTGGCAGTAGCAGCGGTAGCGATAGCAGTAGCGGCGGCAGCTCCAGTGGGACTAGCTCGGACAGCAGTACCAGCAGCGGATCGCGTTAATTCATTGATGTGTAGCGAGCACTTCCCCTTCGCCAAGCTTGTGTAACTTAATTATTATAGGTACTGGTAGAGTTAGCTTTCATGGTACGGGCTTTGTGTCGATGATGGTGGTGGCTAGTGGACGTGGTGGTTGCGAACATACCGATTCGATAATGTGAATAAGGGAGAACACTTGGCGTAGCTCTGTGTGCGTGTACTGGTAACACCCATACCACATCATGCATTGGCTCACCTCTTGCTTGCTGACGCTCTGAGATCGTGTCTACTTTTGACCGGGGTTAAGATTTGATGTTATTAGATATATGGGACAATAAATGTGTCCGAGTAATCTATACGCAAGACTTGAGGGCAACCGCGGATGCACAGCTCGCCTATATCGAATGTGCTCAAGTTGTGATAACGATTACAGATCAATCAATCGTATAGTGTGAGGGATGTAAGACCCAGGAAGGAAAATTCTGATAGTCCGATACCCAGAATGTCCAGAAAACCCACCATTTATCTACGCCTGATCTCATCCCCTTCGCCTCCACAGAAAGAGAAACACAGACCACTCCCCACGCCTCGTATGGCGTCAACACACACGGCAGACAGGCCCAGAAAGGCCCTACAAGGTTTCTTCACACTGTGCACCGATCCTTCGCTTGGCTCCGCTGGTTATAAGCTCTGGCAATTCGACAGACACCAAGGCGTCTATAGGTGTCTACTACTTCTCCTCCTTCTTCAAACCAAGATTCGTTTGGATCCAGTCCCAAGGCTGCATGAAGAGACATTGGAAATGTGTGTCATGACATGAACAATCGGGCATCATATACGCAAAATGCACAACTCGCCTGCACCATGTAAAGCCCGCCTGCAGCAACGACGCCGCCCCAAGCTCCAACACGAACGAGTTGCTGAACTGAAGGCCAGCGAGCCGGGGGCATGTACTGCGAAAGACAAAAGGGAAAAGGAAATCCCTTACGCACTTGAAATATCGCAACGTGATAAAGAATCATTCGCGCAAACACGATGCAGTTATAGCCAGGCTTTCACGAGGAGGAATGTACGAAGCGTATGGTAAACGTGATGTTAAGTTGCAATCAATGCCGGAGCACCCTGCGATGTTAGCGACCGAAGGCAAACAACACTTACCCCGTTGAAGACAGTCCACAGTCCAATCGGCATCTTTCGCTCCTCGCTTAAGCTGACAGGGTTGGAAGGACTGCTTGCTGGCTGCAAGTGTCAACTATCACGGGCGGCGCAAATCCTCCGGACTTACAGCTAGCACAAATATATTGAAACTGTGCGCTGCGAACTTATGGCACTGTAACAGAACACGCATATGCCAAAGTCCCCAAAGCGCCTCAGTGCTGTCGTGCACAACGACTTTTTCCGACGTACAATCGTCATAAACTATATCAGGAGATGTCCGATCAAGGTGTTAACGCACTACCCATGCAACCACCTATCGCGTCAAATGTAAACTGGCAAGTAACGTAACTAGAGCGTTAAGAAGTCGCGGTCATATGGTTGTCAACTTTTGCCTCTTTCACGGCTTCCCGCATCTTCCTGCAGAGCGCATCGTAATGAACCACCAGTCGGTCCCGATTTGTTCTCCCCTCCCCTCACGATTTGCATTACCCCCACCTGGACCACGAGGGAACGCTTGTCGCAAAATGGCTGTCTTACGCTGTCCCCCGCGGGTTTTAGTAATGCATTCACCCGCAGGCGTCAGCCGGCCCCCTCACTGACACGCATACAAATGTTGTACACTGAGACCATGAGCCATTTTGCTGAGCTGTTGTTTATCCCCGCTGTTTAGGATTTCTGCATTCGCTACGGAGTACTTAATTCAGGCATGGCTGATAGTTGTTTTCTGCAAAATGATAGCGGGCAAGGAGGAAAAGGGCTGCGGAGGGGTCCTTGTCATCAGTCTTAGGCTCCCCTCCATCATGATACTACCCACTGTAGAACGGCCCCTTCGATATGCGCGCATGCCTACGTGTAAATAAGGCCTTTCGGGGGTGTAGAAGGACCTAAAAGGCCTTATGGTCTCCCATATATGCGATATGGGAATTAGCGACCTGGCTAGGGAGGTCAGGTGTATCGTTCATGTCCTCGTACGAACGATACGCATTCACACTAAGGGTTATCACCGATTTCTCCGCGGCCGTGTCGTACGTTGTGTGACGGATAGGTAGCGTTCCTGGTGTGTGAGGGCAGTTTGGGTTTGCTGCGCCTGTCGCGACAAAACGTACATACTGTGCGCCAACACGTCACTCTCTCCCCCTCAGCGCTGGTGCGTTATGCAATTTGCGCGGGTATGCCACATGGTCTAGATGGTCTGGGGTTCATCGCACCAACTTCCACATCTCTCCCACCGGCCCGGCCTCAATAGTGCTACAGTTTCTTCAGTGCTACAGTGGCTACAGCCGCGTGCTGTCATGCTCATCATGCTCGGGTTCGCAACAGAGGAAGTAAATTGTTAAAATAACAATAACAATAATAATTATTATTATTGGCAAGGTTTCTTGTTATTGTCGCTGAGTTATATTTTACAAGTGAGTTTTTAAGTAACCTCTGGACGGCAGCTTCAGTCAATTAAGTCAATTAAACAGCGATCCTTTATTCAATGATGAAATAATGCTGAAAGCACGAGCGGGCAGCAACCGGACCTCTGTAACCCCTTACCCCCTATCCTATCCTATCCTAACCCCCCCTTCGATTCCATCCATCAAAACTTCATATTTGTACATCGTATTACGTAATTGCTGCCTGCCGTACACATCATATCTATACAAACGGCCCCTTCGCACTGGTCACTGGTCACATCCACACACAGGAACACACACACACACAACACACGCCAACACTGCGCTACGCCGAACAAAAATGATCACGATGACAAAAAATACGTCAACAACTCCTTAATGGTCGTGCATGTTACTTATCTCAGAACAAATCCACGACCAGTCACAGTGCTGTAGCACCCGTCACCAGCACTAGCACCCGTCACCCGTCACCAGCACTAGCACCCGTCACCAGCACTAGCACCCGTCACCAGCACTAGCACCCGTCACCAGCACTAGCACCCGTCACCCGTCACCCGTCACCCGTCACCAGCACTAGCACCCGTCACCCGTCACCAGCACTAGCACCCGTCACCCGTCACCAGCACTAGCACCCGTCACCCGTCACCAGCACTAGCACCCGTCACCCGTCACCAGCACTAGCACCCGTCACCCGTCACCAGCACTAGCACCCGTCACCAGCACTAGCACCCGTCACCCGTCACCCGCACTAGCACCCGTCACCCGTCACCAGCACTAGCACCCGTCACCCGTCACCAGCACTAGCACCCGTCACCCGTCACCCGTCACCCGTCACCAGCACTAGCACCCGTCACCCGTCACCCGTCACCCGTCACCCGTCACCAGCACTAGCACCCGTCACCCGTCACCCGTCACCAGCACTAGCACCCGTCACCCGTCACCCGTCACCCGCACTAGCACCCGTCACCCGCACTAGCACCCGTCACCCGTCACCCGCACTAGCACCCGTCACCCGCACTAGCACCCGTCACCAGCACTAGCACCCGTCACCCGTCACCAGCACTAGCACCCGTCACCCGCACTAGCACCCGTCACCCGCACTAGCACCCGTCACCAGCACTAGCACCCGTCACCAGCACTAGCACCCGTCACCCGTCACCAGCACTAGCACCCGTCACCCGTCACCAGCACTAGCACCCGTCACCCGTCACCAGCACTAGCACCCGTCACCCGTCACCCGCACTAGCACCCGTCACCCGTCACCAGCACTAGCACCCGTCACCAACCCGCAAACATTGTGTAGTGCAAAAACAAGCCCCCAACTCCCAATTGACAGCTGCTTGAGCTGCGACAGTTGCGACAACCTCCAGATCACGGCACATATCGTTACGATGGTCACGGCACCACCATCACACGGTCGCCGCTGGCAGCGCCAGCAGCAGGTCCTTGCAACCGCGCTCCACGGCATCCACCCACCCCTCAATGCTCGGCGAATCCGGGAAGTACACGTTCTCGGTGATGCCGGCGGCGGCACAGGCCTTGGCTGACGTAGCGCCAATGCAGGCGTTGACCTGTTCATGTGTATGTGTGTATGAAAGGGGGTGCCAATAAGGGGGGGCCTAGGCGGGTGGGATTAAGAGAGGATAAAACAGGGACCCATGGGTCACCACCTCAACCCAAAACAGACGCTCTCTGGTCTTAACTCTCTCCGGTGTTATAAGACGCGCAGTTTTTCCCTTCTCCCCCTTCTCCCACCTTCGAATTTGCCACCTCCAGCCCCGCCAGCCCCACCCAGGCCTTTACGGCACTGGGGCTGCCGAATGTCACCACGTCGGCGGTTAGGGCTTCCCGCAGGAGGCTTTCTGGTACAGATTTGACCGGAACCTGCATGCGTGTGTGTGTGTGTGTGTTTGGATTTGTGTGAGAGCCGAGCCGTTGCCTTATGAAACGTTGGGGCGGAGGACGAGCGACATGGGTGCGGAAAAAGAACATATAAATAAATAACGCTTAATAATAATAATAATAAATAATACAATAAATGGAAAAATGTTGCAAATTAAAAAAACGTTGTACACGGTGAACGTCGTGTGTTTGTGCGTGGGATTGCTCGTATCTGGCATTACATTTGAAAACGGAATCAGTTAAGAATGCTGTCACCCATGAATGGCGGATTGCCACGAAATCACAACCGCTGCCGTACTCGACCACCAATGATGTCACGCACCGTGTTGTACGTGTTGATACGGTGCACTTCAAAACCGGCAGCCGCCAGACTGTCCTGCAGATCTGTCGTAGCTTTTACGGAAGCTGGGTACAGCACTCGACCCGTACCTCCCGGGATACGGGGCAGCTCCAAACCCATCACCTTCCCCAGAGCCTGCGTTCGTGTGTGTGTGTGTATGCAAATTTGTTCATTTTCAGTTATTTGATGGTTATATGGTTTCGGCGCCAGCAGCCCTATCGGCCACAGCTTAGCCCAGTTGCTTTGCCCCGGGAAATGTGTTTGTGTCAACTAATGGTTAAAACACAGGGTAAAGGGTTTTAAAACCCTAAACCCTACGTACGACACAAGGAAATGAAGTAGACGATACGCACACACTAAAGCTAGCTAGCCCCCCCCAGTGAGCCGTCATTCCAACATTGCGGAAGCACCGTCATTCCCTCCGCCTCTCCTTAGCCACCGTTAATTAGCCGCTGGTGATGACCCCTCTGGCACTGCGATCACCCCCTCCTTCCTTTCCCCCCACATACACATCCCCCCTCCCCCGTTATCCATCCCCTTCCAATGAGCCCACCCCACCCCCACCCCCACCACCCCCACCACCTAGCACAGGCAGCTTTCAGCCCCCCCCTTCTCGTACCTTGGATGGCACGTAGTCCGGCGTGATACCACCCTGGAGCAAAACCTCACCACTACCCCCGCCCACCACCGCAACCCGAACCTGTACGGGAAGAGGGCGACATGTGTTGGGTTTTGGTTTCGGGGCTTCCTGGTATCGACCTCTGGGGAAGGGCCCCCCTCCTCCTCTCTTGACGGGGTAAGGCCTACGGACAGGGTTTCGGAGCTTCTGGAGCCTCTGGGAGCTCCTTCTGTACCACCTCTGTCATTGCCAGCTGGGCTACTTTCCCCTCCCCTGCCCGCCCTCTCCCTTCTTCTCCCATTCACAGCACCATCACATCATAGCATTCTTTCCGTTAAGATTTAACGGATTTTCCGTACAAACTAACAACCACAACCTCACGACCCACATTTGGGTCTTCCGTCACCCCCGTTTCAAGGTTTCCCACCACCTTCCGTAGGTCGTCGATCGTACCCACCCACCCCCCGGCCCGTTTAGACCCACCAAAATTTAGATCCCTCCATTCCCCACCCGCGTCCCTAGTCCCCAATGAGACATCCGTGTCAAAACGACCCGCGGGTCACACCTTGGGTTTTCCCGCCTGATCCCAGCCCTCGAGGAAAACGGCAGCAGCCTCCGGGGACGTGATCGTTACCCAATCGTACTGCTCAGCTGCTGCCGAAAGCAGGCTCGGGAGCCGATCTCTGCGTGTGAGTGCGTGTGCGTATGAACACCAGTGAGTTGGGTTCTCGCGCGTTTGCGTTGCCGGGAAAAAGTGCATCAATTAGCCACTGCTATTGTTATGATTACTGCTAGTGCTACTACTAAAGCGAAGCAGTAGCGGGGGCGTGCATGCGGAAGTTGTCGGGAAGGGAGGAGGGGCAAGACCCCATCCTTCACATCTTACTTGTCAGATATTATTATTATTAAACATTACCTGTCAGGCCCAGCTGTGTGCTCGATGAGCGGCAACTCCTTACAAGTAAAGCCCTTCCACGTCAGAGCCCCCCGCATCTTCTCGTTCTTTCCAGGTTCGCGCGTTAACAGAACTTTAAACGGAGCACCGCTGGCAAAAACGGGGACGCATCGGGACCGGCCTGGAGGGATGAGGATAAGGACGCAGATGCGATGTCACGTTACGAGACTATGTGAGACCATCATGTCAATGTTACGAGACCATACTGTCAGCAGAAGTTGGGTTGCGCATGCAGGAACTCACCAACGACTTGGTACATAGACGGCGCCGCATGACGATATGACTTCAGCAGAGGCTGACGATATGACTTCAACGCCATGGCAATGCGTAGTTGAGTGAAAAGATTCGATCACAGATAATGTTGTTAATGTCCGTCCCGTCTTTCCGAGTGTGCAGCTTAACACAAAGACAGCTTCCGCCAGCGCTTGACGGCGGGAAGAGCTGTGACTGCAGCTTAATGCGCTATTGAGTATCAGTGGATCTGAGGTCCCGAATTCCGAGTTCCGAACAACAACATACCAACTGTATCGAATTGGGGTTTGGTCTTCTGTCCGTATACAAGGAAATCTTAGCAAATCCAAGATGCCAAGATGCCATGCAGCACCCAAAAATCTCAACCATGTCAGAACTTGTTTCATTATAGGCTTTCTTGTGTGTTATATAACTTTTGCAATTGCTTGGCGTAGAGGTGGAATTTAACTGACATGGCTTCACGTCATGCCATCGTTAGAATTTGATGCAAACCTTTAACTGCCCCATTGATTAAAAAATGTCTCTAACGCTTAGATGCCGTGGACCAAACGGGCAATGCACTTTGTCGGGTAAGCTGACAGCTGACAGCAAAAGGCCTGCGTTGGGTAAAAACAGAGGTCAAGAGGATTTCCTTGTGAAGGCTTAGCTTAAGATTTATAAGCAAACGTGAACGTGACAGAATTGCCTGTCGTGTAACTGGCGGCATCATGTAGGTGTGGACACGGGCATGTCGATCCAAGCTTTCCTGGAAATGTTATCAGAAAAGACTGGCGTCTCGTCAGGCGTTATTGAGATCCTGACGGGCTTCCCGCCGAAAGCGATACAGGTAAACCCCTGGTATGAATGTCCTTTGGCAGCCAGACTAGATGGCAACTGCAGCAAAGCATGTGCCTACAGCCTGATGTCATATTTTCTTTAAGGTTGCTCAAAGCATATTCCGCTCTCGCTCTCCTAAGCAGCTAGCTAAGCGCCAACATGGTCCAACACCATCTCGTTATCCGCCGTCCAAAACACCATTTTCCAGGAGCAGAGTTTCCACCTACACACGCTCTCTCGCTACACAGCATAACCCAACACCCAGCAAAGTAAGGCCGTGTGGTGGTCCTCCCCTGGCCCAAGTACGAACATCAGCAATGTACGGCACTCCTGCAGCTCGTCCTCCGTACTTGGCTCATCACAGGGGTGTTTAGAGCTACACACCCGTTCTAATAACTGTCACAATTGCTTATACAGTAGTGCTTTATTGAGTTCACGTAATTTTACGAGGAGTTTCCTCGTAGGTTCAAACATTCTATGTTGAAACATTTCTTCGAAATACTGAGTTTGAGGATAAGGAGAAAGAAATGCATGTCGTCTAAACATTTCCTTTCTTGACTTTTCTGTTGTCGTTCTATTTTTAATGACCCACATGCAGGTCCCACAGGATGGAACGGTCTTTTCACTGGCGCTTGCAAACGGCGATACGTTGACCGTTAGGCAAAGTTCAACCGCAACCACAACTGCAACCGCAACGGCACCTCAGGCTGCGCCATCTGGGTCGGCGGTTGGAGCCGTCTCCACTTCCGGAACGCATACGCAAGACGTGCCTCAGGTACGGCAACTTGGCTGACGTGGCCGGCGACATCCCAGACCATGCAGGCACACCCGGAGCCCTTCCTTTCGCGCTACCTATCCCTCTATACAAGGAGTCTGTCTACGGCCACATGTACGGATGCCAGGGGGCAAAACCCTAACACGGGGCATGACCCGTGGGTCACTTTGTGACGAACCAATGGTCTTACTCTTAAAGTTACCGTTCGTCCTCATACCGCGTCCCCCCGGCCGCAATACGCAGGGGAGCGCTGATAGTACGGCAGCAACCTTGTACGGCGACTTGCCGTACGTGGACGAAGATGAGATGCTCGCGCGGGCCATCGCTGCATCCCTTGAGGGCGCAGCAGCGCCCGCCGCAGGACCCATAGCTTTGCCAGCTGGACGGTCCAGCCAACAGCAGCTGCAACAGCGGCGGGGGCCGGAGGAGGGGGAAGTGAGTGCGAGAACAGTGTCGAACGCACCGGCGGGAGGCGGTGAGTGTACGGCTGCTAAATCTGGATTTGAATTCGGGGAGGGAAGGAAAATGGAGGGTTCTATATCCGATTCCGTTGCCCCCCCAATTATCCCCCTCCCCCCCTTCCCTCCCCTCCCTGGACCTGCGTTCCCTCCACCTCACGACCTCTCCGCAGGTCCAGCTCCGCAATCGGTGCTCGTGCCGGGGGGTGATGGGTCGTGTGTGGTTCGGCGAGTGATCGATTCAGACAACAGCTGCTTGTTCAATGCGGTTGGGTACGTCATGGAACGCTCCAGAACCAAAGCGGATGATCTGAGAAAGGTGTGGGGTGGGGAGTGGCGTCGCAAGTGTGTGTGTATGCGTGTGTGTGTCCGTGTGTGTGTGTGTGTATGCGTGTGTGTGTATGTGTGTTTGGGGGGTGGGGTGGGGCATTGTTTAATGCATTAGGAAACACAAAACCAAAGACACGCTGTGAGGGGGGGATGATGAAGGTTAGGGGGGAAAGTGGAGGAGGGTTTATTCTGTTGGCGTTGTCATTTCCTTTCCGTTTCGCAAATCATCACAACATCATGAGATTCGATAACATCCGCGATCAAGATGGTGCGGTATGATGTTACTTGGAGCCAAGCGGAGCCCCCCTGCCGACTTCTGCCCGTTGTGGGCCACGTGCTTGCGCCTATGCATGTATCCTTAAATAGCATTTTTAGTATTGTGTGCCGTACATTTTCGTCGTGGTGCCTGCCCAGGTGGTTGCCCAGGTGGTTGCTAGCGACCCGGTTACCTTCAACGACAGCTTCCTGGGGAAGGAAGTTAACGAGTACTGCAGGTACGGCGATTCCTCGTAACAATATGGATGGGGAGAAGGTGTACATCTTACGAGTTGGGGTTCGCCCCCCCCCCGAATAATATCTGTGTTCATTACCATTAACGTATTTGTTTGTATTGACGTAATTGCTCGTGCTTGTTGCGGGTTTGACTCTTTCTCGGTGCCTTTCGTCGGTCGTACTTTGGGTTTGCCTGCCCGCCGGATCCATTTTCCGTACTCTGCAGTTGGATCCAGCAGAAGAACAACTGGGGAGGTGCCATCGAGCTGTTCATTCTCGCGCAGCACTACGGGCGGGAGATCGCGGCATTCGACATTCAAACCAAGAGATGTGACGTGTACGGACAGGACAAGGGTCAGTACGGCAGGAAGGGGGAGAGAGGGGAAATGAGCGAATGGTGTAAAAACCCAACCCCCTTTCCTTTTCACGTACATGCTTTTCTCTTTCAGGTTAATAATCCTCTTTATAGTCTCCGGGGAGGATACAAAGCATGCAAGTATGCACTAGATGGGGTTTTTAAAAGAAGGCATCAATATGTCTCAATCTCAATTTTTCGCGATCTGCGTTATCATCCCCAGCCAACAACAAAACACACACTTGACACACAAAGACACGACACTTCTCTCTCTTTTCTCTTTTCTCTTTTTCTCCATTTCCCCCACCCCCACCCACCCCCACCCACCCCCCAAACCCTGCCCCTCGGGGTCCCCACCCCCCCATCCCCCAACCTGCAGGCTACGAGGATCGGGCTCTATTGATTTACGACGGTCTTCATTATGACGCGATGGCGGTTGCAGCGTTTGAGGGCGCATCCGAGGAGCTGGATGTGACCATGTTCTGTCCCCGGTGCCGCGACGGGGAGGCCATCATGGCGGCGGCGGAGGAACTGGTGGGTGCGGGGCGGCGGAGGGGGGGGAGGGGGGGAGATGGAAGAGAATGCGTGGTGTGATGGACCCGCGTCGGCCGGGCCGGGCAGTCAGGAATTTTGCAAACCTATCAGATAGAGTCCTAGACCCTTTTTCCCTTTCTTCCCCCCCTCAGCCCAAACCCATTGAGGAGAGGCGAGGGCTATGCGACTCGTAAAATTCAATTCAGTCAATTTTATTTAACATGATGGGACTTGTAATTTTATGTGATGTCCTGTGATGAATCAAACATGTAAATAACTCCTCGGATTTACTCCGACAACTATGAATGGAGTTGGACGTGGGGTTTTCATCTCGTACCTGCCGTACAGGTTGCCGCGGCTCACGCAGCCCGTCAGTTCTCAGACACAGCAAACTTCAGATTGCGATGCGGGGTCTGCCAGATAGGACTCAAGGTGGGTGGGGGGGAGGCGATGGCGCGCTGGACTGGGTTGTTATTGTGTGTGTGTATGTGTGTGTGTGGGGGGAGGTTCGTCGGGGTCCTCAAGTCTCCGGGGTTCTCCGGGGTTTCGAGCGGGAGGGTTGGGTTAAGACAAAACGACGAGATGCTTTTTACCGGTGTCGTTGTGACTCCCTGTCCTTTCCTGCACCACCCCACCCCCGCCTTTCCTGCTCGCCGAACTGGGGATGGCATTGCAACCTCGCGCGTAAACCTCCCCGGCTTGCCGACCGAGCGACGCGGTCTCCTAACCCGCAGCTCCTAACCCCCTCTCATTCGTCACAATGTCCAGGGAGAGAAGGAGGCAGTGGAGCACGCCAAAGCCACCGGGCATTCCAACTTCGCCGAGTTTTAGGGTTTTAGGGTTTAGGGTTTTAGCGGCAGCACAGCGGCCTTGGGAAGGGGAAACCTTTGCCGGGGCCTCGGGTGGTGTAGGGGATGGAAGGGGAGGGGGGAAAGGGGAAAGGGGAGGGGGGGGAGAAAGGCAAATACCACACATGCATTTGTTAGATGGATCGGGACACGTGTACTCAATCAGCGGATCCTGGTCGGGTCGGGTCTCCGCCGGCGATCAATTTGCTTTTTAAAATAAAAGGTTCGTCATCTTTTCGACGGTTACCTCGTCCCAATGAGTACGGATAAATAATATTTACAACTGTGTAAGTAAGTGTAAGTAAGTGTAAGTACGGCGTATGAGTACAGGCGGACAGCCATACGTGTATGTATTTGTGTGTGTATGTGTTTCGCGACGCGACGGTGGAAGGACGAGGGGGACGACGTCGTCTTATGCCGGTTGCCAGTTAACGAGTTCTTTCAATACTCTGTTGGTGACAAAGAGAAATCGTAAAGGTGCGGCAAAGAGTCTCCGGGAGTAGTACGGATCACAAAGACGTTCAGTAAGCACCGTACTGTATTTCAGAACCACCCCTCTCCACTGCCGTTGTACGACTCCTTTTGCACCCATCACTGCATTGTTGAGTTCTGCCAAGACGATAAAGACGATGACATATATCGACACGATGCGAAATAAAATATCACTTTTGCATCTGTCATAGGGGGCTAAACAAATCAGGATCTCAAAGGAAGTAACAGACAAACATACGAGGCTGACTGGCTTGGAGCCATTCATTCATCGAGCTCCGAAACCTAAAGCTCCAAAGCAGGTGGCCAACTTCCAAGACCGTAACGTACAAAATAACAAAGTGTAAGATTCATCTATATTTATCGTCTTATGATTGCTACAGGCATACATACAAAAACTTGTTTGTGATGGCTTCTCTTCGCCAAAGCAGTTGTCGTCCATTCGCTGCCACTGCGGCGACGTCGTCCCATCGCCGCCTGCTCAGCGTTCGAGTCATGGCAACCAAAGATGTTTTCTCCGAAGAGAACAAGGTTATATACATGTACACATAGAAGAAAAATTGCATTATCTCTCCACAAATGAAAAGTCGCTTTGACCAGAAATGTCTACTACGGAACGTCATCTCACAGACCTTGCTTTGCCAGCAGTCACCGGCAATTCTGGCAGACCTCCATCTCATTATGAATTGTAGACCTCCATCTCTTGCACGGTTGCAGGTCAACATCCGTATGGACGCTTCCAAGAATGGCTGTACGGGAATGTTTTGGCGGTCTAAGCCGGAGATGAATGCCTCCGTCTCCGCACCTGACTGGCCCCGTAACGGAACGGTGTTCAAGGTGGGGTGGGACGGGGCTCAGGAAAAACGGCCAGGAGAGGCCAGGAGATCAGTGAGGGGTCACGGCGCCAGCAGCGGGAAGCGAGGGGGACGGCACAACGCTGGTCATTCGTTGCCGGTGGATACCTCCAGGGCCTTATACGGAGAGAAAGGTGGTTGAACCCCAGGGGTTGAACCCCGGCCTTGACTCCCGAGCTGTCCACCTCCCCGCGCTTCTGTTGACTTATCACGCCGCTGCTTCCCGGGCCCCCCACACACACCTCAGGGCTGGAAGAGTCTGGAACACCCAGGCTGGGTGAAGGTCGACCATCCCAAGGGATACTGGCTGCCGATCCAGCAGTACGGCAATGACGTCTGCCACTTCCCGTGATATCTAGAATGATATGGTGAAGTGAGAGTTGATGGAAGGAGTGGCTGTACGGCACCTGTGTGGAGCGGCCGTACGACATCCAGGAGTCGCGACTGCCGTTGATGGGGGACAGGCTCGTGTGTTTTCATTATTGCCTCTCTTCGTGCGAGGTTGGGCGAGAGAGGGAAGGGATGGGGAAGAGGACGAGAGACGTAGAGGTCCAGAGAGGGACTGTATGCTTATGTGCGTGTATTTATACTTGGGGATTTTGCGTGGTTACATCGTACAGATCCTATTTTCGCAGTCTATACGGAGGTACGGCAATTAGGGAACTTAGGCTTACGGTAGATATTCTCGGTAGATGTCACCGACTTCCGGCGTTATGCATCATGGGGTTGACCGACTTTATGACGTATTGACTCCGAAACGGCAGAGTCGTACCGCGCCGCTCTAAGCCCTAAACCCTACCGCGCCTAAACAGGCAACGCGGCACGGTACTCTGCCGTGTTCCCCTCCCCGCCATGGCCGTCTTGTAAGCATTAAGCCTATTTATTTAGCATCAGACCCTCTAGAAATGAAGACGACAAGCCACACCAGGGTAACAAACTAAAATAAAGATCATGATTATAAGTAAATTAAATAATTTCTGATAGCTTCGTTCTGGTTTCGGAGCTTGGTGGCTTTTATGAGGACTGGGATGATGCCATAACACCACATCCGAGACAATGCAGTGAAAGTAAAAATGCAAAATGTGACAAACCCTCTGTTTGAATGTCATGTGCCATCAACATATATCATGATGCATGGCGGTGTGACCTCTGTACGAGATCGGTACGACAATTCAACATACATATTCGTCGAAAATTGCTTTGCTATGCCTTTTTAGGCCCCCGCCTATTTAGGCCCTCCTGCCTTGCGAGCCGGCCCCGACTGAACAACCCACACCCGACCCTCCTTCCCCTAACTGACCCTCCGCAACGATGTGGACGAAAGAAAACCCTAACACTCCCCCACAGTACAATCGGTCTACCGCACATTCGTACACAATCGTATAATTATGTCAATGTCGTGGCAGACGTTCTCCGTCATCCACGCCCCCGCGACCGTCATTGTAGTAGTTGTGTGCCGCAAAGGCCTCTCGAGATGTTGACAGGGTACTTCTTGCGCCTTATATTGTGATAGTGTGTGCCGTACACGTCTACGACTACTACACTCTCCCCCTCGTCCCTCCGTCATCTCCCACTCTAGACCATGACGTCATCGAGTTTTGCTGCTTGATGCGTTTGCATTAATGGTGTAGTACGGAAGCAACGACCGTACGGCGCTGGTACCCCCTGCTGCGCTGCCGCTGCCCGCAACGCCGTTGCCGCTAATGCCGCCTCCCACCAGACCCCCGAGTGCCCCTCCACCCCCAAGGTGGCGGTGCTGTACCGCCGCCTTTATAAGATTGTACGACACAAACCCAACCATGCTTATCGTGTACCCTAGCAGCTGCAAGGAAGTCACCTTCTCGTGCAGGAATACGATGCCAATGGTGACCAGCGCCGCGTCCTTTACCGTACCTAGAACCTGTGTACGGCGAATACGAATACGGGTGAATGAGGTGAATGTACGACGAGCAGGAGCCGGTGAGTGTTGCAATGTCACGACTTCGCGCTGCGATTGCGAAGGGTGGATCCATCCACGTCAGCGTCCGCTGTCCCCCTACTCCCCTCCCCTTCCCCTCCCCCCCTCCTTCCCCAAACCCCCCCCGGCATTAGAGAGAGGACTGAGTCCCCCTCCTCTAATAACCCCCACCCCTCCTTCCCACCTCCCCCGCTTCATCCATACCAATACACACCTCCACCCCCCTTCCCCCTGCCCGCTGTTTCCCCCCCTTTCGTTGCCCTCCCCTCGGATACCCGCCACAGACTTCCACACCTTGAGTGTCAGCGATGACGCCAGCTTGATTACCGAGATAGCAAGCATGTTGACCAGGAAGCCGCAACAGGCAGCCGCCGCGAAGTTGTACGGATGGGCTTGTACGGCGAGGTAGTGCCGCTGGCGCACCAGCTGCGGCCACTCCATGTACGACGCTTGTACGGCGAGAACCGCCGTACAAGCGGAACTAATATAGAAGAGCCCCTCCATTGGGTTTAGGCTGCCGCCGCCGCCCGCCACCAGCAGATACTGAGTCATCACCAGCCGTACAGACTCCGCCACCACGCTGATCAACATAGCCGTTAGGCCGATCTGGATTAGTTCAAATTTGGATCCGGAATAAGCGGTTAGGACAGTATAGGAGGGCCTTATGCAGTAAAATTTTCTAGGTCTTGGGATTAGAATTGGGGGATGGGGGATTGGGGGGTTAGATGCTTTTTAAGCCATAAGATTTGAATCACGGATTCGAAATTGTAATTCAACACCTTGTCGTACCCAGCCCTTATCCCCCATCGTCTCATCGTCTCAATTTTCAGCAGTGTTGTGGCCGTCTTCTTCTTCTCCCCCCCCCAACCCCCCCACCCCCCAAATTCGACCCCCCGATCCCCCCTCTCTGCATCTCTGGGTACGTGTCTCTATGTTGCACTGCTGCACACATTGCATCGCTCACTCTCACGCGGTGGCCACCTTCAAGTCCCCTACGCCCCCAGCCCCCTTTCACCAAACACCTCAGCCGCCCCGGCCCCCACCCACCAGTGACATGTTGAGCTCGCCGTAACTCGCCAGCGCCACCCCGACAGCAATGAGGGTCACCGCGGCCACCAGCTTCCGCGAGGCGGTTTCCAGTTGGGCAACGAACAACAGAATCATCGTCACGACTGGGCAGAATGCCTAATAAAAGGGGGCACGTAGGGGGAGGGTTTGATATGCTAGCAATGGACCCGGGGAAGGGGGCGGGGAAGGGGGAACGCGCGTGTGGGTTTACTGCCGCGAAGGTGGCGGGTGGGGGAGGGGGACAGAACAGCAGCCCTGAGACACTACACTTTGGGACGCAATGGCTGCGGAAGAACCGCCGGGCGGAGCTGCAGTACAGTGCATTACAGTGCAGTATATCAAAAACGTTTTGCATTCCACACACACACACACACACATACACATACACACACTCTTATTATATATACGCGCACAGAAACAAACACATGCAGCCACATGCAGCCACACGCAGCCACACGCCTACATCCCGTACCTTGAGCATCTGTACGAACGCCACCGTGAGGTACAGATATCCCATATTCCCGGTCTGAAAAGTGAGTGCCATGAAAAACCCAGTGGGCAGCACACGGGTCAGATAGTAGCGTGGCGTCACCGCCGTCATCATCGAGGTTCCACCGCTCCCCCCCGAAGAGAGTGCGCCGCCGGAGAGTGCGGCAACGCCGCCCGCACCGGTGCTGGGGCCGGCAGCGGTGAGCCCCACAAGCCGCAGCGCCACCGGCTTCAGGCGGATGGCCGAGTAAGAAGCTATAGTGGTGGTCAGGAGCCCCATCCATGCAATCGTACAGGGGTACGGGAACTTGAGATTCACCATGATATGCTGCACGTGTGTGTTTTGGGGGCGAAGGGGGAAGGGGAAAGGGGGAAGGGGAGATGAAGGAAAACGAGGGCGGGAGGAAGGGGAGATGAAGGGAAGGAAGACGAGTACATACACAGCTAAAAGCCACGCCACTGCATTACTGGAAGCGAGGGGTAAGGAGAATGAGCGTGCAGGTTCGCGCAGGCGGGAAGTCGCTACGCACGGGCACAGCGTTGAGAGAGGTACAGCGCAAGAGGTGATTGGTTGGTTAGGTATTTTGGTTTTCCTCACATTTGATCGAGAGTCTTAACGTGTACGGTGAGGGTTACAAACCTTGTTGACGAGGATGGCCCATGAAGAGGCGGTCATCCAGGACAGGCATGCCGCAATTGTCAGCAGCTGCAAGCCCAAACGAGTTCGAAGGAGCGCTGTGGAGACCCGGCGTGGGATTGTCGCATGGTTGCTGTTGAGGCTACCGCCACGAAAGCTGGGAGATTTTAAGGTGCTTGGGGATGAAAGTCCCCACTCCACTTTCACATCATCGTCCGTTTCGCGAGGCCGAGCTCGCTCGGTCAGATCATCACGTTGATGCATGGTTGACATAAATTTGAAAGCTAACGGCTATCGACCATGCGCAGCATCCAGCTCCTTGCAAGAAAACTTGTCCGATCAACTTGCAACATAACATCAGTAATTGCCGGAATTTGCACCTCCAATTCAATTATCACGATGTGATCGTCATAAAGCGACAATGGAAGATTAATTTCGCATCGAAACCCAATTGGGTTACTAATAGTGGTAAACAAAATGGACCTAATAGGCGCGTTGCCACAAATTGCACCTGCAAAATTTTTTTAAAGAAGGCTTCAACAATGGCTAACTTTAAAAATTAAGACAATAGGTTTCTCGCGGTAATGACAGATGGATAGTTAAGGCGTACAAGCAGTGGGTCCAACATCCGGTACAACGGAGTTCGGACTGCAAACCTGTCAACAATTATAAGAACTAGACAACATTAACTGTGTCAGATCAACTTAGTCTTTGCAGGGGAAGTCTGCTGCTGCCGACAGCTTGCACCGCCGCCGACACCTAGCGCAATTCTTCCGACACGTTCTGCGACCAGACACCGCAACGACTCGGCCTTTTATTAGTTCGAATCTCACGACGTGTTTGGAAACGTTTGCCTGCTAATCATTATATAAAAGCATTATCTTAGGTTTTTATCCGTCATGGCTTCCATGCCAGCAAGCGACATCGTGGCCGCTGTGGATGCTGTCGCCGGTGAGCCACCGGCAAAGAAGCTCAAGTCAATCGCAGCGGTTCCACAGCCGCCGGCTGCTGGTGTTGCTGGCGGGCATCATTTGGAGCCAGGCATCGTGTCGGAGGCCGTGATGGCGGCCGCGCCCAGCCTGGCAGAGCAGTACCAGGCCGCGGAGCCGTACAAGCACTGCGTGATGCGGGAAATATTCAGCGCAGATCTTCTTCGCCAAGTTCGTGATGAAATCATCAACAACATCAACGCCACCTACAAGGAAACCGATCTATTCAAAGTATTCCAAACGGGTGGGTGTGCGTGTAAGTCTGCGTGTTCTTTTCCGTGTGTGTATGCGGCATCTATTCCCCCCGGCTTTTCCCCTCTACAACCGTGACTCCCAAAGACGAAACTGAAAGAAAATCTGAAAAACACACTCGTGACCCAGTTCCGACACCGACGTGACCCAGTTCCGATACCAATCCCGAATCAGGTGACCTGGGCAACCTAGATTCCCTGGACCCTGAGGCGGCGGAAAAGCTGCCGGGCCTTATGAAGCTCAAGAAGGCGCTGTACAGGTGCGTACGGTGCCTGTCGCGAACCGAATTGGGAGCGGGAGACGAGAGAGGGACAGGAACAGGAGAGGAGAGAGGGGGAGCGGGAGCGGGAAGCAGTAAACGAAGCACTCCGCATCAAGGGGGAAAAAACGGCTGCCTGATGTGCTCACTAGGCACGGGATGTCGTACAGATTCATGTTTTAATTTTTTCTTTATATTGTTTTATTGCATTTTTATACGTATTAAATGATAGCATTATTGCTGCTGCTTGCTATGTTGGTTCTCTCCGAGCAGTGACGAATTTAGAGCTTTCGTCACCGCCGTGACCGGCTGCGGGGACCTGTCACCCCGCACGGACTGCTCTTGCAATGTCTACGCGTACGGCGGCCACTTGCTGTGCCATGATGACGTCATCGCTAACCGCCGGGTGTCATACATCATCTACCTGACGGACCCGGACGACCCGTGGGTCCCTGAGGATGGCGGCGCGCTGGAGCTGTATCCTCTGGTGGAGGGTGAGGCTGGGGGACGCGTGTGTATATGTGTGTGTATGTGGATATGCATGTGTGGTTAAGGACTGCGCCTTTTAAGGGGGGAAAAAGGGAAAGACTTCATGTTAATATGTTACAGCAGCAAAAAGGCCGGGTTAGAGCAACGGGGACAAAACAGGAATGGAGGGTATGGCTGCGTGTGTGTTTTGCCGGCCGGGGAAGTTCCTGTGGTCGGGTTCCCTGTGTGTTTTCCCCGCCCTTTTTCCTCCTCCCCCACACCCCCGTCTCTTTCCCCCCCCCCCTCTGCTCGAACCCCCTTTTCTTTACGTTCGCAGGTCAGGAGCACACGCCCGCCCCGGACCCAACAGTCGTCCATCTTCCCTCCTTCAACACCATGGCCATGTTCACTGTCGCACCTGGTGGGTGGTGCGTGTTGGGTGGTGGGTGGTGGGTGGTGCGTGTTGGGTGGTGCGTGTTGGGTGGTCCGTGTTGGGTGGTGGGTGGTGGGTGGTGGGTGGTGCGTGGTGGGTTTTAGAGGGGGAGCTGCGACGGGGATGAAGGGGGGCCTGGGAGGGGAGAGGAAGACAAGTACACGAGACCTGGTCCTAATGTAAAGAAGCTGCTGAATAGGACACTTACGAATGGAGACGGTCGGCTGATGGCGACTGGCCTCGTCCACCCCCCAGCAGGTAGACGAGGTGGAAAGAACGTTTGAATGTAAACCCGGTCCCCGCCGCCAAACAGTTATCGGTTAATGTGTATGTGGATAGAAGTCGTAATGGAAGGCCGTAAACTATTGGCCTTGCTGCTGGCGGCGAAACGATACCTCAGCTGGGGGGGGTTGGTGGCGTGCTCGTGACGCGTGTGTGTGTGCCGGGGATGAATGGCCCGTGCCATATGCCGTACTTCTTCCCCTCCACAACTGATTCGCTTTGCCTGCCCTCCCGTCCCCCCTGGCCCCTCAACGCAGGCCGCTCCTTCCACGCCGTACAGGAAGTGTTTTCTGCGGATAAGCCCCGAATGTCCATCAGCGGGTGGTACCATGCGGAGCGGCCTCCGGAGGATGCGGATAAGGCCTCTTTGAAGCAGCTGCAGATGCGGGCTGGGGAGGACGCACAGACCAAGCACCAGGCCATTGAAGGTGGGTGGGGTCTGTGTGTGTATGTGTGTATGTGTGTGTATGTGTGTGTGTGTGTTTTGGGCTCTTCATTTGATAGTACGGGCGTGTGTCATGACTTCTTGTTTCATGTACGGATTGTTGTTCTGCCCGCTGTCGCGTCCTCACTCCCCACGAGCCCAAAGAACACTTCCACCCCCTGATACACACACACACACACACAAGCCTTACACCCCATTCGACACGTACCCATACTACTAGCCCCCAACAACACACACGTACTCGCCTGTACGGACACTCATATACCATTCCCCCCCCCCCACACACACACAAATACCTCCCCCGCAGGCGGCGCACTCCCCCTGTCCGATGACGACCTGGGTCTGCTGGTCCGCTTCGTGAACCCCGTGTACCTGGCGGAGAGCTCCTGGCCCAAGATCCGGGAGAGGTTTGAGGCGGAGGGGAGTGTACAGCTTCACAACTTCCTTAAAAAAGGACTGGCGGAGCAGGTGTGTGTATGTGTGTGTATGTGTATGTGTGTGGGGGGGGGGGAAAGGGGGAAGGAGAGGTTTGGACAGGGGGTAAACTGCCGGGGGTGTGTTTCTCCCCCTCCCCCCGCTTGCGTATCCTGCGACCCCCTTCCCCCCGCTCCTTGACAGCAAACGGCCGCCGGCAGCAGTGTTCGTCTGCTCGCTTAGAACCCTCCAACACACACACACACACACACACCTTACAGATTGTGGCGGCTTGTATTGCGGAGGATAAGGCGGATGGCCTAGGGAACAAGCAGCTGCCCCAGTACCTGGCCGGTGTACGAGACTGTTGGGCGGCCGTGGGTGAGTGGCGGCGGGAGGGACTCTCTTAAACTTCGTCGATTTTGAGGAATTGGGGAAAAAGGGTGAAAGAGGAGGGAGTTGAATGTACGAAACCTGGTGCTGGTGCTGGTGCTGACGAAACAAGGACTATCGGCTGGGAAAGAGGGGGAGAGACAAGGCAGGGCAGGGCAGGGCAGGGGCGTGTTGACGATTTGGGTTTTCCGCCTAGCTGTAGCTGCTGATGCTACAAGGGGCTGGGGGGATAAGAAAAGCCGTAATGAGAAATATGAGTTTTTAAAAAATACGCGGTTGGGGGTATGTCGTACAGTACGTGTTTGTTGTGTTTTTCCCCCGCCCTACCCCCGTAACCCCCAACTCCCCCTGCGTATCCCTGCCCAGGTCCCCCCCACAAACAGCGGTACCTCAGGTACGGCGGCGGCAGCGGTGCCGACAACAGCAACGGCAATGCTGACGGCTCCTCCGCCGGCGTCCTGATGGATCGTGTACGGCGGGAGTTGTTGGCCAGTGGCGCGTTCGCTCGTTTGCTGAAGGCCTTCACCACCGTCACCATGCTGGGCCAGGCGGGGGAGGTGCGGAGGTTCCGACCGGGTGAGTGTGTGTGTGTGTGTCTGTGTCTGTGTAAGTGTCTGTGTCTGTGTGTGTCTGTGTGTCTGTGTGTCTCTGTGTCTCTGTGTGCGTGTGTATGAGTTAGTGTCCACTCCCCTTACCACATCACCCCTCATTTCCCACTCCCCACCACTCCAGGGATGGACTACACAGTTGCCCATTACGGCATCCTTACGACCGACCCCCGTTTGGATGTCGTACTCACCTTCGTGGACGATGCGACGGACGAGGCGGCGTCTGCGTGGCAGGTAAGTACGACTCCGCGGGGCCCCACTTCCCCCTCATCACACACAGGACACATTTGCGCGTCCCCCCTCCCGCCGTACTCATGTATGCGGAGTAAACCCCCCCCTCCCCGCTGCCCCCCCTCCTGCCGCCTCCTATCCCGTCCATCAGGCGGGCGAGGTCGGAGGTTTTGAAGCGTACTTGCTGGCGGATGAGGAGACTGAGGGGGGAGGTGCAGCCGAAGTGTATAGGGTGAATGTGAGTAGTACGTCGAAGTCGTACGTTCGTACGTAGTGCAGTACATTATCCGTACATGCTTGTAGTAGTGCATCGTTATGCTCTTCATCATGGCGAATTATTTATAATGCTAGGTAATAATGCGCGCTTGTGGTAGGATCCGGATTCTGGGTCCTGGTACGACAATCAACGGTCGCTATGAATTGCCGTACAGCTTCGTTGACCCATGAGCGTTATCTCCGTTGCACAGGCTGATGCGGAGGAGAGCGGAGTGCTCAATGTGAATGCGGCCGCTAACACCCTCAATCTGGTTTTGCGTGATGAGGGCCTTATGCGGTTCGTTAAGTACGTCAGCTTTGCAGCACCAGGAAGCAGGTGGGGAGTCCAGGGGGGGTTTCAGCCGCCGTTGGGAGTGTGTGTGTGTATGTGTATGTGTATTTTATGTGGGCGTGTCGGGGTAGGGTATTTTAGGGT
Organism: Volvox reticuliferus; assembly: GCA_019650235.1. Taxonomy (NCBI): domain Eukaryota; kingdom Viridiplantae; phylum Chlorophyta; class Chlorophyceae; order Chlamydomonadales; family Volvocaceae; genus Volvox; species Volvox reticuliferus. The sequence continues at coordinate 87,090 of BNCP01000077.1, read as the reverse complement.
TTCCTCACATGCGGGGGGAGGGTGCGGGGATAAGTTGGAGAGCGCGGGAGGGGGGGGGAGGGGAATGAGAGAGAGAGTGAGAGAGAAGCGGTTTCAGAAGCCCCCTCGTTCTGCTTCAGGTGGGACGTGGCCATGGAATACCTGCCTGAAGACGAGGAGGAGGAGGAGGGGGAGGAGGGGGGCAAGGAGCAGGAGGAGGTGGTGGAGGAAGAGATGAGCGACGAGGTGGCAGCGGGGGAGGAAGCCACCTGAGGGTACTGCAACTGCCATCAATAGGTTTTGATGAAATATCAGATGGTATCAGAATTGCTATCAAAACCTGACAATTACAGCCACAGGAGGAGCCAAAGGTGCGGGCCTAATACACTTTGTGTGGAAATTAAAAAAGGAATGGCTGCGGTAATTGCCGCTGCTATTCGTACTAGTGCTGCTTGCCCTGGTGGTGGTGGTGGTGGTGGTGATGATGCCGCGTGTTTTTTTATGTTTTATACAGTGTGATCCTCCCCAGAGCGGGGAGACGGTGATCGACCCCCATTCCCCCCAGTCCTCTATTTTCAAAAAAGCGCTTTAAAACAATATAGGGTTTAGGGTTTTATAATACAACCGCCAGCAGCTGTCCATCTTCGGTTAGTATTATCTTAACTGTCAGTTCAGTTACAAGTTGGTTGAGAAGCGGCCACTATCCTGTTCTCGGAGGTAACGACATCGCAGAAACGGACGTACGGACGGATGGACAGACAAACAGACAGGCGAGCGGACTGCCGCCCCTGCTGCTGTCAAACACACAGGAGAGTTGCGGCCATGTCTGTTTTCCCCTCTATGTGTGGTGGGGGACACTTTTCGTCATCAGGTTTTAAATCCGCTCTTCATCATCATTGAGCAGTTGAAGGGTGAACGAAAATTCCAAAAAATATCTAAGAAATGTCGGAAATCTGCTCTTTGGGTGCTTTGTTACTTCCGTGTGTTCTGTTGGGGGATATTTATTCTTTTGTGGCTGCCATGACACACACTGTCTCTGGCAGTTCGGCAGTTTGACGGGCAGGCGCCGGTCTCATCTTTGATGGATGTCCCCCAGATCATCTGGCTGGGGGGGACAGGAAACAAGACACCTGTACGACAGTAAGCTTGGATCGGGAGCGAATGGGGCAGTGTACGGCATATTGTGGTTGGGAATAACATGTACGGCATAGGCCGTATGTCGCGGGCGTGTTGGGTATTCTCAGCTTGCTGCTGCTGCTGCTGCTGGTGGTGGTATATTTCCTTGTGCTATTTTTCTGTGACGCCATCTCTTTTCTTTTACGATTTGTTGAATTTGCTGCGCTGTCCTGCTGCTGTTGCTACTGCTTGCTGCTGCTGCTGCTAATGGTGACGAAGAGTTCTGAAGGTGGCTTCGTTCTGGCCCGTGGCCATTCTCGGTGCTGCCAACCCTTGGGGGGTGGCGAACGGCGCCTCCAAATATTCAAAGATCAAAAACATGTTTATTCGCAGCGCGCTCGCAGTGAGAGGGGGAGAGGGGGAGAGAACAAGGAGGGGAAGAGGAAGCATCACAACGTACGGCAACTAATCCAACCGAAACACCTTTCCTTTCTCCTCCGGTCCACCCGCCCTCAAAGGCTCATTCCGTGAAAACAGTGAAGGTACGACCGAGTGCATACTGCAATAAACACATGTACGACAATTGTCCCGTTCAAATGACGGTACTGCATTCGCAGTCGGGTCGCGTGCCCATCGCAGCAGCACAGCGAAGATGCAACATGCCGTACCCTCCTTCGTTTCTTCACACACACACACACACACCGCTTCCCTGCTTCGATTGGCTCACAGCGGTGAAAAACTTTGGCGCGCAAAAACGTGTTTGTGTGTGTGTCTTGAGTGTTTTGATGGGATGGGGAAATGCTGCCTGCGTGGTTACTTATATAATACTGCACACTCTTTACGTAATCCCATCCTCAATGTGATGCCTCCCCTCAATCACACTTCATAAACCCCCCTCACCCCCCCGGCTGCTACCTGGCCGTCACACTTTTGCACCTCCTCCCCCTTTCTGTCCTTCTGCCCTCCCCCCCTTCTTTTCTTATTTTTCTAAGACGCCTCCGCCTACTAATACGCCTCCGAGACTATTTCGTCCCCCCCTTATGCCAGCTGCTCAGCCAGCGGCCGGGTGTTGACTTGGAGCCATTCCAAAAGCGCTGGTTGATCCTGAAGGGGCGTGGAGGGGAGGAGGAGGGGCGGGATGCGTTCATGGTGGTGGTGAAGAGTGGGGTGGTGGTGTGAAAGGCGGAGGGGTAGGGGTCTGCGAATACCCGTAGCGTGAGTACGAATCAGAGTACTGGAAAAGTACACGTTTTGGTCGTACTTCCTAAGCGAAACGCAGACACATACACACACGAACACACCCACCTTCAGGCGGGGTGCCACCTGGGTCCACACCTCCTTGTGGTATGCATCCACCCAGGAGACCTCTTCGGGGCTCATTAAGGACGTGTCCATCAACTTGGCCTGCCGGGCGTGTATGTATGTGTATGTGTGTGTTTTGGGTGGGGAGTCGTGTTTCGGTGGAATGTTGAAACGTATGTGTGTGGGGGGGAGAAGGGGTAAAGTCGGGGGGCCATGTGTGTGTGTGTATAAGAGAGCGAAAGGGGAAGGGGGTGGGTGGGTGGGTGGGTGGAGCGACGACGAAAAGGGGAAGGGGGAGAGAGCAATGGAGTCCCAGTCCCTCACGTCCGTCTCTCTGGAAAGTTTTCGTTAACAACTCAAGTGTTACAAACCTCATACACACACACATACACACACTTACCTGTAATGGCACCAACGTCAGCCGCTCGAAGCCCAGGTACTGCTGACCAGCATACCTGCATGTATCATGTACGGCAGGTGTGTGTACATCAAACGCCGTACGAAATTAACAGATGCAGGTGGTGGAGGAGGGGAAGGTGGCAGATGAGGGGAAGATGCGGGGTTGTGTCTTCTTACGATCTTTAAAATGCCAACTGACGTTTCCAACGACCTCGCGCGGACTGATGATAACATCATCATCATCATCATCATGTGGTGATGGTCGTACATTTTGCAGCTCGTGGACCTCCAGCTGCAGCTTCTTCGTATCTTTTCCCCACCTCGTCCAACCACCTTAACGGCTCCAACGACCCCAACGATTCCCCACCCCATCCCCACCTGAACGGCGTTTGCTTTTCAACCACCACTACCAGATTCTCAATGCGTACGCCGAACGACCCGTCCTCGTAGTACCCGGGCTCGTTGGAGCAGACCATGGATGCGGCCAGAGGGGTGGTGATGTGGTACCGCATGGAGATGGCTTGAGGGCCCTGGGTGTGAAAGGGGGGGGCCAAAAGGAGGTGGTGGTGGTATGTGTCTGTGTCTGTGTGTGGGATAGGGGGGTTTTGCTTCACCCGTGGGTGGCCGCTACCTGCTGGCAGTCCCTACCTTCCCCAGCACTGTATTTCGGGGCACCCTCATCCATTCATCCTCATCCGCGGACTCCTCCGAAATCAGTGATTTTCCCCGCACTGGTTCATTTAGCACCCACCACCGGCATCCAGTGGAATCTACCGGATCAACAGCGGTCTGTGTGTCTGTGTGTGTGTCTGTTTGTGTGTCTGTGTGTGTGTCTGTGTGTAACGGCGGGAAGACGACAGAAGCATCTGAATCTGACGCGAGGTGGTGAAATGTGTGTGTGTGTGTGACATAAGATGCCCTGTACGACACGCGTACCTCATGCACGTTGAGCGCCGCGCCCACTCCGTGGCCGGTGCCGTGCCTGTAGTTGAGCCCCTCCCGCCAAAGCGGGAAACGGGCGAGGGGGTCCAGGGCCGCCCCTGGAGTGCCTTCGGGCCATACGGCGGAGTCCAGCGCGATGTGGCCCTAACGCCCCGGGGAATGGTGGGGGATAGGATGTGGGGAGTTGCGCGTGTATGTGTATGCGTGTGAATGTGCATCTGTGTGTGTGTGTGTGTGTCGAGAGGTGGGAAATATATGAATGTACGAACGCAATCCAACCAGAACCAGATCCCGAGGAAACGTGTGTACGGCTGAGGGGGAAGGGGTTTGAGGGGTTCGTGCTCGCAGGGCTTAGGGGTCTCCTTTGCCGTACTAGTTACAACAAATGTACCGCTCTTTTACAAAGCACACAACAAATCGTATGTCCACACATACACACACCGACCTGAAGCACCCGGGTGAAGCAGCGGCGCTGGTGGTCCGTAGGCGTGCCTGTGTGTACGGTACGCGTTATGTCTGTCGTACCGCAGTTGTACTGGCCACCGCTATCAAGCAGCAACAAGGTATTAGCGTCCACGGACCGGCATGTCCCCGGCTGAGCACTGCTCCAGGAGATACGACATGTACGAGGAATATACGACATACGAGGGGGAAGTCAGGCAAGTGGGGGACGAGTAGAGAGGACGGGAGGTCAAATGGCGGAACGCATGTGTGTGTTTGTGTGTGTTTGTGTCCCCATGTGGGGATGGGGGGGTAAAGCTACCCGGCGGGCCCGCCACATCATCAATAGCTACAACACTCCGTAACCTCGAACACAAACACACCGTACACGGTCGTACTTCCCCCTCTGGAACTAATATCTATCTGGAACTTTCAAATGCCTCCTGCCGTACCCTGCCGTACCGGTAGTGGATGATCGCGCCATTGGGTCCAGCACCCGCAATGGTGGCGAAAGACGTCTCGACGAAACCCGCCTGCTGCCGCCTGAAATTTAAAAAATTGAAAATCCAAAATATTTTAGTGACAGACGGAATAACAGTGTGTGAGAATGTGTGAAACAAAAAAGTGAACTCCAGAAGGAAAATGTGAAGGAGCGGGTGTACGGCAATGACAGCTCCTATTGGTGTACGTCAGCTTACCAATTGTAAGGTATAATCAGCTTGGTTTCGGAGCTGGGCACGGCACAATTTGGTGCACATACTCTGCACCCAGCTCCGAAACCAAACCTAAACCCTGAGTAAGGAGAGCCCCCCACCCTTCCCCCGAAACATGAACACACACCTCAAGCCCGTGAGCACCTCGTCCACCTCCACCTCGCTTACGACGGCCCCAGTGGCAACCTGAAGCACGTGTTCGTGTGTATGTGTGTATGCCGGGGCCGGGGGAGGGGGTTCCGCCGCAAACGTACAATACGACATACAATAATTATGACCAGAAAACCGGTGGCGGGAAAAAAGGGGAGAAAGGGGAATCGCGCGAATGTACGAACATACGACTGTACGTACATTTGTATCGGGTGTGGGGGTGGGGGTGGGTGGGGACAATTTTCAGGAGTTGAAGCTCTTCCTTTTTCGAGGAAATTATTTTTTTTAAATTCCCGAAGGCGGGAAAAGGAGGGATTAAGTGGAATACCCATCTCGGCCGTTGTGACGGTTTGTACCTCACACATCTGAATGAGGGGATCTACATTCACGACATCATGGTGCATTCGACCGTTTTACCCTAATTTCTCCCCTCCCCCTTTTCGCAACACACACACACACACACAGACCTCTGTCACACATACCCACATACACACACACACACGCCGTACCTTGTCCTCGAGCCACTTCAAAAACCCGCACACCGCCACCGCGTCCCTCAGATGGGCCTCCCGCATTCCCGCAAGCTCAGCCGCGTTCTTAATGGCCTGATCAGGACATATGACGCAGGGGGGAACATCGACAAAGGGTGCACTGGGTAAGGAGCACGTCACGGGAGAATGTGTGTGTATCGCGTTTTTAAAACTAAGCAAGTCAATATGCGTTTCTGTCTGTCTGTCTGTCTGTGTATATGTGGCCCTGACCCACCCCTATTTCTACCCGCCTTCCTCTCCTCTTTTTTCCCAACCAAACCCTCCCCCTCAAACACACACACACACATACACACACACCTTGGCCGCGGTGACTGGAGATGCCAGCTCCACTGGGCGGAACTCAGCGGAGCGCGTCTTGGCGTTATCGTCGTGATCATTGGCTTCCGACCCATGGGTCGCGCCTCCGACATCTGTACCCTCCCGACGGCGCTTCTTCCCAGGACCGGCAGCTGCAGCCGCTGTAGGGCCCCATGCATGCGTGTGTTGGGCGGGTGGGGTAGGGGGCAAAGCCAGTTGCATAGCCCGGGAAGACATACTAGAACGGCAGGGGGGAGATGGAAAGGTTGAGCGGGCGTGTGTGTTTGCGGTTGCGTGTGTGTTTTTGTGGGCTGCAGCATTCTGCAACATTCCTCCCCGCCACGCTCCGGAACCGAAACCCCGGCCGGACAACTCCCCCACGTTCCCCCGGCTTCTTTAAGTGTACCTTTTTTCGCTGCCTGGTATACGGCGTACGACACCCGAGCTGGATCCATCCACAGCCGGCCGCCGGATTCGGCAATATCCGCCACGTCAGCCAACAGTCCGTCGTACGGCTTCACCTGCATGAGCCACCGGGGGGAGGAATATTCGGTACGTCAAGGACGGAGGGAGGAGAGAAGGGCGGCGTGAATGTACGGAAGAGGGAGGGGGTTCGCCGTTTGGAAAGATCGTCAAAAACACACACCCATTCTCGTACACACATGCACCCTCTCTCTTACACGTTTCTTTTCCGAGCACATGGTAACACCCACCAAGTCTTTAGCAGGCACAGTCCTGGCTGCAAATGGACTAGCAAATAGCTCGTACACGTACGGACATGAAACCCTAAGCTTTCAATCAAAATAAAATCCTGTTGACCAGTACACGAAAATCACCAAAACTACACCATATGAGACACACATACACACACACACACACACTCCCTCTCACCTGCACCCCTGACGCCGCCAAATGCTCTGCCACGGGGGGAACCACTTTCGTTGGGTCGACGTACAGCGCCGCGGAATCTGCCGTAATCAGGGCGTACGACAACGACACGGGGTTATGGTCCACGTCACCGCCGCGGGTGTTGTACAGCCAGGCCACCTCGTCCAGGGAGGGCGCCAGAAGGGCGGCGGCGCCGGCAGCGCGCATCTGCCCGGGGCCGGGGGGAATCCAGAGGTGCAATATGTACGATAAGTACGACAAAAGAAAAAAAGCTAAAGATGGCAATTGTAGGTGTAAACAGGAGACTCAAAGAAACCAACGAACGAGATGTACGGGAAAACAACTGTCCGGACAACAACGGTTCTTCAAACACCGTTCCCCCATACACACACACAAAAAAAATCTCAAAACCTCCCGGGTCCCGGAATAAATACCCATACCCATACCCATACCCATACACACGCCCACACGCGTCCACCCTCACAAACACACGGACAGGGTCGGGGGAAGACACGCTCTGAATCACCTGCTCAGTGTTTCGTCACCCCTCCTCTTCCTCCCGTCACCCCTCCCCCCACATACTACACATGGACATAAACAGACAGACAGACAGACAGGCAGACAGGCAAGGCAGCAGGAAGGCACATACCCACCTGCTCTCTCATTCGCGTCAGCTTCGCTGGTACGCCTTCTCCGGCCCACTCCATGTCGTGCACCCGCAGAGGCGCACTGGGGGCGGGAGGGCGCTGGCTCCCCCAGACCTTAGCCACGAGGTTGCCGTCGGAAAGAAGGGGAACCACAACCTGTCGTACATACACAGCAGCACCGACAGCACGACGGCGGACAGCGGTGGATGAGTTCGGTTTTGGAATCGTTCGCAGAACAGGGGCAGGGGATGGTGCGAACGAAAAAAATTGCGAGCAAAAATTTTTCTACATTGTACGACTATGTTGTACTATTACATTGTACGTCTGACCCCATTACCCCAAACCTCACATCTGACCCACCTTGCCCGCTTCCTCCAGCTTCCGCCGCAGATTGCGAACTGAATTGACGGTATGGACCCATGGGTCAATGCCCACTCGGGCGCCGTCCGGCAGGTTTGCCGCCAACCAGTCCTCCAACTGTACGGCGCGGGGAAGGGGGCAGCGAATTCATACTGCAGATATGCCGTACGGAAATATAACTTCGACCCCAATAATTATATATAATGAAACAGTCGTCAGCCAGGGGCTTGTCAGCAGGAGACAGGAGATTTTTCTCTTCCCTGCCCCCCCCATCAGTCCCATCTCCCTTTTTACATCGCCCTTCACGGGCGCGCTCTGCGCAACAAGCAAAACCAACACCACCACGGGGTGGGTCACCCGCCTCCACTCCCCCCTCCCATAGCCCCAAACCCAAACCCTGTTTCCTGCCTGCGGACCCTGAACCTCCCCCCTCTCGATGACGTACTCACATCAGGGCATCCGGCTGTTCCCGCCTTCATCAGAGTCCACTGAGGCCCCAGCTCCGAAGCAGCCTTCGACGGGGCAGCAGCGGGGACGGAGGGGAAAAGGTGGCGAGGGTGGTGGTGGTGGGGGGAAAGTGGAGGGGTCGGGTGCGGTCATGTCATCGTAATGCCATGACGCTGGGGGCGGGGGAGGGAGGGAGGGAGGGGGCGGGGGGCAGAAGAGCTAAAACCCCAAAACCCTAAATCCCTGAGGTGAGATAACCCTAAACCCTGACATCGTCGCCTGATCGCCGTACCTGAAGGAAGTACCGCCCGTCCGTCCACAACAGCGCCGCATCCGTCGTCACGACCACCGCACCTGCCGTACCGGTGAACCTAAACAAAACACACACACGCGCAGGATGACATGTTAGAAAGAGGGGCCGGTGGCGCACCAGATCCGTACGGAGTGCATGGATATGGGGAGGGTGGGGGGCCATGACACAGATTATCTTTGTAACATATACTTTTAGTTAGTTAGTTAGTTGTGGGTTTTAATTTTAACGGACAGCCGGAAGGGTGGCATGATGATGACGGGGTAGCTAAGGGGAGGCAGCGGTGGTGGCTTTGGTGAGCCGGTGATTCGCACTCCATAACCGCCTCAACCCCCAACCCCCAAGTGCCAACCCACCCAGAAATATATTCTCGGTACTTGTGACACGCGGGCGGGTATTCGCTCATGTGGGGATCCTCAGTGGGGACCAAATAGGCCGCAACACCCCGGCCGCTATCGGCAGATGCCATGGCGGCACGCAGCGCCGCTAGCTTGGAGTCCATGCCAGCGGCAGTGGTGAGGACGGTGGTGTTGGCATCGGGGGCGGCCATAGTGGCAGCTTGAGCGGGCTGTGTGGCGAGGAGAGTGGAAGCGGCGGCGGCTGGGGAGGAGGAGGAGCCGGCGTTTAAGTTGCCGAAGCCCTAGGACGGGGGCATGGAGGGGAGAGATTGAGGGGGAAAAAGGGGGGGAGGAAGGGGGGGAAGCAATTAACTCCAGAGCTCGGTGATGTATCACTGTGAGGGGAACGAAACGGAGATACTAGAACGGGGGAAAGAAAGGGGAGGGGAGCCGAAATCACGAAGAGCTGGTCGGCGCCAGTTCTTTAGTGTAGCAGAGAAGGCCGGAGCTGTAAAACGTTTTTCAGACCTTAGGACAGACACACACACACACACAGATACCATCATCGGCCTCAAATCTCCCAGCGTTCTCTTTCCTTTCGTTCCCCCAACAGACTACGACACCATAACCTCCCAGCGAGTTAAGTGTAGGTGCAGTGAAGGAGACTAAGATGACACATACCCTCGTTCCCAGCTTGGAGACGACCGCTGGCGTGAGCAGGCGCGGCAACGCGCGACGAACCACAGCCGACGTCGACACCTGCACCAACATGACCAAGCGAGCGAGGTATAGTAGTACGGCAGATCAGAAAAGCGAATATCCCACGGCTGACCACGCCGTATAGCGATGTTAAAGGTGGAAGTGACGTGGAAATTGGTGGTCCCGAGCGCCCACACGTGTGCGCAAACGATCGCGCAGAGCTTTAGGTCAAATAGTCGTGGCACAAGGATTGATCGCATGTGTCTATACGTTTATGCGCGAATATGGCGTGGCTTTGTATGAAATGCGTGAGAAGGGTGCGCGATTTTCCTGTCACTGATCCGACCCACTTGTGCACTGCGCCTGATTTTTGTGACAAAAACCTTGACAAATTTCGACTTGGACTTAGCACACTGTACTTTGCCCTGAGCAGGCAATGCACGCAGGGACATGAGACAGCAACACGCCAACAACGAGGATTCCGCTAATATGACGTACGGACGTATAATTTATTATTGTACACAGCTTGATAATTAAGCTGGTTCAGCAACGGACGAAGCGGGTGGCTGCAAGAGTTAACGGCATTAACGGTGTCGTGCAAAAGAACCCTGCCCTTGAATTTCCTTTTGCCGAACCGAACACATATTATATTCTCTTCGTCAATTTACTTGCGTTTTCTATAGGAAAATTTAACGGATTTGTCTTTCTTAGCCATCGAGTTCTTCCCAACCTACACAAGTCTGCTTGCGATCAACGATATCCCCAACTTGCTGAGAAACTTGATATTATTTGTTGGTTGCTTGAAATAGCAACATTAAAAGGCGTTACACACAGAGGTGTGGCAGCTGCCGGCTACGGCACAGTTGATAGCGCATAGCGAAGCACTGGTGACGACGAGTTCACACCATGGCCAATACAGGGGAGCAAAGCTTGCTTGAAGTTGACCCAAAGGTGAGAAGGCGGAAATATTGGGAAGAACAACAAAGCTAGTATTTGCTGGTCAACATGTCATGAGCCCACCAAACACCAAGCACCTCACAAGGATTTTTTTTGAAATATCTATTAATCTGAATTAATCTGAATCTATACAAAAAGTGCCGTAACATCTGCTGCTGCTTCCCGTGCCAACCTACCTCATCAACCGTGCAACGCTGCCCGAGGCACTTTGTTAAAAAAGGTCACATAAATTTCTACACCATCTCCGTATCCTTGTATCCCCTAATACCTCTACCAGAATGTTCGGCATTTAAAGGTCGCATGGAACTCCGGCCTAGGTGATCTGTGCGACGATCCGGGAACCTGCTGCTTCGGCCTTCTATGCCTGCCATGTCTTTTCGGCAGGTCTGTCGTGCTCACCATTTCAACGCGTCCACCCGTAAAGGACTGGCGCGTGCGAATTGAACGTGTTTATGTTCTCCGTTTTAGATATGTCTGTACGTGTGCTTGGGGAGGTGGACGTGAGGATAAGGATGCAGCTCACTCGTGCACATGCGTAGCTGTGAATGCGTTTGTTTATGGGTGCGTGTTTTTCGGCGCAGCCCGCCAACCTAACGTGACATCAGCAGCTCCCCCTTGCCACCTTTTCTCAGGAATTATGCAAGCTTTCACGGCACGGGCTGCTGCGGCGCCTGCTGCCTGTGCTTCTGGTGCCCCTGCTTGGTGCGTGACGGCGAGGGGTTCAAAAGGTCGATCTGGGTCGCAAGCTTGGTAATCCAAATCCCATTCGTTAGCGATGGGAACACAGCCTAACGGAACCTAACTTCCCGGTGCTGCCACCTCCCCGGCCCAGCAACAACCCCACTAGCAGCAACAATCCTCATTCCTCACAACCCTGTCTCATTCCTCCGACCCGCTGGGTATTTCGCTTGCTCGCGTTATGTCCTTGGATTGGGGACCACTTCCCTGGCCCCTTATACTCCGCCCCTTACACTCTCATATTGTCTTCCCTCTCTCCGCACCCCACGCAGGCCTGCTACTTCGCATCCGACCTCCGGCGCAGCATACGTAAGTTGGGGGCACCAAGCAGGCAATCCTCCGCCTCGAAAGAAAAAAATGAAAAATTGCCCAGGGGAGGACACGAGTCTGCGATGCGATAAGAGTGGATAGAGAGAACAGTCATGAAAAGCAAAAGGACGTTCGCTCCGCACTCACTGTTGGCGTGGTGAATTCGGCACGGTTGCGTCGCGTGTGGTAGGAACGGAGAAAAACACGAGAGGGAATAAGAGAAGGGGGGCGCGGAGGCATCGCATGGCTTGTTGGCATGCGTGGCGGCCTCAGTTTTCATAACCGTTTCCTTACCTGATAATTTTGACTACCCGGCGCGTGTAGTTGGTGGGGCCGTATCCTGTAGGGTGGCTTGAGCTTGGGACCCTCTGGTGATACTCGGGTGCTGCGTGCCTTGTTACAAAGCTGATGTTTACTGCAGTTGATTCGAAGGACATAAAACGAAACCCTTGCAAAGATAGGGTTCGTACCTTTGTAGCATGCCACACGGCAACCGGGGTAGGGTGTATAATCCGCCGGATTGTAAACTTCCTATATCTGATCATTATTACCTCCCTCGGGCGGTTTTGGGGTACAGGTGACAAGTACAATCTTCTTCCCGAGCCTTGCAATGACTTTACGGTGCATTGCTTCTGTTCGCCGTGCGCATTGTGCCAGGTGTGTATGTGTGGGTGTTTTGGGGGGGGGCCGGGGAAGGATGGTATGATATTAAATAACAAAGGACCGTTGTTGGAGTGTTTATGTGTATGTGTGTGACGTTGTATCTGACTGAGCCTGACGCTAGTGCGCGTGGTGAGGGAGGGCAGTTGGCCCGTCACAACAGATATGATATATATATGTATATATGTATATATATATATATATATATATATATATATATATTTGGGGTGTTACACTGTGGGCGACTCGCCCTACAAGGGCGAGCACCAAGGGGCCTGACCGGACCGAGCCACAGCGCAGGGGAGGGGCACGTGGCTTTGTCTGTCTGTCCTGCCACGTGCTCCCCCTCTCATATATGTGTGTGTGTGTGTCAGTTCCAGTCAAATCTGGATAATGCTACTTGTTTCTCAATATTCACGTTTGTATTTTCCCCTGCTGCCGCAACTGCCTTTCCTCAGGAATCCAGGGAAATGCAATACTATGATCAAGACATTATCCCGGCGAAGCCACAGTAGCTGCGAGCGGAGGGCCTAATTCCGTATTCAATCACTGGGAAGGGACCCATGTCGCGTGCCGTGGGATTTGAGGTGGACTTAAGACCAGAGCTCGTTTACCCGGGAACCTTGTCAGGCTAATGGCAAATTTGGCATGTAAGGGCCTGGGAAAAAAGGTAAAATACTACAATCTATGAAGTACGAAGCGGTAATCTGAGGGTTTGTGCCAAGGCGGCCTGTGGTGCATTCTTGAGTTATTGTCGCATGTCTATATCCGTAATGCTGTGAGATAAGCCAGGCCGAACTCAGAAGTGGTTGCGACCAGGTGCTGCGTAGGGAATGGCGACAAAACCGCGATAATGTTTGTTGTTCCAGACTATAGTTGTTGTTCCAGACTATAGAGTTTCTGGCCTGGATATTTAACACGGGTGAAGTATACTGTGAAAAATGGTGCCTGAATTTACCTCAGGTTACCTTAGGATTGGAATTTCCACAACAACACATTGCACGGGTATCTGGTATCGTACAAGGACAATAATGAGTTGTTGGAACGTTTTCGGTATTCTAGTTATTAAGGCTCTGCATCTTAAGTGTTAACCTTTTGAAAACCCCAAAGCTTTACATTAAACGGCGTTTTGCGCGATGATAGAACGCACGTCTTTACAAAATATTTTACTGGTCCAATCAGGCATTTTATACAGTTAAACCATTGCAACTGTGTAATAACGACCAGGAGCAGCACCGTTGTTGATTGTAGTAATGGAAGCCGCATGTTATGAGTAGTCTAAAACGTAATATTTCCTGACTTAATATGGGGTTTCTGAGTTGTTGTTTTAGCAAGGATGAGGAGCCGTCCTCATTGACAAGCCTTGGTCCTTCAGAACGTTTACAGGCCGCCACATCGACGAATGCGAACCTGTCTCCGTGCCAGGTAAAGTAAACTTCCATACTATTATCAGATGATGTCTATTTTCCAGGCAAGTCTTTGGCAGTAACCTTGACTCAGTGTGCGGACGTATTGGACGTATTAATTCAGCAGGACAGCGGAAACAAGCCAGAATGCGTCTCCCTCAGCAGCAATCAGCCTTCACCACAACTCGGCAGTGATCTTCTGCAGACGCTACAGCTAGCGCTAGCCGCTCTGGAAGGAGACGGTTTTGAAGAACGTGCAACCGTGTTAACAACCACTGTCCAGGAGCACCTCGGTCCTCTTGCTGTCGTTAGGTTAGTCCCTAACGCAACGACAAAACATCATAAGGTCCTCTCATTTGCCTGTCTGGTTCCACGTGCGATACCGCGACGGGAGAATGGAAAAAGCTAGGCACGGTGGCACGCCATGTGGGCGTGGTCTTCTTCCCCTTGCCGGGGAAGGAGCGAAGGTAGTTCATCGCAATGAATGAATGAATGAAATGGCTCTAATAGGTACACCGTCGCTTTGACAGGGAAATGGAGGGGACAATCACTGTACAATGGCACATCATCCTCACCATCACAGAATTTTTACGACGACCCAAATCGACCTTTTGACGTGTCCTGGCGCGCTTGCCGCTTGGAAAGGAAGAGGAACCTCCGATCGCTGGCACGGTGTGGACCTCAAACACATCGCCCATGCGCACTGAGATTTGTCCGTCCTGACCCCTCCGGAACACACATCCGGAACACACATCCGGAACACACATCCATCCCGCGCTCTTCGTCCCGCACCCAAATCAACCACAGTGAGGCCCCGCGGAAGTTGTGGAAATCTTCTTCCCTTTTCTGCTCTTCTCTCTCTTCTCCTCTCCCTTGTAACCTTGCAGGCTTTACGGACTGTCCTCCGAGGAGAGCGACCCACATTTGCAGCACCTGGTTCAGCTCGCGGCCGCTGCGGGTCAGGGCGTAGCATGGTCACGGTGCTGTGGGGACGAAATCCTGCCCGGCCGCTCCCTGCCGTTGTTTTCGTACTCCGCCGCGGGCAGTTCCGGCCGCATGTCGTCGTCGGTCTTCTCGACGGTGTCCTCCGGTTACACTTGGGGAGCAGAGGGACGGGCGGATGCGCACATGCCGCTGCTGGAAATCGCGATGTGCAGTAAGGTGGGTGGGTGGGTGGATGAGCGGCCGGGTAGGCCGGAAGTCTTCTCCACAAATGGTGGGTGGGTGGGTGGGTGGGGGTAACATCCCGGTTTCCGCTTTACGCGAGCGGTGTGCAGCAAGGTGCGGGGTGTGGTGTGTAGTGGGTGTCTGATTGGGTACTTCTGATCAAACAAGTGTAAAGCGGAGTTGAGCACCCGCCAGAGAGGGGGAAGTGCAGCCGCCAGATGCAAAGCGCCATCCATAAGGCAAATCCTTTCCTTGGGCTGGGGTTGGTTGGACGTGAGTTCGGACAAAAAATCAATGACAGGTAGAAATACTTGGCGCTGGGTGGATTGGCAGGAAGGGGTTCGACCCTCGAGTAAAACCCAAACCTCATCAGATCCGCTTGTTGCGATGTTCCCCTCCGTTACGGTTCGTCCTTGTGTCGCCACCAACAGCACCAGGGTTCGTACATTCGCCTTCCCCTGCCTTCCCACCAAAAGCTCGTCCGAACAGATTCTACGTGTTCAATCAAGTACTCCCCACCACCAGCCAGGTCACTTTTCTATCTGGCACTCTGGCTGTTGCTGCAACGCATGCTGCTGATGCTGCTACTGTTGTTGTTGTTGTTGTTGTTGTTGTTGCACCCCGCAGAAACCCGCCATACTCCGTCTTGACAGCTTAGCCACCTCGTCCTCGCCGAAAGGAAGCAACGCCGCCGTATCAGCGTCTAATGCGCTGCAGCATACGCCAGCCTCTCCCTTCCAGACCCCGAGGAGTTCAGTCCCGCCAGCCCTCCCTCGCGACTGTGCGGCAGAGCTTAAGGCCACCATCTGCAATCCCGGTCTGGGGGCCTTCGCCGCGGTGCCGCTGACGTACGGTAAACGTCTGTTGGGGGCCCTATGGATGGCAGTTGCAGCCCCCACCGCTGACTGCGCCATGCATCCCACAGCGCTTGACGTGAAAGCGCAGCTGTGTCGTGTCGACAGTGCCACCTCCGACTCCACCTCCCCCATGCGTGGCTCCTGGATGGAACAGGCGGTTCGGAGTCAGGCCTTGATTGGCAACACCGCGGCCCTAGGACAGCTAGGTATATCCACGTCTATGGCCCTAGCGCTGGCAGCCGGGGGGGGTGTTGACTACATGTCGTGGCTCGCCGCCTGCGTCCGCCGCATCGCCTCTTGTGCCACATTGCACACGCTGATCGCGGGCGTGTCCTCCACCATCTCTAAACACGTACGACTGCGGTTTCACGCAGATGTTGCCGTACAGACAGCCCTGGTTCCTCATTCAGACTCCACCGTCGCATTTATGCTGTGTCCCGAGAGCAAGACGGCGGCAGGGCCAGTACCTGGAGATGTTGGTGGGACCCTGCTGGCGCTGCTCTCCAAGGCGGCGAATGGGCGAGACATGGTTCCGGAGCTCTTTGGTACGAACGCATCCGACCAGCAAGCGGAGCGGCCTAAGTACGTGGATCTGGATCTGGATCTGGACGTGAACTCGCACTTGGAACTTCGATAACTGAGTTATGTCTTACCTATCTAGCTGTTGGTATTTCATATTTTTCGAGTTAGGTAGTTTTAGTGGTTGTCGGTATTACATGTGGTTTCGTGGTAAATCTTCACCAGATCCACTAACCGTAAACCACTAACCACTTGGGCGGAGCCCACGCGCGTACTTCTCCCTGTTACTAAAGGGCCGCCCCTTCTGCATGTGTATATAATATGTATATATATAGGATTTGTTCAACGCTCACCACCAATCGGCGTCCAGCAGAAACTAGCGGAGGATGACTGGCATTTCGTCGCAAGACTCCCCCGGGGGGCTGCGCTGTCGTACATTCGAATCTGTCTTTGCACATGGCTTGCAAAGACGAAGCTGCGGGCTCCGTCCAGGCTGGACCAGGTCCGCCTCCTCACTCCGCCTCTTCAACCCGCACCCAAACCCAAACCCAACCTCTTTTCCCCCCCCTCCCCTCTCCCCCCCTTCGCAATCTCATCGCGCCCTTGTACTGGTCAATTCCGGTCAACACAGGAGCGGCATCATTGCTAAACCTAATCGCAGGCCAGTCCGCCGAGTAGCTTCTCAGGCCCTCCTCCAACGCGACAGCGCCTCCACCACCACCACCGAAAAGAATGCCGCCAGTCCCGCAGCCCGCCATTACGCCACAACCGCAACCTCGACCACAGCCACAGCCACGGGAGCAGTCACCACCATGGGTCTTTTAGCAGCACAGGGGGCAGGGGGAGAGGGTTTAGGCATCGCACCTTCGCCGGCATCGCTACAGGGAAGGCGCAGTCGAGAACGAACCGCGGACCCGGCCGACGGCAGTGGTGCTACCCGTACCGCCCGCTCCCCCGCAGGCCCCGCCTCCGCCGTCTCCGCCCCTGTCCTATACATGAGCGCCAAGGCCTTCCAACTCTCCCACACGCTGCTCTCAAGGCTGGTCAGCAGCGCGGCTGCGCATCGGTCACCCGTAGGAATCATCGTCGTGGATACGGCGCGCCACGTGGCAGATGTACGGCAGCCCTCCAGGGATGTGTGTATGCTGATCGGCGCGAAAGGCGGCATGGCGGCGTCAGTCTGGCCGCAGGGCGGGGCCCCTGGGAGCTTCAGCGGGTTTGCCGATCATTCGGGAAGCCGCTGCGGGCCCGCGTCTCTGGTGCTGCTGGCCATGGAGGTGGCGGAGGACGGCTGCATGTTGGCGCTCTACGTGGCCTTCCCCAACTTGATGCCGCAGCCCCTTCTGACAGCGGCCAGGGAAAGCTGCGAGCAATTACTTTCACAGGTAACGAATAAACCATAAACCCTAAGTATATAATATAATATAATGTAATAATATAAATTAAGTTGAATTAAATTAAATTAAATTATATTATATTTATTATTATATTATATTATATTATATTATATTATATTATATTATATTATATTATATTATATTATATTATATTATATTATATTATATTATATTATATTATATTATGCACAAAAGCTTAAACCGAATCCAGGTGCGGATAAAACAGTGGAGAAGCGTTGTAGCAGTGTAGCCAAGTAGTGGTGGGGGGAAAGGCGGATAGGTGCACGTGGGGGGAAAGGCGGGGAAAGGCGGATACGTGCACGTATGCCGGTATGCGAAGTGTGGAGGCGTAGGGTGTGGGGGTGTGTGGGTGTGGGGGGTGTGGGGGGTTTGGAGCTTTAGGGTTTCAGGACATCATCAGGGCATCTTATCCCACGAGCCAGCCCGGAAGCTGTCAGGTTCCGAAACCACGGCTTCGGAAGGGAGACTTGCTGCCGCAATTTACCACCCGGCCCCATAAAGACCCCGCTAGCGCCTCTGCCTGTCTTCCGCGCAGATGCTGATTGCGTTGGTCCGTCACAAGCTGCAAACTTCGGAGCTTGGTAAGTGGGAAGGGGAGGGGGGACGTTGTTGCGGGGCAGTGGGGGGGCCTGCATGCGACACCGTAACCCCTGGTGCAACTTGCCAATACATACATACATTCCGAAAAATAAACTGACAAAACTAGAGCGATGCCGGTACGGCAGAAACAACTTTTTCCGTCTCAACCCAGCGGATATTAAGACGCCCCTCACCTCACCCTCATCAATACCTTTGACTTCATCCTTAAAAAAATGATGATGTCGTTAGTGTCTTCCAATTGTTTATTCACGCACGCGCCTGTTGACCGCCCTTCCGTGCAGGTCCTGATTTGGACACCCTACGAGCAGGCGTACCCGGGTCCTACATCTCTGTCAGCCGCGTCCGTGACCACATTGACCAGCTACAGCTACCTATGGCCTCGTTCACCACAACGCCATCCCTACCGCCTCCGCTGAACTCCATCACCAGTGACGGACTGGGGCTGCACCCCAGTCATCGGGCGCGAAAAGAGCTTGAGACGCATCTGGACAGGATGTCCGTGTGGAACACGGGGCCGGCCGCCGCCGCCGCCGCCGCCGCCGCCGCCGCCTCCACCGCCACCGCCGGTGCTTGCAGCATCGGCGGCAGCAGCGGGATCGAACCATTGCGAGTTATGGAGGGTAAGACGTGGCGCGGTAACCAGCAACAGCACTTCCATCCGCAGCTTCAGGGGCATCAGGATGTCGACCCGTTGAATGCTGAGTCGCCGACGATCTGGGCATCAGCACGAGAAGGTAAGGATCAGGCTATAAGATGAGATCAAAAGGAGCATCAAAGTCGATATGATCTTTCACAGCTGTTAAAGAAGAGGCGAGAGTGTGAGCAATGCAAGTGGATGAAGCACGTGGTAATGTGGAGGGAGGGGGTGCTGGGGGGCCGGCACTGGTGTCACGACAGATGGGGTTACCGCACCTGCTAGGTGGTGCGACTTGTAAATGATGAAGTAGCGGCGCAAATGCTATGCTCTTTTGATGTTTGCTACAATAAACACGAGGGCGGCGCCAACGAGAAGGGCGTTTACCCAGCAGCAGCAGGGAGCGCGGGAGCAGGCCTCCGCCCGGTGGGTAATGGTTAGCGGGGCGCTGGTCGGTCGACACCAAGACCAGCAGTAACAGTATTTTATGATCACTAAAACAAAAACAAAAAATATATAATAATTTGTATATTATTATTGCTGATAGTTCTTTATATGCAATATATAACATGTTATACGTATACAAAATATCAAAAATAATGTTATGTTTTTTTAAAAATGGATGTTCATGATTTGTATGTAGCGTATGTCGTATGTCTTATGTCGTATTTCAGCCCACCATCACCATCACCATCACCATCACCACCAGCAGTAGGAGTTATTTAAATACCTGAACAAATTTTCCCGTTATCCTAATTGCACCGGATGGATATCCTCACAGACGCACGTGCCAGGATTGGGGTGTCGCCCCTCCCTGCCGCCAAGCTGCTTCTCGCCCGGGGCAGCTCCTCACACCACTCCCCGGGACTTCCGGGGGGTGCAGAACTACGAGGGGGAGAAGCCTACGGATACGGCAGTGGTGGTGGCGGCGGCGGCGCGACCTCGGCAGCGCTGCTCTGCGCCAGCACCCAGGGCGCCACCAGCGCCCGAACCGCCAGCTGCGCTAGTGGCCTGCCCAGCTGCACAGGGGTTGGCAGTCTGGGGGCCATGTCCGCAGTGATGTTGGATTCCAATGCAGAGGCTCAGGAGGGCCGATTTGCGCAGGCGGCGATGATGACAGTTCATGGAGTGGATGACACGTGGGGAATGCGAGGAATGATGGGGGCGCTGGTGGAAAGCATCATGACGACGCTGAAAGGGGGGCCCTCAGAGCTTGTAGAAGAGGCGAACAACGGGTATGCGGAGGCGGCTCACCAAGGCGACCACCACCTCCTTAACCCCGCACCATTTAATCCCGCGTCAACCTCCTGGTCCCGCCAACACATACACATACACATACACACGCACACCCCCAACCCAGTAAATAACCCACTTACCCCTCTGCTCTATCTCAAACCTCGTTTTCCATTTATCACTTGGTACATATCATTGTTCTGCCCTCCAGCCCTACAGTTTTCGTTTTCTCATCTTCCCTTCCCTTCCCTTCCGCGGTCCCCTGGGAGGAACTACAAAATCCCATCCCGGACAGTCCCCCGGTGCTTTCTACGTGGGCGTGCGAGGGTTTCCCCGGGCTTCTCTGAGCACTTTCCCCTCCCTCTCTCCTACTACCCCTTCCCTCTCTCCTACTACCCCTCCTACTACCAGGGAGTGAATGAGTTTAAGCCTCCCTGCCTGCCCTTCCCTCATCCCCGCAGTGCCGAGCTGGGCGGTCTACACTCCCTGGAAGGCCTGGAGGATCTGCATCTCGCGGAGGTATTGGGCCACGGCGCCAGTGGGGTGGTCCTCAGAGGGATGCTGGGGACAGTGCCGGTGGCAGTTAAGGTGAGGGGAGGCCTTGCGTGCGGTGGTTGGGGTCGAGCGGAGCAGGGGGGGCCCGCGAGGAGGCTAGCTTAGCCACTGGAGCCCAATCTTTTCGACGACTGACGTCCCCATGGTGGTGACATATCGGGCACATCGGGCTCCGTCCGTCTTTCTTCTCAACAGCAATTCATCACTCAATTAAGGTATAGACAATTCATCACTCAATTAAGGTATACATCAAGTATTTACGGCTTTGGGTTAGGTTTAGGACTTATTGCATTCATATCGCACACTCAAATCTTCTGCAGCCTGCCTGACTCATCACATCACGGGGTTGCAGTTGTGTTGCTTGGCACGAGGCAGCCAGCCTGACGCCTCTTCGCTTGAGTACACGAACGGCCTCGACCCTTCAGCTTTAGGCGTTCACTTCGCATGGATTTTTTTTGAGGTCTTAAGCCTCACCTGCCGGCCCCCCTCGCCCACTTCTTCCCCCGTTTCCCGTCCCCCCCAAAAAAACCCAGCTGATGGAAATGCCGGATGCGGATTATGACGTGCTGTCGACTGAAGTTGGCCTGGCTCTGGCTCAGGGGCCCATCAACGACAATGGCGGCCGCGGACAGACAGACATACATCCGGACCTCCTGGAGGAGCCGCTGGTGAAATCGTTGGCCTCTATGGCGCCCAGCGGCACCAGCGCCAAGCTTATGATGGGCCAGCAACCCCAGCCCGTTGATGGCCCCCTGGATAGGGGAGAAAAGGAGAATAGAGGGTATGTGGGGGACGAAGGGAGGGAGCCGCAGCACCAGCCGGAGATGCAAGGGGATGAAGTTCGGAAAAAGCAGCAACAGCCAAAGGGACCGTGGCCAGGTCCGGGAGCTGGGACAGAGGATGCAGCTGCTTTTGCGCACCAAAGGAAAGTCGGTCGGCAACAGACGGAGTCGGAACAGCTTCGTGCCCGCCGTACCATGCTACGTAATGCTACGGAGCTAGCTGTAATGCGGATGGTCAGCCACGTGTGTATCGTACAGGTACGGTACGTACGGCATGCTCAACATCGTTTTGCGTCTTCTGGAATATCTTGATCATCTTATAAAAGAAGGCAACACATGACAATGAAAATAAGCCATCCTTTATCCTTCCCGCTCTGCCTCTCCCCCCCCCTCTCTCTCTCTCTTACACTTTTGCTTTGTTCTACATGCGGACTTTTCCATTTGCTGTACGGTACAACTTCTGTCTCGCCCTCCTCTGTCCCTTCGTCCCTCGCCCCTTCCCTTCCTACCAGGCTTTCGCAGTGTACGACAACGTCATCATGGAGCGACCACCATACACGGCGGACAGCTTCGTCCTAAGGCGCCTGGATCCTAAGAACCCGGACACAGGTGCGAGCTCCTCTCATGAGGAAAGGAAGCAGGTCATGAGGTAGGGATGGAGGTAGGTCATGAGCAGAGGAGGTTTCGTAAACCCAGTGATGCGATGGCCCCCGCACTCCTCGCCTCTCTCTGCTGCCCGGTCCTCACGCAGGAGGGTCCCCCATCTGCACCGCCATCGTCCAGGAGCTCTGTGACTGCGGTTCCCTGGCGGACGTGCTATCAGACCACAGCTTCCCTAACGTGATCTACAGACCGGCGGCAGGGGCAGCAGCGGGGACGCCGGCCCGTGCTCCTGGGCACCTCGTGGAGAGGTCTTTGGGAAGCCGCGTGGACATCGACATGAAGGTGCGCCACAGCGTCAGCTCTGCGCTGCGATGTGGAAGACGTGTTCTTACACGAAGACACAAGCAAGATAGACTTAATTTTTCAGTCAATATGACGCGTGGGCGCCCACGCCGGTGCTGCAATATGATTGCTCCTATCGCCAAAAGGTGGAAATTTTCCTTTTCAGCTCTAGGCACAGATCAAACATCCTTTCAGATATACAACTTGCAGCGCCGGCGTTACGCTATGTGGCAGGCTTCTCGCGCTGTGTTCGACAGCACCAGCTGTCGCGTTGGCCCATGGCTTTACTTTCTTCGCGGTTAATGTCCGCTTGGGCTTTCCCGATACCATATACTCCCTAAATACATATAA
The DNA here is from genome assembly GCA_019650235.1 of Volvox reticuliferus. NCBI lineage: Eukaryota > Viridiplantae > Chlorophyta > Chlorophyceae > Chlamydomonadales > Volvocaceae > Volvox > Volvox reticuliferus. The sequence continues at coordinate 64,380 of BNCP01000077.1, read as the reverse complement.
ATGAAGACTAAATGAAATTGGGTACATGTCATTGAAGCAAACGAGAAAACAAAGAATGTCGTTGTGCTCACGTCTTATCAGTAAGGCCTTGAAGTAAACGAAATGAACAAAGCTGTAGTAGCTGTGGGTAAGCCCTAAAAAACTTAAAACCCCAAAAAGCAAAAACGCAAGAACAGCTGCTCATTGACACGAAGATACATGAGGACTTTGTTGGCAAGCCCTGGAGGCTGCCGTACATCTTCAAGCTTAGGGGCTATGGCTCCTGTTGGCTAAATCAAAAGCCATAGCTTCTACGCTTGAAGTGCAGGGCTATGCCAGGTGTGCTAGCCTCTAAAATTAAGCTTGCACACACCTGAATACTGCTCCGTTTCCCACCATTCATGCTCAATCTCCCCACCCTCAGGGCGTATACCTGACCTTATTGGAGATCGCTCTGGCTCTGAAGCACTTGCACTCGAGACGGCTGGTGCACCGAGGTGTGCTGTTGGTGGAGCGATGTGTGGATGTGCTGAAGAGGGGGGACCCGAATACAGGCATCCGTGGGGTTAGGGGTAGAGGGGGCAGGAGAGAGGGCATGCAGCGGATGGAGCGCAAGATAGCAGAGAGTGCGGTCTGTGGGTTGATGATGACCGATGATGATGCTGTGCCAACCTTAAGCTCAGTGAGGCTGCCTGGGAGGCATGACCATCATGATGATCATGATCATCAATCATGACTTGTTGAATAAGGCCGTTACGACTGATTGCACTGCGCCCTCACCCATACACACGCACGCCTCCGCCACGTGCCATTCCGCCCTCCCTGTTTCCTGTCCCGGCCCCAACCCCAACCCTGCACTCGCGCTCGGCCTCCCTGGATCCTCCCTGCATGGATCCACCTGGATCTTCCTTTGACCAGACGTCAAACCCGCCAATATCTTGCTAAAGACCAGTCCCGGTGACCTCCGCGGCTGGACCTGCAAGCTGGCAGACTTCGGGTTCGCTCTGGTGCTGGATCAGCAGGTGGGCTGGAGGGGTCTGTTGGTGAGAAGCACCAGCAGGTGTGTGTGTTTGGGGGGGGGAGGGGTCAGGGGTATGAGGTATGAGGAAAAGGACAGTTGGGAATTGAAAAGCCTCTGCGTCCTCCTTGGGAATCCTCCGAAGGGAGCAGCTAGCAACAGATGGTCAGCACAAATACACCGCTCAGGATCATGGCGGATGCGTTTAGGAGGTAGGAGGGGATGTTGACGTTGTAGGGTTACACGAGCAACGGGAAAACGAGGGTTATGCTGGTGGATTTTATTCGTTGTTGCTGTTATCGTGTACCTCTGCTGTCTGCTGTCGTACCTCAGGACAAGGCTACGGAAGGCAACGACGAATCCAGCAAGTCGAGCGGTACGGCATTCTCTCCAGGAGCTGGCGGCGGCTGTGGAGGTGGAAGCAGCACTGGCGGGGGTCGCTCCGGCTGGTACACCATTCAGGCGCAGGCTAGTGGCACGTAAGCTGAACTTGCAAGTCTTGATTGTGAACCATGTGAGGCCCTTGTCGATGAGCCCCTCGCCCTTACCCCACAATCGACAACCTCGGATGCGGGCAACCTCTGATGGGTTATCGTTTATATTTTGGGTACCTGTTGTTGGGTTTTGAAGTGTTTTGGGGGCTTATGAAAAACCCTCAGGCGATGTTATCGTGCTGGAACGTGATGCACCCTCGTCCTAGCTAGTCCCACCAGAGCCTACCGAGCCACGACCGACACGCAGCCTAGTGCTCTGGTACGGCTGATACATTTTTCCCGGGAAAACATTTTTCACGGTGTCAGGAGGGTCAGGACGTCAGAGCTTCTATCATATTAGTTAATGTACTCTCGAGATCGCTCGGAGCCGTAAATCCATGTTATCGTTATGCACACCTTTTTATTGATGGTAACAGCTCCCGATCCAAATCCCTCATCCCTCATCTCGTACGGGTTGCTACCGCCCTGATGTGACGCAGGGTGACTCACATGGCGCCGGAGGCCGTTGTGAAGAGTGAGTACCGAAACAAAAGATAGAATCATTGCACGTTCCGTGATCCAGTAGTGGGGTCCTCCTCGGAATTTACAACGCGCTTAACATTATTCATATTCTGGTAAACGATGCTGAGGATGGGGATGGGGATGGGGATGGGGATGGGGATGGGGATGGGGATGGGGATGGGGATGGGGATGGGGATGGGGATGGGGATGGGGATGGGGATGGGGATGGGGATGGGGATGGGGATGACAAGATGCTCTTGCGTCAGCTGGGTTCGCAATTCGATTTCATCCGTTTTTGACCCCTGGGTCTGGGCCGGGAAACACCTCTTGTGTCAAATGTCGAACCTCTTTCTCCCGGCCCTCACGGTAGCCTCCCGCCCGTCCTTGGCACGAGGTTGGTGGTGTTATTTGTTTGCTTTCCTTTTAGCTCCTCTTTATTTTGCGCCTGCTCGGTTTAAATACCCTCCGATACCTTAACCCTCTCTCTCTCCCCCCTTCCCCCCTCCTTTCTCTCTCTCCCTCCCCCCTCCTCTCTCTTTCTCTCTGGCCCAAGATGGACGCATCGACTCCTCCGTAGACATCTACGCCCTCGGCATCATCGCCTGGGAGCTGGTGTGTGGCCGGGGACAGAGGCCCTTCCGCCACCTGGAGCCGGTAGCCATTCCCGGAGCGGTGGCAGCAGGCATGCGGCCGGTGTTTCCTGCAGGCGTGTCAGCGCCGTACAGGTACGACCGCCGAGGGGAAGATAATAATAGAGTTGGATAACAAAACTCCTCGAAGGACGTTGCAACTGAATATTGCGGCACAGGCCTGACTATTTCTGTTTAGAAAGAAACTACTATGCTCCGAAACCGTGTGGCTGCCAAACCATTCCAGAGGGCTTATTCGTGCGGCGGCAGCTTCACGGAGGGTCGCATGTGCATGTGCATGTGCATATGGATGATTCGTGGCATGGCATCTCTGTCTCGCCCTTTCCTCGCCCCGCCGTGAAATCATATTTTACCTACGTCATCTTTTGTCCACTCTTGTCTTTCGCCGCTTCTTTCAAACCCAACCCACGTCGATCTAACTACACCCCGGTGTGACCCGCTCGCGCAGAAAAATGGCCCAGGCCTGTTGGGCCCAGGAGCCTCATCGCCGACCTCGCGCTGCGGATATCGTATCTTTTATCAAAACACAACTGGCAGCGCTGCCGTGATTGATAGATAGATAGATAGATAAATTCTGGAATGTACCAACAGTTAACGGAATCCGTCTTAACGGTCGGCGGATCTGACTGGCTGGTACCAGTAGCTAACGGAAACAACCACCAAATGGCGAGATGAGGATAATGAAAGTAAGACGATAAATTGTCATGGAGGGGGGCGTTTGTTAAAAGGGTAACCGGATCGGAATGATATGTATTCGTATATTTATCATACTCAACAGTTTAGTTGAGTTTAGTCGAATTGAGTCGAGTCGAGTTGAGTCAAGTCGAATCGAGTTGAGTCGAGTTGAGTCGAGTCGAGTCGAGTTGGAAGACTGACGTTACTTGGCGTTACTTGAGTGTTTGAGTGAGGGAGCTGCACGAGTGGAGTGGCTGCTGCGGCGGTGGCAGCCACACGGTGATGATGCCTACACGGGTGCCAGTCGCGAGCAGCAGCTTTGACGACAGCTGTGATGGCAGCAATGGGGGGAGGGCGTCTGCCGCGGTCCCTGCCACTTAGTCGTCGAAGACCCACGCAAGAGATTGTACCTGAAGGTGGATCTATGATGTGTGGCCGGGGACAGAGGTAGATATGGATACGGCCGGAGACGGCGGCGGCAGCCATACCCCCCCACCCCAAGGTTTGGGACCTGGCACGACCCGCGCTCTCTCCCTCGTCTTCTCTTTCTCTCTCTGTGCTTCTTCCTTCCTTACTCGCACACACATACATACACACATACATACACAGATGCATACACATCTACACACACATACACTCAATGCCGTCTGATATTGCTAAGTGCCTTCTATGAGGATTGCGACCAACAAATGCTTTGACAGTGAGGCCGTAGCATCAGGGGAACAAACAGAAGAGCGGGAATGAACACGGGGTCTATTCACTGAGTTCGTTGCTTGGTTGGTTAGTTCGCTACCCTGGTTTTGCTCTGGTTGCTTACCCCGGGCAAGAATTTTGCGACACGATAACACATATACACGTTTTGGCGCTTCGGTGTAGTGGTAGTGAACCTGCACACAAGCGGAATCTTGAGATCCACCCCTTCTAAGACGGCGATCGAGGGAGGGGCGTTAAAGCACTCATATCGGGGTGGCGTGCGAAGAGCGGCAAAAAAGGGGGGGCTGGAAAACAGTGTCGTCACTCGTGTGTGAGAACGCATGGATGCTTATTGCGTATTGCGTATTGCGTATTGCGTATTGCGTATTGCGTATTGCGTATACGACTTCATGATACTACTGGCGGGGACGCAGCCATGAGACGTGAGACGTGAGACGTGCAGGCAGCTGTGAAGACAAGATTGCGAGGTACTACTCGGGCCTCATCCCCCGGGGGAGTTGGGCTGGCAGGAACGTCGTCCGTTCGTTTGCTTATTGCAGGGAAGGGCTGGCAGCTGTCGGCCGTACTTAGCCGGTACTGATGCTTCAAATTCACTGAGTGGGTGTATGTGTGGCTGCGGTGTCCAGAGTTAATTCTTAGGCAACGGCAACGGCGGAGGAGAGTTCATTTATATGTTAAGTATGGGCTTTCACTTCACAGCCACAAGTAAAAAAGAACGCATGCATTCCGTGAAATCAAAACTTCGGTTATTGCTGTTAAATTGCTCGTGTGCGTGTGAAGCGAGGCAAGAGAGAGATGGATTTGGGCGGGAGAATGATGAGGATGAACCACTGTCGCGTGGAGTTAGGGCGTGCGTCTGTGTGAGTGTATGTGTGTGAGGAAGGAGTAGGGTGACGTGTGCGTGTGCGTGTGCATGTGCGTGAGGAGGAGGTTGTGTAGTCCTAGGGTCCTAAATAGGCAAACGGCCTAAGCCGAGTGGCAAGTAAAGGGTCCTCCTTGGTGAGTTCGTTGTCCGTACATGATGATATGAGGTGAGCAAGTCGCCATAAGGCCATCAGGATCGCGGCTTGATGGCAGTATTATTGGTTGAGTTAGTTGGGTTGAGAATAACTTGCATGAGCAGTTGACTCTAGCGCGTTTTGCATGAGCACATGATTCGATGCCCAGTGCTCCTTTATGATTACTGTCTGTTTGGGCCACCTGCAGCTTCGGGACAGCTCCAGCTCCGTGGAGGTCTTGTTGACGGTGTCAAGAGGCTGGGATGGGTGGTTGGGTATGGGGGCATGATGATTTATTTTATCGATGCGATCGATCGATTTGCTCGGTCGCACTGAATGTGGTCTGTGTCGCATATATAGCATAGCAGCATGCAGCTGGTCCTGTTACTGGCACCTGCGCAGCACCACTGCAACGAGGTGATCTGCATGTTCCGTTGCTGCCATATCTGGGCCGTATGTGCTTTATTGCGGGGCCTCACATGTAGTAGTTGATTGCCGCAAAGGCCTCTCGAGATGTTGACAGGGTGCTTCTTGCACCTTTTATTGTGAAAGTGTGTGCCGTACACGTCTACGACTACTACATCACACAAGTTCCATCTAGCAAAATGAACCGACTGTGGGGCGCTTTTAAGAAAGATCATCAGGGCGATAGCATTTTTGGCGGTGAGTGGCGGTCGTTTGTGACTATGATGACCCACATTAGTGCTGTGCTGCATCCAGCTGAAGGTGCATGGAATTGTGAGCAGGAGTTAACATGGCATCGTGAGACGGTTTTACCGTAGTACCGTTTGTACCGTTGAGTTGCTGAGGGCAGGTTGGGAGAGGTAAGGAGGTATGCACCTTTAAAACTAAATGAATGCGGAGAGAACACCGGAGAAGTAATTGGCGCAGTGCGTGTCGAGTCTTGTCGACCTGAATGGCTCGGTACCTGTGTACAGGAAGCTGATGATGACTTTATAAAACCGGCTTGGGCGGGGCGGTACAAACGTTTACCATTTACGACAACACGAGCCCAGCTGAGGTGGTACGGCGCCTCTCTAGAGCGAGCCTTCACTCTAGATCTCTAGATTGCCGTCTTCAGGGCAAAACCGTACGACGACGCCGTACGACAGTGACGGGGTTGAAAAGCTGCAAGCTCATACCTGATGCGCCAATCATGCTGGGGTATCGTGTCGCGGCAATGAGTGATGGCACGACGACTTTTTGTACGACACACGGGATTTGGGTGCATTTTATTAACCCCGTGTGGGCCGGGCTTGCTCGAAACCCAGGCTGTCTTTGCCTACCTTTTTTTTCTTCAATGCCTTGAGAGTATGATGATGCCCGTGAGGATACGGCAGCAGGGAGAAGAGAGGCTGACACGAGGGGCACATCTCGAATGAATTTGACATACCGCTGTGATTAGCACCGAGCACCGTATGAAAGCAGGGCGAGTTTGTTCTCGAGGTGAGGCATGCAGCAGGGAATCAGCAGGGTCTGCGTTCCGAGGTCCCGAAAAGCGCGAGGCCGTCCACCGGACTCAGACAAGTGGATCTTCTGTCCTCTCAAACTGAGACTGAGCAAACACAAGGGACACTGAAGACCTGCTCCCAATTAGGGACGGGCTTCTACTGCGGAGGTTCATCAGCAGCTTCCAGCTGCTCCCCCGGCGCGGTGGTGTATCGTAACGGCACGGGTGACCGTAGCCGAAAGGAAGCCCGCAAAGGATGTCCCCCTGCTCGCGTCTTCCTTGTTGCCATTCCAGCGCGTGGAGAAAATCACCCCCGGATGCACATGGCTCCGGCCCTGCAGTGCCGGGATGATTTTTTCTCTCTGAATACTAGAGACCAGCTGCGCCCTTGGAGAGCTGCCGGGCCATGTGGTGGCCATCGGGCTAGCTCTATTAGGGCAGTGATGATCACACGCACCACTACGATACGATGATATCGATGATCACTACAATGCATGACGATGTATCATTGAACTCCCCCCCTCCACACTCACACACACCGCCAACCCTTGAGCCCCACCGCGGCAACGAGGCAAGTGCGCCCGGGGCGGCGGGGGAACCGCCAGAGGGTCCGCAAGTGGCGGCCGGATGTGCACGGAGTGCCGGTGGCGGTGTTCCTGTCCCACATTATTCACATCTAACGTCCAAGGATGTGGCTTTCCTTCGAAGAGCTGAGGCATGCTGGTGAGCAGGCAGGCAGGGTTGCACATGCACTTACCACAGGCATGCTGGGTGAGCGGAGCTACAGCCCCCGAGCGGAACCGAGGATCCGGTCCGGTTTAACATCCATCTGAGCGGCCGCTTCTATCGAGCAGCAGCAGCAGTGCAATTCGGACCATTGGGCTGAGGTATGTAGTGGCCGACGGGAGTGAGTACACCATTGTACACTTAGCCATCTGCTACGTGGCGATGAGTAGGATTGTGTGATGGGTTGTGACACGGCCGAACAATTGAGCGGCTGAGATACATGGGGTGGTTTGGCCTGCCCTGCTCAGGGGCCATGCACCCACGTTCCACTAGACGCACTCATGAGCCAAGCCAAGCCGAGGGCCAAGCCGAGGGCCAAGCCGAGGACCAAGTAGGTAGGGGTCTGATATAACGCACAAAGTGACTGCTGAGCGGCTGGCCTGGTCATCAGTGCGGCTAGCGATCTTAGTCCTAGTAAATCGGTAGTGGATCGTGTGGGAGCCACCACCATTTGTGGGTGGCGATGGGAGTGCCGTGTGAGTGCATGTGCGTCCCTTGCTGTTGTTGTTGTTGTTGTTGATATTGTTGTACGACGTTGTTGTACGACGTTGTGCCGATGGTAGATGTGGAGGCAGGCGGCGGTGGAGGTAATTATTTGATGTGTGACCGCTTGGCGTGTTCACTTGAACTCGAAACGAAGCGGGCGGAGATCGAACCAGGGCAGACCTTGTTGCCTGCCGCAGCCTTGTGTTGTCCTTCTGTTGTCTGTGCACGCTTGAGGGCTGTTTTGGTGGTTCCGGTTTGCTCTCTTACGCATCGCGGGTTCGACATGCATCCGATGAGTCCTGTGTCGGGACTGGGGGTTCAGGGAGGGGGTCCATCCCTCCTGACACCAGCATCAACCCATTCACAGGACTAAAGATCACGCGCCATGTGGCCAGGTCTTGGGGGTCGGGTGCGTGAGTTTTGGCGGGGTTGCACCGTTGACGTTGACCGAGCGAGCGCTGCCGCGATGATGCACAGGTAGTGCGAGCAGACGCACCAGTGGGCCACACATAGGATGCCACATCATACCTCAATGCATCAGCAAATAGACCTGTCATGCTTCCCGCCCGGTTGGGACAGCGAAAAATGGCCCTGCCAAGGAAGCCGCGGCTAGCCTCTCTACCCAGATCTACCTTTCCCTACCGCTGCTGGGCCGCCTCGAACTGACGAATGGACAGCAGTTCGGACAGCCTGTCGCTTTTCCTTTTGTATGTAAGTTTTTATTATATATATGGCCATGGAAATTTCAGGAATGTATGACCTTGACACACATACATAGCTTATAATGGCTTCTCCTACTTGAACGGGTTCTTCTTTCCCTTCTCCTTCCTCTCCAAACATTGTTTTCATATTTCTACGATTAGGTTTAGAGTTCTGAAATCTATATGAACAATACTTAATGCGATTTTCCGCTGCTTAAAGCCTGCAATGCCGAGGCAAATTATTGAAAGGTTAATAGATGATCTTCCGCGATTATTGTTACATTAATAAACTCGCTCGCAGTAATTGAAAGCTATCGTGGAAATGTTTCCTCCCAGGGCGACCCTCTCGTCTCTGGTAAGTTCGTAAGCACGATAAAATTTTTAAAACTTTTAAATAAAAGTCATTATCAGTGCGCTGTGACGGTGACGGCCGAACTTCAATGGTGGGACCTTTGGGCTGCGTAATGATTTGGTCCACCCCGCCGGGCGCCCGCCATCTTCCCGTGTGTGTGGGGAAAGGGCCAAATCTTTCAACGCAATCAAGCAGTAATATTCCTAATACGCAAGAGTATATTCTGGTGTGCACGGATCCTCTCTGGGCGTAACCGAAGACACGTAAAAGCGGCCAATGACACGTTGGTAATGACATAATAAGAGCGAATGCACATCGTTACTAACATGAATTATTACGGTATATCTACATAATTTTTTCATGAATAATTTAAAACCAATCAGTTGTATAAAATTCCAATCACCTGGACGGTTATTATAAGTCGCGCGCCATAATCAGCCCAAATAGGAACTTGTTAATTTTCATTTAAAGTGACTGAAAAGCTTTATAAGAAGTTACATAGGCGTATAGTTACCTTGCCATCAAGCCTTCTTGCAGGTGATGTCGCGCAAAGTGAACTTCGTTTGAGAAGCCGTGAATTTGAGTCAATACTACCTGCAAATACTTTCCACGATGCCCAGCGGGACAAATGCATTCGTTTGCGCGCGGGCTGGCAGCGTAACCAAACCAAACCTTATCTGCAAAGGTTTTGATCAATATATATCCTTATATATATTTAAAGAAAATTAAGGAAAATTATCATATAAAATCCATGAGCTGTTTATCCTCAAAAAGCTATTATAGCCCTAAGCCGACACCGGTGTCCTGCACAGTCACTGTATAGAGCTGCCTCAACAGAATCCGCTTCGCAGCTCGATCTATTAGAATTAACAAAAAATTAAATTTTTATTATATTATATATATGGCTTTGAGGACGTGTAACGCCTGTTGCTCTCGGACCAGGTTACAATCATAAGGCGCGTCGCGCTTTTACAATGTTTATGTATATGTTAAAACGCACCAAACATGGGTCAGAAAGAACCCAGTGCTATCATAGCGTCCTTTACTGAGGCACATTTACCGAAGCAGTGTGATCTTAGCAATCGCTAAGATCACTAAGGGGTGTTTACACTGGGATTAAAGTAGACGGACTAGGCAAAAATTAATCCGGCTTAATCACTGTTAATCCGCCAGTTAATCCCTAACATGTTTTAGAGGACAAGAATTAAGTAGACAGAGTAGGTACGGCAATGGTCTTTGCTCCTCTTAACATTGCAGGCAACATATCATTCGTTACAGTGATGTCTGTTTGAGTGTGGGTGACTAAAAATGCCAAACTGGGACAGCAAGTGGCAAGCTTTTGCTGCCTTGGCCGCCGTCATTGCGACACTTTCCTTAGTTTACATTGGTGTAGCGGCCCTTCTGACCGGAAATGATATAGAAAGGAGCAGAATAGATGATAGACTCCTAGCCGTGGGAGTGCTGCTGCCTGGTGCATCGCGCCCGATTCACCCAACCTTCACGAAATGCAGTTCCCGAAATGGCTATAGGCTTCTTTCATCTTAATACTAACATTGACCAAAAATGTTTTGCTTCGCTACAACCGTAAGTACCTTAATCCGGCAGAGTCAATTTCGTACTCGGTTGCGACCGAGTACTAAATTTTATCCACCTAATTTGAACTACCGATTCCACGACAAAGCTGAAATAACATAATACCTTAATCTAATGGTAATTCCTGGAAAGCTGTTCCATGAACGTACAATCATCCATGAACCCGAATCCCTATTTTTCCTTAATTCGCCTGATCCGCGCTAATCCATGCGATGTTTACATTCACCATGGATTTAGCCCTGATTTATCGTCTATTATAATCCTAGTGACACCCCCTAAGCAATCGGGTTCCTTGACCGCTCCTGAAGTAAGCAGCAGCCATAGGACGTCATTACGCCTCATCCCGGTGAAGGGCGGTGATGCAATAGGTAGTTTCGCAACGCAACAAGTTATTAGCTGTCTTTCGCAACAAACTCGCCATGGCCGTACGTGTACCGGGCTGTAGCAGCAACGTCCGGCAAACGGTTGGAAATCGCAGTGGGAACTAAACGCGAGTAAGGGCAATTCAACGAACCACTACTGCCGCAAACTACTGTCGAAGTTCCAAATTATCCAGCAGCGCATCAGTGCAGATACTCGGTAGCACACATGTCTCAAAATTCCGTACTTTCTTCTTCACTGTCGGTTGACGAGAGGTGTCCCATGGTTCCCCGCAATTTGCTTTCATCCGGCAAGAACGAAAATGTCCGTTTACGATAAATAGGTATTTAGACGTGTACGGCGCCACATGAATTCTTCATTCTTTGTTTCCGGTCATCGAATTGCGGACACCCTCGTGTATGCACGTGCGTATGAGCTGCTGGATAAGTTGTGCCGTACCGACGAAGCAAAAGCCACTGATTTCAGCAAATCATGCATGGTTGTTGAATTTCGTACCTGGCGCTGGCACATGCAAATTTTAAGACATCGGTGTGTGTTCACCACCAGGTGGCATCTCGTGGTGTGTGTATTTGTGTGCATGTGAAGACCGTATAGAGCATTTCTCCGCCGTAGAATAATAGTGCAAATCTTTGACTGATTTCTCGTTCTCGTTTTCTAAACACCAAACACTCAACAAACCACCGCTGTCAACTTGGTATACGGGTCGCTGAGAAATGATGAAGGCAGCAGCATGGCACGCCACGATATGGGATGAAGGACGCAACACCGTTTTGTAAGTGTGCAAGAGAGGATTGCCGCCGGGGTGCTTGCCAGGTGGAGGGCATCTGCTATCGTCTGCATGCATGCCACATACTTACGCATTCTCTTCCCCAGCCAACCGACAACCATCAAAAACTGTTTGGTGGGTTTAGGGTTATGTTCGGGTGCTTGCAAATCTGAATGTGGGGTGGGATCTCCTTGACGCGTTGCCTCCTCAGGCCACATATTACCCGGCAGGACAGCTTCTGGACGCAACCCCGCTTAAGCGGTCGCGTTTGAAAAGCTTTTGGCGTTCGCGGCACATTCGGCTCTTGAAACTACCGTACAGTCGGTTAGGAAAGTGCACAAAAGAGCTAATAGTTTTTGTGTGGTGTGCTGGAGGTGGAGGGTAGTACCCCGCCTGCGCTTGCGGCACTGCTGCTTGTCATCATGATATATGGACGGTGTAGGCGTGGACGATGTTTGGCTCGTAGGCTGGGGTGTGCTAGGTCGGTGTACTTCTGCAAAATATGCGAGATCAGATATAAGCACATTTGCCCATGCACCCGCGCGCTTATGCAACATACCATATGCAACAGGCAAATCGCCAACACGGCCCGGCAAGAAGGGTGTGCGGTTGGGATGTAGCAGATGGTCTTATTCAGGCTAATATGGGGTGGTGTACTACGAGCGCTACGACAGATTGGCCCATGCGTATACATTTCAATAAATGCGCTATAGGGCAGGACTCTGGACGCGGCTTTTCATGTACTGTGCGAAACAGTAAGTATCCGCCATCGCCATATCTGAGATCATGAATAACCATACTATAATCGATTTCTTCTTCATATATTGCGGCCTGCCCGTTACTCAGACAAGAGTTACAAGATCGGTGCCGGTATCGATACGATTCTGTTTTATCAGGGCAGAAATTCAACCCACATCATGCTGAAAAGGCTCCACCTCTGAACTTTTCGTCAGTCGGTTTTTATTCTCCGTTTTAAGAGTTACTCAGGCAGGATCAGCGTGCGGCTCGGAGCAGAAGATGTATGGCGCGGCACAACTATTACTTTTTCGGTGTTGCGTCAAGGAGCTTCTGTTGATTTTATGGGACAAGCGATTTATGAATGTGAAATAAGTATAATATATAATGCCTATTAAATAAGTACACCACCATTCAGTGCCTTTCGGGAGGTGGCGACGACGGTCAACCAACTTGCAAAGAAACACGCCGCGACAATGTGAAAACGGCAAGGCGCTGCTGCTGGTGGTAGGCATATTGAATTATAACATCTTTGGATGCTATGGATTTTGGAAGAACTGCGAAGATAGTCAACGTTTGACTTTGAGGCAAGGCTCCAAGGAGTGGCCTGAAATCAACTCGCCGCACCCTCGGCCGAAGCCGCGTTTTTCGTACCGCTTTGGGGTGGCCTAGGGTGGTTATAGGCCTCATGGCTCCGATTAACCCCGCATGAGAAACTAATCTTTTGCTGCTATCAAAGATCACGCACAAGATATTATCTTGTGAAAGGAAGGGTATGGATGCATTGCCCTGCCTGCCCGCTCAACGGGCTTCGGAACACCGTTGGAAGGGACCAGTTGCTAACGGGCGCTGCGTGAAGCAATTGCTAATATGATGAGGTTTATAGAGCAAAAAATCATAAACTTAAAACAATGCCTTTGGCTGTATGTATACGTAAATAGTTTCTTTAAATGTATTGGATACGCAGGCTGGTCAAAAGTAGATAAACCTTTCCAAAAGAGATTTCATAATATAAAAAGGAGATTCTTCAGGAACCTGAAATCAGAAAGCGAAGCCGCAGTAGACACCGTTGTGCGTCCAGTGCTGAAGTTCTACTCCTACTCGACAATCCTTCCTGGCGATATTTTCACATAATGATTAAAGCGGGTGGGTTTTCAGATTTATTTATCTACAATGCGCCCAACGTTCATGAGCCATCGAGACGATCTGTTATTAGGACACCTACTCAGTGGCTATTGAGCCATCATCGATATACGGTTCGTTGGAGTGCGCCATGCCTCTCAAACACATTTATTAATGCAACGCATATTCGCTTATTTGTGAGTTGTATCCTCGGCAGCCACTGTATCATTTGTCCCGTACTTGACAGTGCGTCATGACAACAACCCTTGCCTAAACTCTTGTTAGTTGGTATTTCATAACATAAGAAGAGCTCTAATGTATAAAGAAGATATGATTGACTTGGGGCTTTCTCTGCATCCAATAGTTGGATATAGCTGAGGCTAGTACGTCGTGGGAGTCACGCGCAGCCTGCTTACTGACATGTAACATCGTAAATTCGCATAAAGGCTAATAATTTTTTGCCGCCTTTAGGGGGCGCGCCCTTAAGGGCGGCCAAGGGCGTGCATCGTGGTCACAAGCCTTGCGCCGTCTCCCTGATAACGTGCGAAGCAACCAAGTGGGAGCTCATAGACCACAATTGCTGGGCCCAAGGCTTGCTACCGCTGTACTTTGCCTTGTAGGACGACCAACGCGAGAACGCTGCTCTACAGGTACGTCAACTGTATTATTTTTACGTTTGGGGCCAAAGACTTGCGAAGCTGTTTCGGACCCGGTTTGAACTGAAAGGTCTCGCTGTAAAAGTTGGCTGTTCTCCCCCACGTTGGTGTTGAGCAGACTGCTGCCGACACCTGTATACTAATATTCCTTTATTTTGTATTCTTACGGGTGGCACGTTTCTTGGTCTCACGGGATTTTAGTGCCTGCCTGTTTCAACTCATCGAATCTTGGGCCACGCCCACCAAGAGGGAACTCAAGATGTCGTGTTGCTAACAAATTTGTCAAAAGCTTTGTTGATCTGACTCGGTGTATGGGCCTTGCAACTCCGTCGGGTCCTATCTGACCGTGGTTGCCTGTCAGGTGAGACCTGGCTCTTCGCCACCACAAGGCACTAACGGCGAAATGGCACGAACAGATGCTTCACCGGAACGCAGCACCGATGGGACGCCAGCCCCAACTGACTCCACGTTGCGAGCAATTGAACGCGCAATCGAGCAGGCAGGGCCCCGCGACCCAGCAAAGCTTCGCATGCTGTGCGAAGCAAAGGAGCTCTTTTTTGTTGATCCCGCCGGTGCGCAGCGCTTGCTTGATGATATTCTCCATGCGGAGGTCCTGTTGGGGATAGGCCGGGGTTTCGTCGGCGGGCTGGAAGGGAGGCAGGCACCGCAGCACTCCGGACGAGAAGTCTCCGCAGACTTGGGTGGCAGAACATCTTCTGGTCGAACAGTCAGTAACATTAACAGTGCCGGCGGCGTCACTGACGACGCAGCGGTGGGACCGTACCATGGTATTGCCACGGCCGTGGATGCGGACGTCACTGATGACTATTTATACCACCAGCACGGTCCTCAGCATCGTTGCCATGACCGCCGCGGCGTCAGCTCTCACTCCCGCGGCGGTGGTGCCTCGACGCGGGGAAGGGGGGGAGGAGGGGGAGGGCAGTTGGCTGACTGGCAGATGGTTCTGTGCGACCTGCTGACACAGACGGCTGGTCGGGCAGACATGCGGCTGATGCGGCAGAGGCTGCTGGAGGCGATGCGACTTTCCCGTCAAAATTACCTGGCGCGTTCCACGATTGTTCCAGTAGAGTTAGAGAAGGTGTTGCTCAAAGCTCGCGACACTCATGAGCTGCAGGTGGGGCAGGCGGGATACCGACCATACTTGCGATTCTCGAGGGGCTTCGGGCAAGTTGTGTAGATTGTGGCTCGTGTTAATTGGAGTACCTGTGAAAATACATGAGAACTGGCAGGGATGGCAAGTGGGGCTAGAAGGGGGAGGTTAAGGGACACTGAAACGGAATGGGGTGAGCGCCGCAAATCTTACCCGCGCATATGGTGGGCTTGGCGGGAGGCGGGCCGTTGAAAGGAGGCCTTGCGAACCCAGAACCTTTATAGCTGTGTGCACGAAGGCGCAGGGAAGAGCGGGCTGCGTGGCGAGGTGTGTGTATTTGAAGCTATATATGTTCTCCTTGCCTCTCCACTCCATTCCACTCCGCTCCATGGTGCAGGCTGAGCTGCGGGCTCTCGTGCTTGAGTTTTCAGATCCGAGCTTCCGCAGTTGCATTACCTGCGGCGCCCGGCGACTGGTGTGCAGCAGCCCCGAGCCCCCCCCGAACCGCTTTTGCTGCGGGCACTCCTGCTGCGTTTTTCCAGTGCGGTCCTGCAAGGAGGGCGGATGGGATGAGCGCGGGGATTGGGCGCTGCTGTTTCCGCAGCCGCTGCTTGATGCAGCGACAGCAAACGGAGCGCTGACAGCAGTGGCGGCGGCAGCGGCGGTGGTAGCTGGAGGAATGGAAGGACCGCCTAGGAAGGTTCGGCGTCTATCTGAGGTGCGCGTGAGGGTGGGGAGGGCGGGAAGGAGAGCGGGCGAGGAGAGGAAGGGGGCAGTAAATTGAGTGGGGAACAGCGGATCAAACGTGGATTGCAGCGTCAGAGTTTGAGGCGAAAGGCAATCTCTTTGGCTTAGGTTTGAACGAAAAGGGGCGCTAAGTACACATGCGAGGCTGGCGGTTCCGCCTTTGGGCCGTCCAATTCACCGTTTTCATTATGCTGCATGCAGCTTCATTCTTCTTCCCTCTCCTACCTGACGGCGATTTCCTTCGTAAGTTCCACTTCCCCCTCCCCGGTGCTCCTGCGCACAGTTGGCCGAGCACGCAGAGTCCCCTCCGCCTTCCTCTGTCGACGCTGCTCGAGGCAGCAGCTGGCGGCTCACGGGTAGGCTTGAAATCAGGGGTGGCGTAGGGACTAAAGAACAAGCGTGACACGGTAAGGGCCAATGCCGTAAAGCAACGGATGGACCTAGAAGGCATACGGGAAGTCGTACAGGACACCTTGGACGGCAGCAGGAAGTGGCATTTTGGGAAGCTATTACCACCTGTTCACTTATTTGTCGGTTTTCGCTTATATCTGCCCTCCCATCCTCCTAACAGGAGACTCTTCCGTGCTTCTCAGCGACTGGCCTAATGCGGTGAGTGGCGGCGGAACGGCCTCGAGGCCCCTTCGCTAGGCTTTGGGGCGGGGTTGGCGCGCGAATGATACGTCACTTTTAGTCTCCACTGCCTGCGCTGCCGTTCCCTTGGTGCCGGAGGCGCTGCGAACGCAATTGCATCGATCTGCTCTTCACCGTGAGAGACGTGTGGTGCAGCCACGCCTGGGACCCCTTCTCCCAACGTTTTGATCTCACCGCGCTTGTGGACGTTGTGTCGCGTTCTGAAAGGCTGTGGCGGCGGCCACCTGCCCGGTTGTCGAACAGCTAGCTATGCCTGCATATTCGTAGGGACATTTCGGTACATGTGTGTGTGTCCGTGTGTCAGTCAAGATGCTCTATCGTGTTAAGCATGCCCATGTGTGTATCTCGTAGGGCGCGGGAGCTCAAGCCGGGCGACTTAATGCTGGGGCTGCCCCGTCGTTAGTGCCTTCCAAGCGGGGCGCCGCGGTGGCGGGGACGGCGTCGGGTCCCTCGGCAGGGACCAAGGCAGCGGCCGAAGCCACTGTAGCAGCAGTGGTGGGATTGGGGGTCGGAGCGGGGCCTGGCCGAGGCCTGAAGCGTCGTGCAGTGGCATCGCACCTCACGATGGCAGGGCCGCTGAATGACGAGGAGGAGGGAGAGGAGCTAGAGGGCCCACCTAAGCCATTACAGCACCAGCTTCAGGCGCAGACGATCCCGGCGCTGGAGCCTGCGGGTGGGTGGCCGGTCGGGTGGGGTGGGGTTGTGATGAGCAACGTACAAGGGCACATAATTGTATAGGAATTGCACGGACGCTGGCGGAAAGCTGTAATAGCTGGTGTGGTATGGTGCGGTGTGAGATGGGGTAAGGTGGTTTTGGGAGAGCGACGCTCATTCCAGGTGAAGTTGTTGTCTCATCCCTCAATTTTGGCTCCTTGCTGGAACTCGAACTGGATGCTCATGTATTGCTCGCCTTATCTCCCCTTGCTTACACGTACGCTCAGAAGCTGAGGTAGTGCTCGAAGGTGAAGCTGACGGCGATGACGACCCCGACCAGGATGAAGATACCTCCCTCTTAGGGCCGCCCAGCGTCAACGCTTGGATACCGGAGCCACCCGTCTCCACAGGCACCACGGGCCCTCGTCTCACGAGACCAGGCGCCACCGCCGCAACGATGGCAGGGACCGAGGGCGGTGAGATCACGATAGGTTGGAGTTATCCGGGGGATGGCGGCAGCGGCGGCGATCTACCTCGCTTGCGAGTGCGGAGCGCCCTTCCCCTGGTGCACGGACAGAATGGATTGGGGCTCGGGATAGGGCCCGGTGGCAAAACTATTCCGTTGGTCTTGACGGCGGAGGGGGGTCAGCGCCTGAGGCTGGTTTCAGAGCTGCGTGACCTGCCGGGGGCGACCTCATCGAAGCCGGTAATGACGGTGTCCTTGGATAAGGCGCGCAGCGCCAGCGCCGCCAGCGGTGGCGCTGTACCCCGGCTGGCAGTGCAGCCCATTGGGGGGCCCCACCACCCGCAGCTGATGGTTGTGACGTCTTCTGCGGCGGCGGCGGCGTCACACCAACGGCAGTCGCAGCAGCACTCACAACAGCAGCACCATCAGCAAGTGGGCACGGAGGATTGTCCGTCAGTATCGTTAGGGCGGCGTGCTGGAAGTGATTTGACCGGCTCCGCTCGCAACGGAACTGCCGCCGCCAGCCGCGGACATGACGGTGGCGGCGGCGGCGGCAGCGGCTCCTGGCTGGAGGTTGCTGCGGCGCCGCCGTCATCTTTCCACGACAGCCGCCAGCGTCAGCAAGTTCGGTACCCTCACCACCACCATCAACAACAGCATAATCATGAACAGCACCGACGACTCTCTGAGGTGGACTTGACTGGGTCTGGGGACGTAGATGGATCGGATTCACCGCTGCACCCACGCGGTTCCACAGACCATGCAGCGACATACCCGATGGTTGGCACAGCGCGAGAGGGCAAAGGCGCCGCCGCCGGCGCCGGCGCTGCCGTGATGTCATACAACAGCGCGCCTGCACGGCAAGGCGGGGATAGCGGAACATTTGGTGAGTTGGCGGCACTGGGACGACGGAGGGCAGAAATTAAAGTTAGTTAGGTTGGCTGGATACGGTGTGCTGCTATTGGCTACTGAGGCTGTGACAAGAGTTCGTCCGGCTAAGACATCATTCATCCGCCATTCCGGGATATGTTTGCTTGTTGGTTTCTTGGCATCTGTCAGTATGCTTCTTTGATATTCGTATTCCTCCGCTTGCCATTCGGTGCCCTTCTGGTTTGGGTCAACCACACCGCTTCCTCTCTCCATCACATCGGGTCTTGATCTCGTTTTTATTTATTTTATCGTATGGTCTTGCAATTTTGTTGTGTTGCAGGTTGATGAGGGGTCCCATGCTTCACGTTACCAATGCAATGGTAATCCAATTATGCAGTGAATTAAATTCAAATGTTCTCTTCTTTTAAACGTAATCTCCCCAACCCCTTTCCTCCACGACGTTCCTCCTCACAACCTCCGTTCCAGGGATGGCCCAGCGGGGCGTGGCTCCGATAAAATTTGCGGCTTCGGACGGAGCACGGCCCCGCCACGAGGCACCCACGCGTTCAGATTCCACCGGCTTGGCGCCCACGCGCTCGCACTTAACCACCGCCGCTACAGCGTCGCTATTTGCCAGCTTTGCAGAGCCCCAGATCGAGCAGCCGCCACAGCCGCTTCGGCTTCTGGCACTGCCACAACAGCACCACCAGGCCAACGCGGCTACGGCTCAGACGCTGCTGCCCCTTTCCAGCCGCGCATTCCAGCAGCGGCTAGTGCAGCAAAGCCAGGCAGTCCGGGTGCACCCGCCGCCACGGGTCGTGCAATTATCGGATGGGGAGGTCGCAGTGGACGTAGGCTATGCAGATTTTGACGGTGGTCACAACGACCTGCTGCCGTCGCCGGGTCAAGGGCAGTATCGGCCAGTGGCCGCGGACGCCGCGGCAGCAGCCGCTGCTGCCGCTGCCGCGGCTGTCCTCGGCTTTCCGTTGGACCAACGGGCGGAAATCATCACCCTGCGTGACGGCCGCAGGGCGGTGGTGCTTCCGCCGGCGCCGCCGTCGGCAAATGTGGCTGCAGCGCCACCACTGTCACAGTCTGCACCGCTGTCAATGTCGGCGCGCAGCCTGCGGTCCGTCGGCGACGATGCCAGCAATGCCATGCCGCCACCGCCGCCACCACTACAGCCCGAGTCCTTGAGCCCCATCCCAGCGCCGCGCACCTCGCAGGACGGCACCCTAAGTGGGGGCGGCATCGGCATTGGCTGTGGTGGCCGATCAAGTAGTTTGGCTGGCTTGTCAGCGATCTCAGAGCCCGGCGGCGAGCTAGGCGGCATCCTGTATACGGCGTCGACGGATTTAGCGCCGCATGAGGGAGCCTCACAGTTCCTGGCGTCGATGGCACCCGCTGGTTCCCGCCGGTGGCCATCGCCCCAGACCACCGTGCTGCAGCGTGATTCTGAGGAGCAGGAGCAAGTGATGCTGCTGGCTAGGCAGATGCAACAGCAGCAGCAAAAGCAGCAGCGTAGCAGGGAGTGGACGGTTTCCCAGCAAACGCTGCTGGAAACGCAAGCCACGCAGGTCACTGTCACTGGTGGCCTCACACAAACGGCGTCAGCAGCAGCAACGGCGTTACCGCCAGCACCGTCAACAGCAGCGGCTTTGCAGCCGCCACAGGAGAAGCACAACCACCATCATCAACAACAACAACAGCAACAAGCAAAGCAGCAGCAGCAACAACAACAGGCAATTCGGCGGCAACACCACCAACAGCAGCAGCTCACGCAAGTGGGCTCGAGTTCGGTTACTTTCCGTCCGTCTGTCGGTGGAGGATCTGTCTTGGTAGCAGTCCCCAGTACCACCAGCACCCTCAGTACCGTGGCCATGCTGATGAACTCGCCCAGTGGCACTCTCTTGTCCACAGAAGCTGCAGGCACTGCCGCCACCAGTGTTGCTGGTGCAACCGCCGCCGCGCAGCGTGTCCTTCGGACCCCCGATGGACGCGTATATTTGGTGGAGCCAGTGTCGTTGCCGGATGGGAGCATCGATGGTAGCGTGGTCAGCGATGTGACACTCGGCGCTGCGGCGGCTGCCGCTGCCACGGCAGCGGCGGCACTGCCGCCACCTGTGGCAACACAACTTCCACTAACTGAATCCGGCCACATGAACGCTGGGCTCGGCGGCAGGGGGACCGCGACGACGACGGCGGCGGCGCCCTGTGGGGGGGTGAGCGGCCGTGCTTTGGCATCGAACCAGACGACTACCATGGCGAATCCTGTATTGGCGCCACAGCCGTCACTGGCGCCATCGTTGCAAGGGACCGGGCGCACGATTCCACGCCAGCGGCCGGCGGCTTCAGACAGCACCGGCAGTGGTGGCACCAATGACCCTGTCGCCGGAACAGCGCCGACGATGACCGCCGTCAATGGCGGCGCATCGGCTCCAAGCTCGTCCATTTCCTCGGGTGTAAGGCTAGGCACTGCAGTGTTGGGACTCGCCCCAAAACTGGCACAGGCAGGCAGCAATGAACCCGGGTACAGCAGCGGTGCTAGCGGCAGTAGCGTCCGGCGTTTGCTGCTACAGCCGATCAGTCTATCTGCAAACGAGCTAGGAGTGGACGTTCGAGAGCTGCCCAAGGTGCAGACGGGGCCCGTGGTCGCACTGCAGCCGCCACCGGCGCGCGCTGCTGCCGTCGCAGCAGCAGCGGCGGCCGCGGCGGCTCGGCTGTCCTTGGCTTCGCACGCTGCGGCCGCCGCTGTTGTGGAGAACGCCACCGCCGCTGCCACAGCAGGGCCCAGTGAGGGAACCCATCACCACCCTCATCATTATGAGCATCACCACCATCATCAACAACATAAACATAAACACCAGCAGCAGAAACAACAACAACAACAACACAAACATCTGCAGCAACAGCTACAACATCTGCAGCAGCAGTTGCAACTACAGCACCGTGCGGAGGAACTCGCGGCCTTATCCGCCGCCGATGAGGAAGTGCCTGTGGCGCTGCCACCTGCGCAGGCAACAGCTGCCTCGACAGCGGCGGCGGTGGGGGTGATGGGTACTACACATGAGACCGCCACCGCCGCCGTTGCAGCCGCCAATACGGAGTGCCAGGGGGACGTGCTGATCATCAAGGAGGAGCCTGCTACCGACGGCGTTAATATTGGAGCGAATCTGGCTAATGCTGCCGCCGCCGCCGCCGCCGCCGTCACCACGGCGGGCGTAGCACCACCCTTCCCCAACAACGGCGCCCAGGACTGGAGCACGGAGGTGCATCTGCAGCCGCCACTGACGGACGAGGAACTCCAGGGAGCTTCCCCGGCAACGTGGCAGGCCTACTTGCAGGACGTTCTCTCACTGGGTGCCGTGGTGCCCAACGCTGCGCTGGACGCTCTGCCGTCCCCCGTGTTTGGGAATAAGCCAGGATTCCTCTGGCACGCGCAGCAGGTGCGCTGAGGTTCGTTATCGTAGGGTAAACGGTGCACCCCGGTGAGTGCGCTTTAATTCTTGATGAGGGCCCTCTTCCTCCTGCATGACATCTGCCCCGCACCGCCCCAATTTGTTGGGATGTTGGTCCTTCTTCCTCTCACCTCCTCTCCTCTTCGCGTTCCCTCTCATCCGCTTGCCCGCAGGATGGCGCCCCGACAGTGGAGTGGACATCACGCATAGTCCTGCGCGCCACTCGACACGCCAGCGGTGGCGTCTGCTCCTCCCCCGGCAGCCCGTCCGGCGCTACCGCCTCAGTGTGCCCTTCCACCTGCTCCTCCGGCTGCGTTGCTGATACCACCGTGCTGGGCGCCAACCTGCACGTACCCGCAGACGTGGAGCTGTTGAGTGTATGTGCTGATTTGCCGGCTGGGCTCGTTCCTCACATGCCGCCCGTATTGGCGGTTTCGGAGGTTCAATTGCGGAAGGATATCCCCGTCACTGTCATGAAGGTGGGTGGTAGGAGTGCGAAATGGCTAATTTTATAATATATTCCATTATGTTATTGGGGTGTTGGGGTGTTACTGTTGTGTTATTTAGTATGATACGACACAATATATAATTTAGATTACTCTGTATATTTCGTCATAGTGTATATCAAATGAGGATGTCCGTGTTGTCTGGACCTCACACAGTGGACGGAGAGGGGTGAACTGGCCGGCTGGCTGTGTGGTTGGATGGGTGGTTGATTTAGAAGCTGCGTGTGTTTCCGTTATGCTCACTTGCCGGTATACTACACAGCACCGCAACTCTTTTCTCCATATCCTCCTGATCGTCGACACGTCCTCTTTTTCCGCGCATTTCTCTCGTACCTATTGGCGCACTTGCAGTGGCGCCCCTTGATGGTGTGGCCGTCACCCGACTCGAGGCCGCAACAGCGGGAAGCTCTCAACCGCCTTGCGCTCATCAAAGTCGGGCTCGTCGTACATTTGGACGATCAACATGACTTCGTAATGAGCCCCCAGGTGCGGATGAGCAACCTGTATCATATGTGCCGCGTGCCGGGGTTTCGGAGTGCCGCTGGGACCTCTTCTTTTAAAGCGTCGTGTTGTTGCCCGTCCGTGCCCGATTGAGATCCTGAAGAACGCTCCTCTGATTGACTAACTGCCGGACTGATTGGACGTCACACCGGCTGCAGGAGATCGAGGGCTCATTGCTTCTGGTGAGCGTCCTCATGCAGCGACACAATGATGTATCCGCGGCCGCGCCGGCGCTGGACCTGGCGCAGTACAAATCATCGCTGCCGCAGCCGCCGCAGCCGCATTATGACCAACAACACCAGCAACAGCAGCACCACCAGGGTCAGACCCAGACTCAGACGAACTTGGCCAAGGGGACCCCCGGTACGAGTGCTGCGACAGCTAAAGGTGGGGAGCGCCAAGCGGCTTCCACTGCCAATGATGGCGGCACCGTGGCGGCAGCGGCTCCGGCTGTGCAGCCGCAGCGTGGCGCCCTCGGGGGTGTGTCTGGGCGGGACGCCGCCAACGCTGCAGAGCATGCGTCTTTGCGGGCGATGGAAATGGAAGGGGGGAGATCATTGGAGGTCTCTTCAGCGGCGACGATGACGGCGGCGGCTGGGTCCAGCGGTAGCCCTCCAAGCTCTTGAGTGACGGCCTTTGAACGTGCTCTGCAAACAGACAACCTTCAGCTGCGCTCATGAAAGAGCCGTCGTTCAGGGCTCTGCAAGTACAGCACCCCAGGCCACAGCCACTAACAAGGCATATGCGCTCGTAAATGCCTGATACCGCCGTTTTGTTGTCTATGTCCTCTTCCTTTTTCCCACATTAGTCCATACGTCCTACGTTTTCTCTTCAGGGAACGTGCCAGCGTCGCCATGTCGTGGTTGTATAGGTATATGGGAGATGGTGGGAACTACGAGGTACGCCATCGCCCCGCCAGCTAAGGCGGCCATTACGGCAAGCCGTCCTCCCCACCCGCTGTTGTGGTGCGGGAGCGGGTCCACCGGCCAGCTTGACACTTATAAGTTTGACCGCCTAGGTGTTCGGTGTGCGTGGCGAGGGGACCCCGCTGGTGGCGGTTGGGGCAGTCCTCGCCGCGCAAAGGTTGCGGAGTCCCTCGTCAACAGGCTGATCATGGATGTGTCACTTCAGGTAGAGGCAGGGCGTTTGCGCGCTGAGCCGTGTTGCCGGGCACTTTCGGGCACCGGGCGCCAGTGAGGGCGAAACGAAATGCTCTGTATTCGGGGCTAGAGTGCGTTATTGTGTTTTTTTGCGTATGTATGTACGTGTGTGCTTTGGATAGGGGCTTCCGGCTCGGCAATGGGGCCAGCATGAGGAAGCGTGGGAATATGAGAGGACCCGAGGCAGGGCCCTACTACGTCCTCCGCCACTACGTCTGCCGCAAAGGCCACCAAGGCTGCCACTGTGTCCTTCTTCCAAAGACGCACAAGATCCCGTCCGGTTGAGATAACACATCCCAGCGGTGAGTGGTAAAAAGAACGGTTGAGGAGGACCTCACCACGCCTTGCGTATCATTTTTGATTTACACACATCCCGGAGCTATTTTACAGCGGGGCAGTCAGAACGAAGTGAGGAATCCTTTCGTCGAGAGTGTTGCAAATTTACGTCTTGTGTATGTCAAACACGATGTTCGATGAGCAGATGAAGCAACAGAAGATGAAGCTCCGCCGCGCTGTGTTGCAGGATTCATGACGGCTGCCACTGCCGTTAAAAAAACGTGCTTGCTCTCCCCGCCAACCCTGACACTAGTCCTGGCATTAGCGCAGCGCCCTGAGCGGTCCCGCTACACCTCGATAAAGCTTATGTCTTGTGCAGTATTAAATGCTGCTATGTTGCGCTGTGCTTTGCCCTGTCTATGTCTCAGTGTGGCGCAGCGTGCCGTGGCGAGTGGTGTCGGTGTTGGTGGTGGTGCGTCGTCTGTGTTGTGCAATCCACCCAGCAGCTCAATAATGAATTTGCCTTCCTGG
Source organism: Volvox reticuliferus (assembly GCA_019650235.1). Classification (NCBI taxonomy): domain Eukaryota; kingdom Viridiplantae; phylum Chlorophyta; class Chlorophyceae; order Chlamydomonadales; family Volvocaceae; genus Volvox; species Volvox reticuliferus. Next base: position 39,392 of record BNCP01000077.1, on the reverse strand, counting down.
AATGAGATGGGTGGGGCAGGGCAGGTTCGGGCGGTGCGTAGAAAGCGTGGGGGTGCACGTGAAGGGAGGATGACTCCTCCGTTTGGAGTTGTTAGTGTGGGGTATCAGGGGGCGTTTTACAGCTGTGGCCGCACTGCAGCTGTTTGGAGCCTTTCTCCTCCAGGCTTGGGTGGCCGAAAGCTGGCAGCTGCCCCCGTCTTCCACCCCCTTAAACCTGTCTGTCTCTTTGGTCTTTGGCTGGGCCTCGTGCTTGTCAGCCAACCAATCGCCAGGTCTGGTATGGCAGCACTCAGACGGGTGTGGCAGCGCACAGCCTGCCCTGATCCCCTTCCCGTTATCACCCATACTGTCAGCACCTGCCACTAGGGAGTGCAAAGCCTGTGCTCGCAAGGTTTTGTGCTTTAATGGCGGGCGGCGGGCTCCCGTCTTAACCTTTAGCCCTCTCTGTTCCGCCAGGTTACCCTCAATATGGATGTACACATAAGACGTTATACCCGAACCTACGTTAATCAATGCCTTTTGAGATCGTATGTGTTGTCCTCATGGTACTCTGGTTGCTTGCCACTCCAGGCCGGTCGCACAGTAGGAGGTCCGCCGGTGCTTCCCTAGCAAAATTTGTACGGCTCTCTGCCGCAGACAGGTAGCTTCGGAGTCCGGCCAAAGGGCAGCTTATGCGGACGGATAGGAAGAGATGGTGTGTGCTTTGCACCCTCAGCTGGACTGGGATCAATGTATGGTCATCAGCGGAAGGAGGAATCTTTGGATGTGAGGGGTCACTGCAGTGTCCTGCTCTGTCGGCGACAGTTCGAGTCTGTCCAATCCTCGCATGCTCTGGCCCGTCCTCGCAGAACAAATGGAGGAGACTGTGAAGGTCTGCTGCTTCCAGTTCGGTGTCTCTGGCTGCGGAGGTGGGGTTCGGGGAGTGGGGCTTTGGGGCCCACTGTCCCTTTACCGTGCACTGACGACCAAATCAAAAGGTTCTTAATCGCCTGGGAAACGAAGAGCGAGGCCAGCCCTCTCTTGGACTCTGGCTTGTTGGTATCTATGATGCAGGTTAGGTGACGATATCCTAGGGAGGGAAGCACGATTACTTCTGCGGATTTTGTTTAGGATTATACCAAGTGTGATAAGTCAGTTCTGTGTGCGTGTGTGTGCGTATTTGTGTGTGTACTGCTGGCAACAAACGGATGCTTATGCTTTTGTGAAAAGGAGTGAAAGAGGTAGAGGGAAGGTATGGAGAAGGAGATTCGGGTCGGGATGTTAAATTGTGTGTGCTGTGTGTCTGGTCCTGTCTCTTTTTGCACCGTCCATCTGGTCCGTGAAGTAGGGCCCACAGTACGTACCTGGTTGCCAGTGGGTGCGCCCTCGTTACACATTATGTGTGTATGGCTCCCTGAGCCCCTTTCTTCCCTCCATGCTTCCCTTCTGTATGTCGTGTGCTGCATACGTACGGATAACTATAGCTTCAAATCTCACCACTCTGATTTCCATGAGACTTTGAACTTCTCTGCGTGCGTGCGTATCTGTCTGTCTGCCAATTTGCTTGCCTGTCTGCCGATACACACGATAACATTAATGGATTAAAACGCGTTGTTTCGGCTCTTCTCTTTTACTACCCGGCATCTAAGCGCGCTCATTCGCGCATTATACTATCATTCGGGGCCGTAGCAGTAGTAGAAAGATAGTGAGAGTATGGTGGTCACATTTCACGTGCCAGGCTAGATCAGGAAATGCTCGTAACTTAACCTGTTTGTCTTGTTGCGCTGATACTTTGCGTTTGGGGGCTTTTCAAGCAATGGACCCTGTGTACCGTCGAGATGAGACATACGGCCGCATTGAGGCCATTGAACCGGGGCCGGTGATGTTAAACGAGCTGCCGAGGTTGGGGAAGGTGGAAGGGAAGACGTGTTATGCCTCTGGGCGGCGATGCGTGTATGGGGTTCATTTCTAGGACACGCGCTGGCTTAAATACTCCCGACGGGGCAAAGACATCGCGTGCGTTTTACTATATTTTTGTTACATCCGTGCTGGATAGTGCGATGCGTTATGTTGCGTTATGGTGTGATGTGAGGTGTGCGGTAAATCGTAAAAGGATTATGTTGCAGCTCCCTGCGGCTTGGGGCTTGGGCATTGTGATGTGTGGGGTAGACATTCTGACACTCTCTCCTTTCCCACTGCTATGTCCTTGCAGCTATGCGGTGCTGTGCTTATGACGGCTGTGGTGGGCATGGTAGGATGTGATGATTGTGGTGGCGTATAAGTGGTTGGGCTAAGATGTATACCTGAAGATATCGGGCAGAATTTCTGTGATGTCATGGTATTGGTGCGGCGAGTTGTTCGGCTGCACGATGATGATCGTAATCATAAAACGATGATGATCTGACCACTCTAATGGCTGCGAGGCCACGTGCACAGGTGCACACGTGCCGCTTCATACAACGTAAGCCTCCTCCTCATAAATGTCTTGGCTGAGCACACGGTAATGCTGTTCCTCCTCTTCCAAAACAATGTGCATGTGGGTATGTGTGTCCATCCCTTGGCGCGTGCAAGTCAAGAGTAAAACAAACCTATCCATCCACCCGCCGTCTTGACCGATTGACCGGCTGACTGACTGACCAACCGGAGTAACTTTGGAATTGGGTCCGATGTAAATGTTGTGTTGGTGAGCGGTTTCATATGAGGTTCTGTCGGTGGATAAAACCCGGCGACCTCTCTGAGGCCTGAAGTAGATCTACCCTTAGGGGCTAGCAGGGCTTGATCGGGTTGGTAGCCTTACGTCCGTTTAGGCTCAAAAGGCGAGCTGCAAGGAGTCGAGGAGTCGTGCGTGCGCGTTTGTGTTTGCGTGGCGTTGGTTTTCTTTGCGATACCGGGGAATGCTCATGGGTTGACGTCGGGCGGAGAATGCTCATGGGTTGATGTTGACTTGGCATGTGGATCCCAGACAGCCCTATTGGTGTGATGTCATCTCCAAGCTGAGAATGAGAACGGGGGGTGCAAAACGCTGGGAAGCTTGGCGATTGGCAGCTCTCCTTCAACCCTTGACTTGATCCTTTCCATCATAGCTATTGGCACTACCCCGCAGTGGTCGTCCTGCTGGAGGAGCCATTCCTTCCCTCGGTGTTCTATCCGAAATATTCCTTTGGAGGTTTCGGAGGGTTTGCTTTTCAGCGTGTGCCATAATGGTATGATCATGGGGCAGCAGGGTCGGTTGGTTGGCTGGTGATGGCTAAGTGATGACAACTCAAAGCGCACGGGTACAAATGGCGACGGTAAATATTGAACAACCATCTTCGTCATCAGGGCGTAACAACAGCGGTCTCTTCTGAGGCTTCAGCGCTTCCTGGTCGTTGATCGTGGCTGAATTTGGGATGACAGACTCTGGAGGCAGTCGCCATGGCTTGAGAAGTCGCTGGCGGAGATTACGTGTGTGATGGGACTTAATGCCAATGGCGGGGCCTCTCGTAGGTGTACTTGACTATATGGAAAACGATACGATGGAATTGTGATGTGGTGGGAGAGGAAAACGGTAGTTGGTGGGGCCGATTAGCTGGGTGTCGGTGTACCAGGATATATCACAAATATCAACTGCAGAGCTATGCAGCAGGCCGACCCCCGGTGGCCTGGTCATGCTAGCAATGATTGGGGCGAGTGATGAAGCGTTGGCCATGCATCTCCCTGCGCTGTGGCGTGCTGTCATATGTCACCCAACATGAGCATTTATGGAATTCTCCGTTTCCGTCGGGCTGTAAGGGCTTTTTGCTTTTCCAAAACAATCACCTTATGACGTCTGGTATGGTGTTGTATGATATCTAAAGACGAATCATTGTATTTGTTCGGATATACACGCTCGTTTGCTTTATAGGAATGAAATTTAGGAAGGTACAGATTATGTTAGGTGCGCGAATTATATGCCCGCGAGCACGTTTGGCTGGCTGCGCTGGGTGCGGCCGCGATTGGGTGCTGTCGGACTCCGCTGTCTTAGGGGCAGCAGCAGCAGTGGCTGACCCGGCATCATCAATGCGTGCAGACTGGGATGGTGTCGCAGTCCCTGTGGGGCGGATTCTGTGCCAGTAGCAACACTGAAGTCGGTCCCCAGTCCCCTCCAGTGTGCTGAAGGGTTTTTCTGGGGTGGTGGTGGTGGTGGTGATGTGTGCGCGTGTGTCTAGGCTTGGCTGTTGCCGTGGTCATGGCGGGGTCATTCGCGCCGCTGTCTCTCTCCTCTGCCACTGAGGTAGCCCGTATGTGTGTATCTATGTGTTGTGCGTATAGTATGCGTTATCTATCTATCTATCTACTTATCTATCTGGGCCAGATTCTGGTCAGGTGCAGCGACCCGCTGCAGCTACTCAGTACGCCTGTGTGTATATCTTCGCACGCTTTCCTGTTGTAGATCGTACGCCATGCAGTCATCCGGTTATGACGATGGTGTGTTTGGAAAACTTGCCTGTTGTTAGCGGTGCAAAGTTCTGTCGCAAGCCGCCTCCCCGGCTTTTTGGCTGTGCTGCGTGTTGTGTTGTGCCTTGCTATGCTCTGCGCTGCTGTTCACCTCCTTTCGTCACTATCACCCCAATATTTATAAAAGAGGTACTTTCTTTCCTTCTGAAATGGTGCATCTGTACGCGTAGCCTTTGTTGGATGTGAGATGATGAGGGTGCGGAATTGTGTCAATGCACACCGGTGGGAACTTGCAGTGCGAATGGATGCGCGAGTGATGGATATGTTGATGGATGAATGGATGGATAAGACGGCGAGCTAATACGTGTGTTGAATGGAGGTCACTGCTAGCACCGGTAGCATACGCCGAGGACCAGAGAACTCCAGGTCTGAGCTGCGGGGTGTGTGGAAAGACGGGGAGGTGCGTTCCAGCAACACGGCACGGTTATAGTATGCTTTGGCCACGTCAATCCTAATGGGTTCCTCTCACTACTTGCAATTCTCCACTCCCTAGCGTTGGCTTTTGTAGCGGATGTATCGGCAGATCGCAAGGGAGGCAGCGGGTCACGGATGGGCAAGTGGACAGCGGATCTGAAGATGCTATCCACATTAATAATAGTGTGGCTTGTGCGGATGCCAACGGGACACCTGTCGTGATGTTGGGGCAATGGAGAGTGATGATGTGAGCCTTTATATACGTGGCAAACTGAACTGCCTCGATCAGTCAGTGCTTTTGCTCTGGGACAAGCAAGGCGCTGGCTGTGCTGTGTTTCATAGCACGAGCTATGCGGTGGTGTGCACGCGTGCCCTTGCGTGGAAAGGGAGGATAAGGAGGGGAGGGGGTAAGCGGCTTCTACCGCCTTACCTGCTGCATATGTTAACAATCGATTTATTGTCAGTGAATGTATGCCACAAAGAGCTGCTAGTAGGAGAGCTTTCGAAGATACGTGCGACGCAACACGCTTATACTCGGGTGGTTTTGTACTTTGGATTTCCATGGGGAGTAAAAGAGCACGAACGCAAAGGAACAAGTAACCCTCCAAATCGAAATTCAAATCTTCCCCTCTTTTTATCGAGGAACGGCTTTAACGATATGACTTGAAAAAGCAACCCAGTTCGTTTCTGGCGCAACCCGATGCGATTGCATCGATCGGGAAGGAAACGGCCTGGTTTCGGCTGGGAGCTTGCGCCAATAGCGTCATTGGTGAAAGACCATCCTAGGTCCCAACATAAGGCCGTATCCCTTGCTAAGGCAGCGATATCAGAGCTGCTTGCGGCATAGGCGGACAGGTTGCCGATTTCTGTGCGGACAATTTCTGGAACGCGACAAGACACAAGTGCAATGTAAGGTATAGCGAACTGCTGAAACCTGTTGGACGCATTTATCACAAGGATCGCACCGTTGCCAAATATGGCTGAAATCGACGAATGGTTTTTCTTCGTATAAAAGAGTGACGTATTTTGGGGTCCGCTTGGGAGAAATTGATCTTACTGTAGGTCCAAAGCTAGATACGGGGGACTGGGAAGGGCTGACAATCTATTCCATTGCTTCGTGCGGCCCGTGGATACTGCAGCGCCATGAACGGTTAGGTCAAGTGCCATTAGTGTGACATGCCATGCTGTGACACTACTGCAGGTTGCCTGTGGAATAGTAACACATTATCGGTCAAGTGCTTAAGACCATAATACCGTGCTTCCAGGTAACCTTGTAAGGTGAAGGCGGAGCCTACATCACCGGAACTGATGTACGGCACCGGCCATTTCCCAAATAAGTCCTACAATTTGATAAAAATATTCACCCTACGAAAATGGAAGATGGCAACTCTGTGTGGGTCTGTGCGCGGGTTTGGGGAAAATGCCTCGGCGGTTTCATCCCCCTGCATCCCCGTTTATGCTTTTTGGGAAACTGTGAAAATCAAATCGATTCGGATAACAGATAATTTTGTTGTTGGTATAAGAGGAAATGATAAACGCGATTCTGCGTCAAGGCGCCCCGTTATATGATAACGGCGCTGTGGGGATCCCTAAACTGGGCGATCCTAAAATTTCCTTAGGATCGCGCATAAAGTGCGCGGCCCCGCTCCTCCTCTTTTGCACAATTGTAAAGGGATATTATAAAATATTAATTATTTATTCGAGCAAGAGGTGAAATGTTCGCGAAAGCGCCCCACATTTCGATTGGAACGTGACTTTCCAAGACGGACATTGCTGCGCGTACGTGCACCCGTTTTATTGAGTTCCCTGACTTTCCCGAAGTTTTGACCTAAATCCTTCCAGGTAATGAAGGTCGAAGCTCATTTTTGCACGCCCATTACTCTAGCTTGATAGCTACAAACTTAGTTTATTATGTATCGATCCGAGCAAAACTGCCACCGCAGCTTGGGAGCGCGATAATTCCTTAAGTCCGCCACCAACGTTCTCTACTAAGTGTTTCTAATGGATAACTAAATACAAAAGAACCTCCATGCAGTGCTGTGTCATAACCCTCATAACCATGTTTCCCTACAGAGCAGAAATTAGAAAATTAGAAAACCAATTATTATACACTTGGCGCGGTCGATAATGCTGGCAGCATCTCCTTATTGTAAGATGCAAAGAGCTGTATTCATGCAGTCAAGGCACAGATGCGCTGACAATTTTAAATTGTCGGCGTGCTTTGTGGTATATTGGTATGGTAGGCTTACGTTGTCATAAGCCTCCATGCTAATGCTCAATACAATACGCATGCCATGATGTATGCTGCAATCGCAATAGCCGTTACTTGCTTTTTCCGATTATGCCATGAAAACCTCTGCTTCAGCTTTCTGACTGAAGCCCTTGACCTGCTCTGCCTGTGACTTGGGCAGTTGGCCCATCGAAGTCGTGCTGTGCTTGGAAATAACGCCGAAAATTCAAATGGAAGAGTTCTTCTTTTCGTTCTAGTTAGTCTCCTCTTGGGGCAAGGATTCACCAGGCAGGTTACGTTCCGGAATCCGGATGACTTTTTGCGGTAACAATGCACCCCCAAATCTTTGCATTTTCATCTGTTCGAACCAATAATGTTTCACAACCTAGCAAGTTCATGACCCTGCATTCATTCCGCATGTGGGCAACCGAAGTGATGAATACGGCAAACCTGTCATCTTGACTCCAACTACTGTCATCTCTTTACGGCAACTAATAATTACTTTGCTTCAGCCTAGGCGAAGCAGGTTATTATCCTAGCCAACCATTTATAAGTTCGCAGACTGCGGACGTGCAGTGATCCATTCGGTAGACAAGAGTTTAAGAGAGCATTTTGTATCCGCATACTTGAACTAAGGTATTAGGATCACATTCATCTGTCAATGCTTCGCTTTGCTTGTACAGCCAAGGTCCAGCTCGTGCAAAAGGTAAGCGAGACCGTCTCGGTGCACCATTGTCGTCCTCACTTCCTCAATCAGCTACCGATACTACCGCTGGTTGTTCAGGTTCTTAAACTCAATCGCGTTTCTCAACTGCAACTCCGGGCGATGGCAACTGCTGCGGGAACGGGGACGGACAGGTAACGATAGACCTGTGGACATACACCGCTGGTCGCGATCTCAAGGTGTCCAAATTCCTTCACCGGAATGATCTAATTTTCACGAGGGTGCAAATCCTGCTTGTCTGGCTTTCGTTTACCCACGAGCTGTGGATACCCGCGAGCTTTACCCACCCTGCTAAGACATACAGCTCCAACCAGCTCCAAAATATCCAAGCCGGATTCATGAGCACGTATTTGTCTTGCCCATGTGTCCTATTCATCGAGCATAAAATCGGCAGTGCTTGCTGAGATTGCTGCTACTCCTGCTGCTGATAGTGCGGGACGGCAATCATAATCATGATGATGGTGATGGTGATGGTGATGGGGCCCATCACTCCCACAGGGCCGCATCCCCTTCTCCGCTGTTGAGCCCCGTAACGGTGGGCGACCGCCAGCTGCTGCATCGAATGGTTATGAGTCCCATGACTCGACTGCGCATGAGCCCCGGAACGGAGCTTCCGAACGATCTGGTGGCGACATATTACGAGCAACGGGCCTCCAAGGTAATTTTCAACTAGCCGGGTCTATCTGTCTGTCGATCTGTTGATCCGTCGATTCATCGATCTGTCGATCCGTCGATTCATCGATCTGTCGATTTGTTGATTCGTCGATCTGTCGATTTGGTAGGTTTGTTTAAGTAGTGGGGCGGTTCTTATGCGTTTCAGGTTAACCGCCGGTGGCATCGCCGCTGGGGCCTTTTGTAGTGTTATGCTGATTGTAACTGCTGAGGACAAGAACTGTAGATCCGTCGATTTGTCGATTCGTCGATCTGTAGATCTGTCGATTTGTTGATTCGTCGATCTGTTAGGCTGACTGGGCGGCAGGCAGACAATGGGCACTTGGCATTGTTGACACTTGGCAGCGGCGCAGCAGACGTCTCAGCGGGCCTGGAACCCGTTTTGGTAGCATACGGTTTCTAAATCGGACAGCATCAATCTGGGTTGCAGGAATGGGTCCAATTATTGGACGCGTGGAAGGGACGACTGTCGGAAAGAGAGGACAGTAGTCCCTGCGTTTCTGACGACTGCAGAAAGCCCCTAAGGAGAGGTGGTCCCTTTCACGCCCCTAACCACCCACCCACCCTAACCCCTTATGAAACCCGACTCTTTTGTCTTTTGATCCGCCCCCAAACACACGCACGTCTGTTACTCTTTTCTTTTCTATCCCGGAACCGGTTTCCCCGGGGGCCCCCTTTCGACACGCCACGTCACCAGGGAGGGCTGCTGGTTACGGAGTGCGCGTACGTCGTACCCGAGGGCCGTGGCTATGTACGGTAAGCCCTTTTAAGTCAAGCGCCTGGGTTCCTCTTGAGACATATCAGGACATAAGTACGGACACATTGTACGGAGTTTCGAATCTGTGGAATCTAAAATTTGAACTCCAAAGTATGGAATTTTGAAATACGATGGATAATACATATAATAATGAATCCTGAAAGTTAGGGTCTCAGTAAAGAGCGCTGCGCCGGCTATTTCTTGCGATGCTGGGTTTAGCTTCTCAAGTCATCTCTGTGCACATGTGTGCTGTTTCATCTGCGCGACCGGCATTCATATGCGTCTTACTCAGATTTTCTGTTTACTTTTGTTCGCTGCAGCGCCCCAGGGATTGCGACGGACGAGCAGGCGGCCGCCTGGCGGCCTGTGGTGGACCGGGTGCATTCCAAGGGTGGCCTCATATACAAGCAGCTCTTCCACGCAGGTAGCGGCTGAGTGGTGCTAAAGGGGAAGGGAAGACGCGGATTGCTGATGTGTACCCTGCTGTGAATAATTATAACAAAAATGCCGGCGTGTGTATGTGTCTGTTTGTGTGTATGTCTGTGCGCATATCTCGAGAAGGGAAAGGGCGGAATGTTGGGGGGAAGCGGGAGTTGAAGGATCCATGACCCAGACAACCAAATTGGTTGCCTGTGAACGTACGTCGTACCTCCACGGCATAAAACCTCTCGTCGTAATTCTACCCGCTGGCTTCTTTAAATTTTCTTTTCCTCCCCCTCCCCTCCCCCTATTCCCACATCTGTCCTCCCTCGCTCCTCCTCCCTCGCTCCTCCTCGTTCCTTCCTCCTCGGCAGGCCGCGTGTCCCACAGCAGCCTGGTGGGCAATAAGCCAACAGTATCTGCGAGTCCTGTTGGAATGGCGGGTGGGTCCCCACAGGATTAACTATTAGTGTTGGGGCCGCGGACTTTGGCAGCGGTTCGTTTCCACATCAAGACAGACAGACACACACACACACACACACACGTGCACACACACAGACACGTGCACACACACACACACACACACACACACACACACACGTGCACATACATACGCATGCCCGTATACGCATACACGAAGCCACTTAAGATATACTTGTAGCCTCGGCTGGTACTTTGCGCCGATGCCTCGGTCCATGTGCCCACCTTCCCGCTGCCCGTGCAAATGAGCATAACCCCTAAAAAACCCTAAAACCCTCAGTCACGCCCTAACCCCACCACCCCACAAACTCCACCGCGTCTATCGCCCCTGCTTGGTCTGGGATCAGGTTTCGTGTGTATTCGCCATCCCCCGTCCGGCCCACGTGTGTGTATAACGTGCAGGTCAGCTTTACGTGGCGGGCGGTGTGAAGGCGGATTACGAGGTTCCGAGAGAGCTGTCCACACAGGAGGTGGAGGCGCTGCCGGGCAAGTTCGCAGAGGCGGCGGTGCGCGCGATTGAGGTGAGGAGGGGAGGATAAGGGGGGGGTTAAAGCAGAGGCGCCGAGGACGGGCGGAGGACGGACGGAGGTGCGGCGCCGAGGAGGCGCCGAGGAGGGGTAAAGCGGTTTGGGGTTCGTTGTTGGGATCGTCTGATGTATTCCTCCTTTTTGCACAAGAGATGGCCGCGTGCCCCATGTGCCCCGTGTTGTGTTTTATTGCTCCAGCGGGCTCCGGATCCGGAATCCTACTGAACGGAGCAGTGCCTGCTGGTCTCATTTCATTCCGTTGGAACTTATAGAGGCACAAAGCTTATTTCCCAAGTCCCGTCATGCCATCTTAGTCCCATGGGCGGTGACCGTTCTGTGGGTAGGTCTCCTTTGATACCACTAGTACGGTAGTAGCTGATTCGTATTCCGTAACACAAAGTTTTCTAAGTTCTGAGTTCTTAGTGATTTCGGAGTACTTTCTTTCTTTTGTACTGTTCTACTATCCTATTTCTCTTTACCCCCTAACAGCTCGAGAAAACCCGAAACCAAAACACATGTGCCGTGCCTTTCCCCTTCCTTCAGTTGGGCGGTTTCGATGGTGCCGAACTACATGCCGGTAACGGGTACCTTTTGCAAAGCTTCCTGGCGAACAAGACGAATCGCCGTACGGACAAGTACGGGGGGTCTGTGGCCAACCGTTCGCGGCTGTTGCTGGAAGCTATTGACGCTGTGGCGGCGGCGGTGGGTCCCCACCGTACGGCCGTCAAGCTTCAGCCCGGAGTGACGTTCTCTGACCTCATCGAGCCTGAGGAAGACGTGCGCGAGGTGCGGAACCAAAAGGGGGGCTGAAGGGGGGTTATTTGAGGTTATATATTACCCTTTTTAATCCATCCATCCATCCATCGCCCTTAATCACCGTCGATCACCATCATCCCCGTCCCACCCGTTTCCGTCCCCTCTTTTTATCGATTTGTGTTGCCGGATTGCGGCCGTCGATGCCCTCTCGTTAACCCCCCCGCCGCCCCCGGCACACACACACACGCCCCATCATCAGACGCTGGACTACTTGGGCCCGGAGCTCTCTAAGCGCAACCTGGCCTATGTGGCGCTGTCCAGCTTGAATGGGGAGCCGTACTTCAGGTTGGACACACACAATACCTTTGCGTGTGCGTGATCCCATCTCTCACGATCCGAGGTAGTACTGGATGTTTTATTGACGTGAGAACTTAGATGGCTACGTACGTGTACCTGAATGGTGGTGGTGATGCCCATGTGATGTAATGACCCCCTCCGTTGCCCCCCCCCCGGGTCCCTCCATCACCCCTCATTCCGGGGGATCCGGATTCCACGTTTCGATGCAAATCATTAAATCAGGTTTGCCGGACTTCAGGCCCCGAACGTCAGCTTTGATCTGTTCCGGCACTTCCGACCAATTTTCAAGGGCACACTGGCCATCAACGGCGGTCTCGGAATCGAGCAAGGTATGAAAATATTGTTATTTTTTGCCTCGCAGCGGCCGAACGTAGTACAGCCTATACAAGCTTGGTATGTAACCATAACCCTAAGCCACGCCCAGGGGGGGGCACACAACGCCCTGCAAAAGCCCCGATCCCGTGTCGGTTCTTACTCACTGGCAACCATGCGATGACCAATTGCAAGTGAATCAAGATCAGCCTTTTTCCCTTTCCCCTCGTCGTCGTGCTTTTGGTCCAACGTGTTCCATCTGACGGGGTTCGCAGGCAGCACGCACCCCCACCTGCTGCTGCTGTTGCTGCTGCTTCGTTCCATCTCTCTGTGTGGGCCATAGGCAGATGTAGGATTTGAGCGGGTGGTTATGGAACGACGCACACCCGATGGGGAACCCTAAGCTCCCACGAGTTATTATTTTCTTTACGGTTGGGTTGCAATAGTTCATGGCGCTGTCTGTTTGTCTGTCTGTCTGTCTGTCTGCCAGTCTGTTTGTCTGTGCCTGTCTGTAAGTATGTTTATTCATTTATTTTCCGTACCGACAGGCGAGCAGTACGTTTCAGATGGTGTGGCCGACCTTGTGATTTACGGAGTCCCCTTCATCGCCAACGCCAACCTGCCAGAGCTGGTGGCGGGAGGGGTGAAGACGGCCGGCCTCAACATGGGTAAGCTAAGATACGTGAGCCCACTGGGCTTCTTGGGATGCATATGGAATGGCGTGCAGTGCGGGGGTGGGGGGTTGTGAGGGACTAGACGGTATTGGAGCGGGTTCAGCGGCACTCCTGGCTGCTGGGCGGCTGGGAGTTCCACACGGGGAGAAAACCGAATTATAGAAATGGTTTATCTGTGCCTCTAAAAACTCGCATTTGCGACTTTCAAATGTATTCTTTTTACAAACGTATTCTCTGGATCTGTCACGATACGAAATGATGAAGTGTAGGACTTCCCCCCGCTTTCTTACTCTTTCACACATACACATACACATACACATACACATACACATACACATACACATACACATACACATACACATACACATACACATACACATACACATACACATACACATACACATACACATACACATACACATACACATACACATACACATACACATACACACACACACACGGTTCAAACCTTGCAGTGCATACCGGCTTGTGTGGTAACCCTCCGTTGGCCCCCCGCTGCCAAATCCAAATTCACAGGAGGCTTCAATGCTAAGGTTTGGTACTCAAGGAACCCCGCAGAGGACGAGGTGGGCTACACCGACTGGCCGCTGGTGCACCCGCCAGCAGGGGCTCAGTGAAGGGCCCCGTGATTGGGTCCCGTCTCGGGATTCCAGACCTCTGGTTGTCCCATGGGTCGTTGTCCCATGGGTCCGTTGTTCGCATGTGTTTCCATAAGCGCTGTTATTTTAACATGCGTGTGTCAGCAGCTGGCAGTACAATGCATGTACTGCGTCGGCATTATTTGTACGCGCGCCTGCGAGCTTTAGGGTTTTAGGGTTTTAGGTACGCGCGCCTGCGTGCCTGCCCTCTCTGTGAATGAGATCACATATTTGGAGTATATAAATGTCAGTTGACACTACAGTATATATCCAGCGTGCTTTGGTGCATGGCTGGGGGGTTCTTAATTAGGAGGGGCGGTTCGCGACATCCCAAAACAGCTTTGCCCCCAAACAGCTTTGCAGACCCCATTAAAACCAAACCACTAACCCTAAATCTCGTTTGTGAATACATTTATAATCGTGTTGGGAGAATCATAGGAATAATTTCCCCTCGACCATCTCGACTTGAGTACTGCGTTACACGTCGCGTTCGACCACGTAAGGGGAATGAGTCATGTAACCTCGTCACGTTTCCCTGTGGGAAAAAATTGGCTTACTCTTCGGAAACAGTAATGTAACATGTCATGTAAAAAAGTCCTAATTACATGGGCCCCCCCGCACGCCATGTATTCGCAAATAACAACCTTTTGCAAAACTGTTTGCATCAATCGACTATACACTTGAAGAGCTTACTCGAAAGGCCGTTTCCCCTGCAATATTCGCAAATAGCGTGGTACGGAAAACGTTATCTTTAAGCTACAACGAAAAATCGGAAATTCATCAGAAGGGTAGGCAGTAACATCTAGCAGAAGATATCACACAAAGGTTTACCCAAAAAAAGTTTAATGTGCATAACATATGTCAATACGGGTTGAGTTTGTGTCCGACCTCTATGCGCCGGTTTTTGTATACTCAGGACGGAAATGGACTCGTGTTTCCTACGTGCCGACAGCTCATGCGCTTTAAAAGTAACAGCGTCTGAGGCAACGTTTTGGCTTCAAATCGATTATTCTTTTAACCATTGCTATTTTATTCTGACATATCTATATCGGTGAATGAGCGCCTAAAAATCGGTTGCGGGATGTTGCACGGCCGGTGGCGATGGTGGAAGTAAAATTCTTACCCCAATCCAAAAGCCCCCCAAAAGCTCACAGGAACATAAGGGGCAACGGGCATCGGGTTTGCTGCATTTGCTGATATTATCATTTTGCCTGCCATTCTGCTGTTGCCAGCCGTGCCAATAATTCGCCTCCATCCAAGGCGCATTGCAACATGAATGTTCAATGTTAACATTCGAGGGAAAAAATGTCGGCTCCATACTCCCGACCACCAGCTAAGGCTTTCGTATAAACTAACAAAAAGTAACCTTGGCTTAAGCTGTGTAATCTGTGGACAAACTCCGGCACAAATGCACTGACCAGGCAAGACGCAAATTGCTGCTGGTAAGAAATCCTCCCGATACCCGGGTGCTCCGTGTGAACCACAAAAATTTCGTTCCCGACTAGTCTTAATACTAGGGAACATCTCCATCCCCGGAAAAAATAGCGCAAGTCCCAGTCCCAACTATGCCCATAAGGATTAGCTCTGTTGTCAGGCACCCATCTCGATGCCAAACACATGTAACCTGCCACGATGCAAACCACCTGCAAGAGCACCAACACACCAGCACCAACACCAAGTAGGCCCGGCTGCGTGCTGCACGCCCTGCTCCCTACACACCGAAGCAGGCAGCGGTTTCCTTGTCCCTTTCTCGGGGTAACGCAATGTTCTTCCTCTTCTTCTTCGGCTGAAAGCACTTCGTTGTCAAGGTTGTTAAGCAAATTAGGCAAAAATAAGCCGAAAATCAAATACTTGGCCAGCCTCGGATACCATATTGCATATCGAGCCAGACACCAAACCTCGGGTGGCGGGGTTTGAGCGTAAGGAAGGTCGTCCAGGCACCTCAAGATTTTATGTTGAGTAGGTTTCCTTGTGCCCCATTCCCCGGGCGGGCGGCTCAGCGCCTGGGGAATGGGCGCAAGCTGGTGTTACACGGCACACCAGCACACGTTCTTACACGAAAACCGTAATGCAGACAAAGACGCGGGGTAAAAAGGACATGTGCCACCCAACAGCCCAGGACGGTCCACGGCCACAGTCTGCCCTTCACTAAGGCAGCTTAAACCACACAGATTACATGGAGGATAGTACTTGGCGTGTACGCGTACTTTGGACGAGTAAGGTTGAGGCGAGGACTGGTACTTGGACGAGCATTGCTTAAGCCGCCATCACGGAAGGCAGAAATGACCGCCACAAGATGTTTGTTGCTTGCGCAGCGAGCTGTGCGACCACCATCAGGCGTCTGGCCATAAACGGCGTGTGGCCGAAACTTACGAAGGCAGGGCCTCACCAAGTGCAGAGGAGAGGATGAAGAACAGACCGCCTACTCCGCCGTCACCAAAAGACCCGTACGCTTATACAGCAGCAGTTCAGTTCAAGTCGTATATGGTGCCGTACGTACGCTCGAATACTTCAAAACTTGTATACATTAGATGGGTCGAAGCCCAGCTCCTTGAGCAGGCCCTTGACCTCACCCTGGTGGTTAATGGCCAATTTGGTTAGTTAAGCGCGGTTAGCAACAAAATTTATACAGATCAAAAGTAAAGGAATCGGCGACCCTCGGCGACACACGAGCACATCACATCAGCCCTCGGGTAAGTCAGGCGGTGACATGGCTGCTTTAACAAAAACAGTAAAGTAACCTGCAGCTTTCGGGAAGCATTTTGCGCTCGTGATCGACTCCCTCAACTCTCCCCTTTCTCCAGCACGCCCTAACTAACATTCACTAACACCCTATGACGCACACTGTCGCATACACAATGAAGCACACGATATCAACAACGTAGCCGAGAACCACATTCCATGCCCTCTTTAACGTTGCACACACACACACACATCCCCAGGAATTACCCTCCGTACTCGAACTTTAACCCCGTCCCCTCGCTCTTCACAGTTTCATGTATTCAACCCTGTTTCTTCGCCTTGCCCCGTTTTTGCCGCGTTTTCGCTGCTTCCGCTTCCGCCTCCCCCTCCCCCTCATACCTGCGAATAATCTGGCGCCTTGTTGCCCGACACCGCCTCCATCATTCCTGGCGGTCCGCACACCATCACCAACGAGTCCTTAGAAGGCTTCGGAAGCTGCGTAGCTAGGATGTCCTTCGTCACGTAGCCCACACCGCCGCGCCAGAAAATGCCGCCCCAGTTGGGCTTATCCACAATGTAGTACACCTTGAATCTACCCGGATGTGCAGCCGCCAGCGCGTCGATCTTATCCTGTCCAGATACGGACGGAGGGATTGGAGTCTGAACGTTTTGACGGAGTAGTGAAGGAGAGGTAATCATATTACACGATCAACCAATACAACAGAGACTACTTAGATAGGCAGCCTCGTGAGCGCATCCCATATGGCCCTTCGGCCATCGGCGGTTCTTTTCGCGCGCCCGTTTCTTCTTGCGGTTGTTTGTTTGTACAAAATCATCCACCCACCTTCAGGATGATGTCCGCCTCCCCCACATTAGCGTACACCAGCGACACCTATAACGAGGAAAAGCAAAGGAAGGTGCGAGGAAGTGCGGAAGGGCGCGAGGAGGGGAGCGGAGAGATGGTTGAGCGGCATGAAATGAGCGGACTTCCTCCGCATCCGAAAGGACCCGTATGAATGACCCAGTTGTGCGATCGGCGGATCTAGCAAAGCATCAGCACCGGTATCGGTACTTAGGGCGGCAGCAGACAGCGGGTCGATTGATCATTACACGGCTACGAATGAAGCAACATATCCACAACCACTCGACACAGCAGAAGAGCTGGTTATCCTGCTTGCCATGCCGTATAATGGTGTCATGCCGCCATCATCACGATCCACAACACATGTCCTTGCATATGCCATTTGTTTGCCATTTGCGTGCCCGACGACTGTCAGTACGTAATTTATGTCAACAGAGAGAATGATCTGATTATTGCAATTTGAGTTATACCATCATTCAGTCGTCAGCTTGCTTAACTGAGAATATTGGCCGGGCAAGTACGGCACTTAATGTGCGCACATGTGAACAAATGGCTTATGCAGTGAGGGGACGGTTAGCAACGGTTGCAAACTCTATGCTTCGGTTTGGTTTCATGCTCTCACGTGGACGGGGATGGGGATGTGGATGGGAATGAAGATGAAGACGCCCCGTGTTCCGAGTATCCAATAAATTTCCCCCCTTTCTACTCTTTTCTCCCCCTCTCCCCCTCTCTCTCAGCAGTACCAGGACTCGTTTCTAAACTGCCATTCGTCTCTCCCACCAAAACGTAATTTACCTGCGTCTTGTCATCTGGGTTATCCAGGATCGCATCAATCACCTGCGTTGTTTATGTCGGTTGTGGTAGTTCGTTGGACAATCGATCAGACAACATTTGAGCGGGATGGACGGAGCTAACGAACACAACGCGTACGAGAGAGATGAGTCGTCGCGCGCAGGAGTGGGGTTTTAGGTTTTAGGGTTTTTTTAGGGTTTTAAAACCCTATTTATATTACATGTGGCTACTAAATAAGCGATAAGAAAGGTCGTGTCCTTCACATGATTTGACATGACAGTGAAGACTGCTGTGGGCCGCAATGCGAGCCAGGCGTACATTCCAAGCGGGACGACCTGACGGCGCTCTGAGCCTGGTGCCGTGGCAGGCGCGATGAGCTCTGTTTTGCAGTGCTGATGCACCACCCGCTCGTTCCTGCTCGTCTGAGCGTGCTCCTAATTTGTGTTAGCAAACCCCACCTGCTTCAGCCCCCTCGCCCCCCTCCACCATGTCCTAACACCAGCTGTCATACTAGCTTTACTGACTTGGCTTGCATAAGAGGTTTTAGGAACTACTTTTATTCCCGTATTGAACTACCTGACACATGAAAACTTGTTATATTAGACAACACCGAACTGAAGCCTAGCTTAGGCTGTGTTTCATTCCACTTCCTTCATTATCGCCCTCTATCCATCCGTCCTCCAATTAATCCCCCTATCCTAGCTACTTTAATGACAGTACTTTCAAACCCAAACTGCACTCGCCCCTTTTGTTTCCTCACGTACTTTTCTGACGCCCCATAACGGACCTGCAGCATGGGGGTGATGCCAGTGCCGCCTGCCACCATACCGATGTGCTTCTTCGTGTTCGCCTCGTACGGGTACTTCTTGATAGGGCCCTTCATCTCCAGACTGTCACCAATCTACACGTGCACGTACGGAAGAGCCATGGCTTAATTAGTCACGACCTGCTCAGGCACGGACTTAGGCGCAACCAAGTACAGGAATTCCCCCATATCCGCACCACATGAGCTTTCAGCAAACACACACACACGCCCCCCAGGTGTGTGTGTGTGTGTCCCTTAACGAAATCCCAACATATTTTGCCACCACCACCACACCACACTCAAAAAGGGACTTGCTATGCCCTGCAGACCCGAGGCCTCCGACATAATGCCGTACCACAATATAAGTAATGCACCAACTGCCTACCAGCAACGGACGTAACAGAAGAAGTCATATCATTTCGCATTTTACTTTACCGTGTCGACAACCGCATACCTTAAGGCTGTCGATGTGTTTTGACATGACGCCCTGCGCGTGCAGACAGCGTAAAAGCACGTCAGCACAGGTAGGAATTAATTCGCCGTCGGGGGGGGAGGCCGGCAGCTATGGCGGCAAATGCTGGTGGTTGGCAGCGTTGGCGCCGATAGCAAAGCGTGGCTTGGAATGGCAGCAGTGGCCATGGCAAATTGGATCAAGTATTGGAGCAACGGGTCACAGGAAATACCGACATACCGACATACATACATACAATACAGGAAATACCGAAAACACGGCACCAGCATCGCCCCAGCGTCCCACTCGTCACCGCGTCAATCGCCGACACCTCGCCCCACAGCACTTATCACCAGCCGGTCTCCTGTGCTCCCAATCCCTAAAGCCGCCTGTTAACGGATTTTACCCATCTCCCCCTGTCCCTAACCTCATCCTCCCGACTCCTCCTGCCGTAAACCCCTGACCTCGCCCTGAATCCGTACTAAGCCGTACCTTGTCGTAAACCTTGACCACGAGATCCAGATAACCCTTCGCGTCCGGGGCCGAGGTGGGGGTGTATGGTCGAACGACCGCCTTGGGCTTCTCATCCTCGGGCTTGGCCTTAAGCATAGCCCTATCGGATCGGTTGAAAGAAGGTTACGAAGCGAGGCAGCCCACGGGGATGAAGCGAAAAGAACACCGAAATGCAGAAAAAAAGTGACCTAAACGTGTAAATATGGGACAATAGAGTGAAGACAAACGGGAGAAGAAAATGACAGGACAGATTAAGGAGTAAGAACGCAAAAGAGGATTAAGAACAGATTTAGGAGTAAGAACACAAAAGCTACGAAACCAATGCTCAGACATACAAGAGGACGGGGGAGTGGGGCAAGACGAGTAAAAGCGAATCTAGGGATTGCTGCTGAAGTGATGGGATGAAGGTTAGGGGAGAAAACGGGCGTGACTGCAGAAGGCAGAGGCAAGAGATTCCCGCCACGTGCTGGATTGCGAAACGACATCCGGCAGCCATTCGGACATGCACACAACATACATTCTACTCATATAATTGATGCATTAGATGCTTCCTCTTTCCCGCATTCAAGTAAGGTACCCCTCGTGGCCATCCGGGTGGTTGACTTCTCATATGCTTCGGTCGTGAATTTTTTAGAGCCTCCTTGTAACTACTACTGCTAGGATCATAGGATCCCTTGCTCCATCGCACCCCACATGGACATCGTTTCTTCTTCCAGACGTGACACCTTGTGGCTTGCTTCCCTCGTGGCGTACCTACTTCCTGGCTTTACGGATCCTCTTGATCCTCTTGACCCTCTTGACCCGCCCCTTGATCCTCTTGATCCTCTTGACCCGCCCCGCTCCAAGATCTCTGCGTTCTCACCGTGTCACCAAACATGACGCCACGTAAATGCCGGAGGTCTGACCAGCTGGCAGCTCGAACCTGCACTCCCCAGCGCGATGTCGTGAAGGAAATGAACGCCCAAGATTACGTCAGATCAAATAACTTACGCTAATCGATTTCTAATATGTATATGCATATGGGGGAGCTAAGCTTGCGGAAGGGAAAACCTGGAAGGCCAAATTGCGTTGCGTCAACCGTTAATCGCACCTGTACAAGAAGGTGTTGCGCGTAAGCTGCTTCTTCTCCTTCAGCTTGAAGGCACGGAACTCGTTCGGGTCCAGCGCACCCTTGCTCGCGGGCGCGTCCGCATGCACGGCCTGCACGCATCATGATCGGTAGTAATTCACAATCTTCTAACATATTACCCATCACTAACTCATTTATTAATACAAAGCTTTTGGAAAGCAGGGACGCACGCATGTTTTGAGGTGCCTTGCGTGAGAAAAGACGTGAAGATCCCGACTTATTCTTTTCAGCAAGCACAGGCCCAACCATATAGATGTGAAGCAGACAACACCTTATCTCGATGAAACAAAATCATAAGTGCCTTGCTCGTTATTGAGCCCATATCGGAACGGAATACTGATGCCGATGCAAACCCCGTACTACGTTTACCTTCGTGGTCAGGCTTTCATCAAGGTGAAACGCAGCATAAGCGGTCCCGGAGAGTGCAGCAGTCGCTAAGAGGGGGTTGAATCCCCGCGACGACCGGACGGCGTAAGCGAGCATTCTTCTTCTTCAGGGTTAGCCAAATATTGCTATCACTTCTGCCGGGACAAGCCACTCTTTCACAGGAGTGTACACAAGATGATTAGGTGTAGACATATGCTTATGCTTGAAATGCTCCGGAGCCGGTAGTTAATCGTTATGTGCAATCCGGGAAATTATAAGAAAGTCACTTTCAATTTAAATAATACATTTAGACGGTTGAACTCAAGGAGAAGCTTTGTAATCTTTATATATTATCTCTTCCATATCCGTGCCACAAGCCTCTGCATATATATATTGTCCTTGGCGGGTGCAGTGAGGCGGAGGAGTTTAAGCCAGTCGCCAAGCAAGAAGACGGAGGTTTGGATTCCGAGAAGGCTCTCTGCTCGCCACGTATTCGGCGAACCCCTTTGACAAGTTAACCAGGACCGATGCCGAAGCGAGGTGCGCGGGCTGTGTCCCTACACCTTCCTACTGCACAAAGTCTATAAAGATGTTAATTGGAAGCATACCCCTTCGCTTCTATCGAATTACAGTTCGGTTTCTGGTTTCTGCCATTCGGACCTGCCGTTCGCGCGTCGCGCCAATTTTACCCCCCTATATGGGGTAACACAATAAGTTAGATACATCACCCGCACCTCGCCTGTAGCTTTTAATACGCACACGTTTTCTCTTTTGCTCGAATACCTTCCGTCCGCCTATTTGGGATCGCAGCTGCTGCAATGATGGCTGCGGCGGCCATTGCCAACGCCAAGATTGCCCGCCCGCATGTTGACGCTGCTACTGCCTGGCGCCGTCGTACGCAACGTCTGGCGGACCTATGCATGAAGTTGGATGCCGAGCACGTGCTCTGCAAGTACGTAGCTTAATTATCTAAGTCCGGTACTTGTTCATTGGCGCGAAGGGTAGCAATGGAAGGGGCAATACACTTTAAGGGCGAAAGGTCAACCCTACATTCTCTCACAGCCCACTTTGACGTCACTGCTTTATGTCCCGCAATACAGATTTCCTTCCTCTTGTATACTGTTTCGCTTCCCCTTTAGGGCCATGCGACGGTGGCCAGTGGCCGCTGTGCTTGAGACTGCCCAGGGCTGGCCCGCCAGAATGTTCGCCCTTGTCATCCGCGACTGGAGGGTCAAGAAGGTGCGGGGCCTGCCACATCTGTAGCGGAGGAGCGTTTCAGTGTTATAAGGGACAAGTGACGGTTAACCTGTTTTGTGTGTGTGTGTGTGTGCAGTGGTGTCTGTCGTTGCCTTTGCGTCTAGGATTATACTACGACGGGTACACACAGCACACACATACAAACCCAACAATTACCAATGGGCATAGTTAGGTTTTTCTGCGCACGGCCTGTTTTAACATATTCTGGACCTCGTTACAGTAACAGGAGCTTAAATTCAACCTGAAATTGGCATAAGGAGGCCATTGCTGTACATTTTCTTCCCGGCAGGTGGCTCGGTTGCTGGAGGCCAAGGGCCGCAACTTCACAATTAAATGCTGCGTCGAGTGGGAGCCCGAATATCTTCAGGTGCCAGATGGGGTGGTGCCAGAGCATCTGCGTGCGTCCCTGGGATCTGTAAGCCCTGCTCTCCTGACCACGCGACAGTGGCGAGTGGATAACTTGGGAGAAAACTTGCTCGCCGACCAGGGCACAAACCTACGGGCAGACGCCTCGTTAGAGGATAGTAGTGGGGAGTGTGTCAGGTGGTCGGTTTTGGTATTGGCATGATGTTGGCATAATTGCAGATTTGATTCAACGACGATGATTACGCGGATGCCCTCGCGATAATTCAACGTTGTCGTTCGGTTTCGTTTCCTCCGAAGGTTCTTCTACCACAACTGGATCTGGTGACTGCCCGACATGTTCTGGCGGAGCTGTTTTTCAAGTCCGATGACAAGCACCTTAGTAAGTCCTTTAAGCGCGCTATTGCGGTTTGTGTTCGGTGCAACAGCCTATTTAAACGCCGCTATCCAGTACGGGGTCCCTGGATCCAATCCGGATGAAGAGTGAAATATCATTTGAACGTATGATTTATCCCTCGAGTGGGTTGGGTTGCGTTTTGTGTGCACCTCCTTGAAGTAGTTTTTCCTCAACGTTTTGTGTGTTTTTCGCTTTCCACTGGGGACTGCACAGCTTCCACGGCTGCCGATCCTCGTTATAATGACCGTCCGTACCTTATCTTGATTGCACCCGAACCCGAACACCAGGCGCGTACGAGTGCCGCGGTATTGTCGAGCAATTCGGTCCAAAGCTCCGAAAAAAGCTCCTGTGCAAGTTCTCGGAGCGTGATGTGGAGCGTGTCATGTCCGCCACGGTCGTGGACGACAGTTCCCAGGACGACTCGGAGGAGGAGGAAGACGAGGACGACAGCATGGACGGATTCATTGTCGATGGTGACGATGAGGAGGAGCCGGCCGACATTGTTGCATGCGATGACGATGAGGACAATGAGGATTCGGATGGTGGCGATGGCGAGGGGGATGGCGAGTCTGAGGGCGGGTCCGAGGACGATGATAGTGACGATGCGTTGGGCAATGGAGCGACGTCCACGGAAAGAACTGACAACGGCAGCAGCAGCAGCGATGATGACGACGACGACGGCGAGGGCATGGAGCTGGGAAGCAATGACGATGATGACGATGACAGCGATGACGAATAGACGGCCTGGCGGGTGAAGTTTTGTCGCAGGTGCAGGTACACGCGTAGCTGGTTGGTGGCGCCTTTGATACGTCGTAGTGTATGTGGTAGGCTAACGCTTTGGTAGGTTGACGTTTTGCGAGGTGGGATTTGATTGTGGGTAGGAAAAGAACAGACCAGTTACAGAGGTTCTAGCTCTAGGTTCTAGAGAGGTTCCAGACAAATATGTAGCTGGCAACCGCTGATGTGGAGAGCTTCAGTTGCTGCGTTGGTGGGCTTTCATTGACTATCAGTCCATCGTGCTTCAACCCTAAAATGAAGCTTTGGAATCTTTTATCACCATATCGAATACCAAGACATTGTACGGCCTTTATCTTAAGATCTCCGCCGAGATTGAAAGTGAAAACCATCGCCACCATCACATGCTTCTCACAGATTTGCCATGATATCAGTTTCGGTACTGCAGATTTGTGATAAAGATGAGTGCACAGGTGGTTCTGGAACTGGATTTGATTGGGAGGGTAGGCTTTTGTAGGAGTTGATGGCTGCGTTTTCTGGAGTTCAAAGCTGCAGACAAACCAGCAGTGGCGTGAACTTACTTGTACATCCGCCTTCACAGCACTCGTCACTACTCGGCCCGACATGCACGGCCTGACCACTTTGGTGGATGGAACCACTCAGGATTATGAGGGACCGTGGCATCTCGACAAAGGGACACCAACTTAAATCACGGTGCCTGTTACGCATGCTGCTGACCTGCAGGCCTGCTGATGACTATCCCGCCCTGTCATAACAAACATCTAATACTACATCGTTCTTAATTAAGCACGCGTACATGGGAAGGTGGATACATCAAGTTTTCCCGCTTGCAATATAGGGGAATGTAAGGAACAACAACATGCTCACGCACCCCACATGCCTGCCCTTCCCCTTCCCCCGGCCCCCTAATACCCGTACACTCTATACCCTTAGGTTTGTGGCACTCTTGGCAAAATGGCTATGAGTATGACGATGACTCCACCGCCATAGGCCGTGGAGATGCCTGTCCCCATGCCGCTGAGATCTCCCGCCTGGGCTGGGCAACACCTGCCTATGGAGGAGCTGCTATCGACTCCAGCGTCCTGACGCAGCCTGGCGTATCCCGATCCTTCTCCCTGCATGCCACTTACATCACGGGTGATGGCAACTACCTGCGGGTGTTGCCCGATTGGCTGCCCACCTACAGCCTGGGCCCCTCTGTGGCCAAAAACTTGTACCTGGAGGTTCGGGTCCCTAAGGCCAGTGATGCTCTTTTGGGTCGTCAATATGCCAACAAGCTTAACATGCACGAGGTGAACGCTACCATGGTAAGAAGAAATTATGCTGGGAGGGTTTAGAGAGTTAGATCTAACCCTCCCAGGTTATTACATGTCGACAACCAACAAATAGTAGTATATTATGTACGCATCCATGACAGTGGTAATTCACGCATGCACGCACTTCTTTCACTGTCCCTTTGCCTGATTTCTGATCTTGTCTGCCATTAATTATCGAATGTATATGTCGACATTACTGCTGCCACCTACGTGCATACAATTAGCCTTGTATGAATACAATTGACCTTCCAGTGATCCATCCCCGCCTCAATACACCCCGACTTTGTGTCCCTTCTTACATTTGACCCCCATCCCATATCATGTAGATAGTATATATGGGGTGTTACACTGTGGGCGACTCGCCCTACAAGGGCGAGCACCAAGGGGCCTGACCGGACCGAGCCACGGCGCAGGGGAGGGGCACATGGCTTTGCCTGTCTGTCCTGCCACGTGCTCCCCCTCTCACTCGGACCAGCTAGAGCAAAGAAAGACTCAGAGGCTCTAGCCTGGCCACTAACAGAGCACTGAGGAGCACCACGAAAACAAGGAGGGAACTAAAGAAAACAGGGGGCAACTAACTGCACAAAGAAGGGGACCACTCGCCTCCAACACAAAACTGACCTAACAAGAGCCTGGCAAAGACACACAGAAGCCCTCAGAGGAGAGACGCCAACAGGAGAGCACACTCATACACAGTATATATATTATATATGTTTATTTCTGTCGCCACCATCCCTTGCATTTTTTTCTTATTCCTGCCCCGCCCATGCATGCTCTGTATGTAGGACAACGGTTATCCGACAACATTCAGCGACCGTTCAGCGACGTTCCGACGTTCAGCGACGTTCAGCGACCGCAAAATTTCCTTCTTTAAGTCCATCACCAGCCTCACCATGGCAAACCTGACCAACTACCAGCTAGCCGTTTACGCTGGCTCCTGGGCTAGCACTGACACCCTTCCGTTCACATCTGCCGCTGGATCGCTTCCCCAGATGAGTGTCCCTCTCTGAGTGCCCTGGAGCAGCGCCCAAGCCTTCCGCCCGCCCCGCCTTCCCCCGGCCCTCCACCACCCAACCCGCCGCTGCCCAGCCCCCGCCCGCCAAACCCACCACCCAGCCCTCGCCCGCCACCGAGTCCCCGGCCTCCCTCCCCCCCTCCGAAACCGAAGCCCCAGCCCAAGCCTCCAGCTCCACCACCAAAGCCCCCGGCTCCCAAGCCACACACCCCCCAGCCCGGCCCCGCCCAAATAGCCCACTGCCACCACTGCCCATCGAACCTTCCACTCCTAATGTGCCGGCCTGGCCGGGTTCGCCAGCAAGCCCTGATCCTCCAAGCCCTGAGCCACTGAGACCCGGGCCCCAGTCCGGACCCCCCAAGTCTTCCACTTCCATACCCACTACCTCCCAGCCCACCACCACCCAGCCCGTTGCCGCCCAGTCCACCACCACCCCGTCCCCAGCCTCCTGAGAACCCACCTCCCAGCCCGCCACCTCCCAGCCCGCCGCCGCTTTGCCCGCCACCTCCCAGCCCTCCACCACCAAGTCCTCAGCCGCCAACCCTGCCTCTGCGAAGCCCCTGGCCTCCACGACCGCCGCCGCCAAGCCCACGGAAACCAAGGCCTGCACCCCGCCCTCCGCCATCCCCTCGGCCCCCATCTCCACCTCGTCGTCCTCGTTCGCCACTGTTGATCATTTTCCAACTGCTTCCTTTTTTGGCACGCGCATTACTTCATCACCCACTGGTTGACGTGGCAGTTGAAGCGGCAATGGACGCAGCAGTAGAAGCGGCAGTGGAAGTGACAGTGGAATGCGGTGGCAGTAGTGAGGCTCTATCTACTGTATGTATGACCGTCAGCTGCTTCTTGGTTGCTTTTTGCTTAGCTTCTTGGATGGATGGACCGTTAGACGATCAAGTATGTAGGCTGTGCATGGATGTGCACATACAACACATTTCCCCGTGAAGAGCCAACACGGCAGCAGAGCGGAGTGCAAATAGTGACAGTCTCGGGCAAGAACAACGACGACGACGCAGCAGGTCTTTATTTGGGGCAGACACGCAGATACCTAAACACCTTTCAATCGGTCGCAGTGGCACGCAGACAGGCGCAGCAGCAGGTCACACGCAGCGTCTATCTGAAGGTTCCTCGGATTTGTTACAACTGACATCTATCGCACACGTGATGAAGGAAAGGCGGAGGACGGATCAGTATCTACGTGATCATCAGCACAGAATGATGCGTGTGTATGTGTATCAGTAGCAGCGAGCAGTATAGAACGAAACAGTGGCATCTATCTGCTGTTGTTTCCTGTATCGTACGGCGGTATATAGTGCGTGGTGTCAGGCGCGTTTAAGTGCTTTGATGCGGATAGCTGAGTGAGGCCAGCAGCCTGTAGTGGATCGGCGTGTTGCTGGAACTCGAACGCCTGTCGAGCGGAAATGATGGGGAAAGGGAAATTCATGAACAAAAGGCCCACCCACATGACAGCAGCGCCTCGCACGCACGGCTGATTAGCAGCGAGTAGTCTTGTTGTTAGGGGTGTTATTGGGGTTCTTTGGTACGTCGTCCACAGTCGTCCACATAAGCGCTGCAAAATTTGGGTTATTATTAGGATGGACAGAATTCTTCTTGTTGTTTGCAAGCATGCATGGATTGGTGGGTGCTGGCGCGGCGGGTTGGGATGTCGTCGTATGTATGTATTTGTCGTATTGTCATTCCATTCTGGATGGATGGATTGTACAGCAACCTGTCCAGGTTGCTTCAAGTTGTTCACTCGGGGTAGGTTATATGGTAGGTTGCAAGACAGTAGAAATAATCGTTGAGGTTTGCTTGCTGTACATTATTGGCAGCTAGCTGGATGCGTCTGCATGGCACCAGCAGTGATGAGCGCGTCCGATGTTTGATCACTGCGTCATTAATTTCTGGTGTTCACTCATTCATCAGCGGTGGGAGGTTTCTTCATGTAAGAATGCCGTCCAGAAAGGTAGGTATCATTTCATGTCCACATCTTCAGATCATACGAGGGGAAACGGGCAGCGGCCCAAGTTACACTCCAGACCAGACCCAGTGCATATATTGCATATGATGGCCGGGCATGGCGTGCGCAACTTGGGTGTGCCCATGTTCGCCGCGGACGAGCTACCAGCTTGCAGGTCTTGAGGCTAGAGGAGGTACAGTATTAGTTAAAACATCCTGGTCGGTATCGCCGCCGAGATCTTTGAGAGGGATCCAACCCGCGTGACTTGTAAGCGCTTCATGTCGTTGTGCATGCGGCCGTGAGTCTTATATTTATTCAGGACGACTGGTTGCACAGCTTAGAACACACAGCTACGACCAGAGGGCTTAGGTTGTGGCACTGGGAAATACCAGGAGGGAGGAGCTACCACAGGAGGTATAATGTTAGTTTTCGCAAGCTTCACAAAAGAAAAAATATGGTTTCGCAGACCCTATTTATATCCACTAACTGCTGGCGGCAGCCAGCAGCCCTAGCAGATTATAACTGGTCGAGTCATATGTAACATTGGAGAATGGAGACGAAGGGAGCTGCTGTTACCGCCATCGGCCTGCTTCGACCGAGCGAAGAGCTCCGTGTTTGGGAGAGCGGAGGTCACCTCGATCACTGCGGCGAAGCTATTCCAGATTCAAAAGGTGCTGCTTCTGGGAATAAGGTCAAGTAGACTGAAAGGGTACCTGAATTAGTTGATCAGTGCCGCCTGAGTATTGACCTTTGGAATTTGAGGAGACGCTAACGCGCCAAGAAACCTACGCAAATCCAGGGACCGAGGTCTTTAGTATCTCAATTGCGAAACCAATTACGATACGATAAATAGGATTGACTTTATTATGTACCATCAGGGTTGCTTCGTATGGGGACATGCACCTTCGAAAGGCTTGCACGCCGTACACAGTACCCTAACCGTCAGCCCGCCCTGAAAGGTATACTTTGACCCTTACTACCGGTTCTACTAACATGGCAGGCCACGAGTTTTCAATCGCTATTTCACCGTGTACAGCAAGTTGTTTGGAAACCTTTACGGAAGCTTACCAAACCAATCTCAATTGAACAGACAGAAAGTCGCTGCCCTGGCCCCCCACGGAAATATGGCAGCAGCTGCTGCCGAACCTGATCCGCTACGGGAAACTGGTCGTTATGAGCGCGTGCAGTCGCTTGGGAAAGGCGCTTTCGGCTTTGTGCAGCTAGGGAGGAAAGTGCACAACAACGAGCTCGCCGCGATCAAGTTTCTCAAGCGCTGTGACGTGAACAAATATGTGGAGTCGGAAATTTTGAATCACAGGTGTGGAATGCTTTCGTCAGGTGTCTTTCCGGCTTCTGGTTTAAACATTCTAACCCATAACGCTGTTTGTAGCATGTTGCGACATCCACATGTTATCCAATTCAAGGAAGTATTCCTGACATCAGACTATATTTGTATAGCGATGGAGTACGCCACGGGCGGCAGCTTGTTTCAGTACGTGCAGCAGCAGGCTCGCCTTAAGGAGGCCGTTGCACGGTGGTTCTTTCAACAGCTTGTGATCGGCGTGGATTACTGCCACAAGCGAGGTGTGGCCAACCGCGACATCAAATTGGAGAATACTTTGCTGCAGAAGGTGGACGGCCTGCCTCTGCCCTTGTTGAAAATATGCGATTTTGGGTACAGTAAGGCGGACATGCGATCAGCAGCAAAAAGCAAGGTGCGGAGCTTCGGAGGAGGGTAGTTTTACGTAGTCTCGGAGCGGCTGTTGGATTGTAGCCTGTTTCTGCCTCCTGCGGTGCGGTTACAATTTGAGTACGCATTTCAATTACAAAAGTTGGGCTAAAAGGATACGTTATGCTTACGTTAGCCATGCGCATATTGCTGACCGGACGACCGTACGGGGAACCGTTTACGGCACAGGGTCCCTAGCACGCATGCAGGGCGATAGCCAGGGTTTGAGGCTCCTTTTCAGCAGCCGTCTCCATCACATATTACGTCATGCAACCATAATCATGGCCCTGTGCGATGGTCTGCGATGGATTTCGGATCCATGTCTGTACCCCACCTCTGTAGCGTACCATCAACATCAACATCACGGTCTAGACAGCGAAAGCGAACGTGCAAACCACAGCGCGTCGGCGTGCCCCTTGTCGGCTTTTTTTGCTGAATGCCCATCGTACGCGGCGAATCCGCTGCATGGGGCAACATTAAAATCCAAGCTTATCACTCTGAAGATGAATTACCCCACGGTCCCTCAATTCCGATAGCACATTGTTCTTACCTCTAGGTTATTTGCCTGTATGTCGTTCCTGGTCATTACGGAAACCTCGCGTGGCGTAGAATATGGCAAATAGCAAAAAATAAAACACAGGTTTGTGGACAACCTATCGCATGCTGGCGCCACATCAACGCTTCACCCTTGCACCCTGTCCTCATTGGAGAACATGTTTCAATCCAAACTGAGGGCATGCTTGCAGTTGGATGTCCCAGGCACCGTTTGTGCGCTTCCCGTCCTTGGCTTTGTGAGTGGGGTCCGTTAGATTCAGGTGACTGCAGGCATGTTGCCTAAGAATCGTCCGTTCCGCGGTCATCATTCGCGCCATCCTCAAACTCCTCCTCCCCCTTACAGCTTTCTTCTTGAACTGCACTTCCCGTGTATTCTTCTCCTCCCTCCGTCCCCGAATCACTAGGTGGGCACGCTTACGTACATGGCCCCAGAGGTCCTCGTCAATCGCGATGGCAAGTACGACGGCAAAGTGGCGGACATCTGGTCGTGCGGGGTCATGCTGTACGTCATGTTTTATGGGAGGTACCCGTTCGAGGTGCCAGCGGGTGCCGCGATGCCCAAGGCCACGGAGATCTTGTCCATGCTGGATAACATGGTGGGTCAGGCTGACGTGTGCGCAGTTATGCTGAGCTTGGTCTGGTAGCGGGCGCACCATAACGGTGCTATGTGGATCAGCTGCGAATGGAACCGTAGGGCCGTGCCATACTCTTTCTAGGCAGGCCGGGATGTAATTCAGCCCGGGATGTAGAATGTTCCGTCGATAAGCGAGAAACGGAATATGGAAAAAAGTGGGTTGGGTGGCAGCAGCAGGGCATGACAGTCCCTCAGTCCCCTCAGCAGCGTGCGTTGAATTTGAGGATTTGTCAAACCCCCTGAAGCTTCCTCGATAGGGCTCGTCCTCGTCCACCTTCAGCGCGCTTTGAGGACAGTCGATCGCTTTCCAATTCTTACCGCATAACATTTACCACGGCTATGCACGCACATGCGCGCATGTGTACGAACAGGTCCGGCAGCGGTACGAGCTTCCGGCCAAGGTGGACATTTCGGAACCGGGGAAGGACTTGCTGAAGAAGATGCTGCTGCCCGATCCCAAGGAGCGAATTACGCTGGAGGAAGTCATGAAGCACTCCTGGTTCACCACGAACCTGCCGCCCGAGGTTCGTCACACACCAACTCGACTCAGACGTAGTAACCATATTTTGAACTAGTAGGGGGAAAATGGTGTCCCCCATATGGGTTTTGCATTACACTGTGATACCCTAGATGGAGGGCAATGCAGTAAATAGAACGGGGCATTAGGTTAAGGGGATGGGAGGGAACAGTCGGCTTTCATCAGGCCACAACTGACATCCTGCCGAGCGTGAGATTGAGCAACCGCCGAAAACAGGGGGCCTGCTGAGAGGCGACCTCCTTAGCGCGTGGTACCTAGGCCAACGAGCTCAGCCCATTCACCTCATGCAGCCTAACTGCCCATCAACCTTTCAGCAATATCCATAATGTTCCGTTTCGATTATGTCGTTGAGCGTTTGTTGCCATTGCAGGCGCCCACAATGAACGAGTCGTACCTCAAGGCTGGGTTTCCCCCGGGTCACCAGACGACCGATGACATCAGACGGATTCTGGATGAAGCCAAGGGCCGAGCCGCGAACTCATCGACTGGCAGCGGTCGCAGTGGCACCTCGGACGAGTCGTACGATAACATGGTGGACAACGCCATCAATGAGGATCTTCGCACGCATCGTAGCGCAGAGCTGCAGCGGTACGTCAAGACGTACCGCTAAGCGTACTGCAGTGCGGTGCCTTGTACCAGCCGTATTATTTGCCGCCTCCGTTCCGCGCCCAATCCGTGAACTCTGGTTACCGCACTCTCATGATGTATAGGTTCTAACGTTCAATTTTCTTTTGCAACTCGTTGCATTTTCTTAGCGTATTCAAAAGCTTTCGGACGAGACCGGCTGGGATGCGGAGGAAACGGAGAAAAAAGCTGCGAATGAACACGTATTTGAAGGCATGTATGCCGGGCTGAGAAATGCCTGACGGGCCTGGGCGGCGCGGGACGCCGGGGCACGGCGTGGTGCTTGCCGTGTTGGGCAGGCGGTGCGTATTTCACTGCTTTCATTACCTGGATGGTAAACGGGTTGAAGAGCAGCGCGTCAGCCCTGTGCATGGCTTCCTGCCGCCTCTGGCATCGAACAGGTCGGTCGTGGATCGCGTTGCCGTATCTATCGACGATCGTCAAGGATCGTACCGTCCAGCATCGGCGTTTTTGTAGCGGTCACTTCGCACCCGGGCCTTAGATATTGCCGTTTCGCGTCACGAGTTTCCACAGGTGATATCTTTGGAGCATGTAAGAGTATACTTGTGTTTCCAGGAAAGAAAGCCGTCATCCATTGCCTGGGTGCTTGCGGATGATGTGCGGTATATTGTACGGGTGTTTAATAAATGTGCTTCATAGATGTATGGATTATGGAGCATTGGTGGTGGACGTTGGTGAGGGAGTGTGGAAACGAAGGGAGTCATAAGGTGTAATGGGGTTCACGTGGAGCGATATCCGGGGAGCAAAACGGCCATAATTCCGAATTTGGCACTGGATGGGGGACCTAGAGCATAGAAAGGGTATGGTGGAAGACGTACGTCGGATGAGGCCCGAGCTGCATCTTGACTGCCGCACGGTTACAGCCAGGATGGAATAACGGGATAACGTTTTCAGCTTTTGTTAAACCCCCAGTTTGACGCCGTTTATGTATCGTGGCGTTACATCCTCGTGTGACAGGACGTGGTATGTGAGCAGATGCGGTGGTGCTGGGCTGTGAGGTTTGGATTGGACTGGAAGAACTAAAACCTAATTGGCAGGACGCCAGCCGCAGGGGCTACTTCCGGATGTGATGCGCGGAAAACCATATCCGGCGTCAAAAGCATGTCTGTCTATCGCTGGATTTGCATCTCAGAAGACGCCTGGGCCAAAGGACGCACAGCGGCGAAAGCTGCTATGGGTGCTATGCTTGTGGTCTTCTTCTCTTCTACTGTACGGAGCACTGCACGCGCCATGTCGTATTCGTGTACAGCACCCGTCACCTCCGGTGATGATATCAGGCATCGCGATCAAGTTGATAAGGATGCTGTCTTGGGGGCCGGAGGACTGCCATGTCCCATGTCCCAGTTGTTGGGCTTCGCTCAGGGTGTATCATCGCAGGCTGGCGGCCGAGGAGGAATGGTGTCTGCTGGGGTTTTAAGGCATAGTTAAAGAGAGTGAGGAATGTGGTGAGAAAAGGTAAGGATGCCAGGTCTGCGAATTCTGTGTATGTGTGTGTTGGAGTGGGGTGGGTTGCGACCTATGTGCGCGGGCTCATGGTCGCCCGGTCCAACCTGTATGTCCCTGTTTCAGGAACCTCTGTCGATGTTGGTTTCGGTGCCCGTTATACATTTTGTTTGCCTTGTTTATTAAGATATTACGTGCTCCTTTGCCGTTAGCTCATTCTCACAATTGTGCGCCCTTCCAAGGCTGGGATCTGTATTTGGATCTCGTTGCCGCGCCCAGTCCCAAATGCGGACTGAGCTGCCTATCACCACCTGTCACTATTGCTGATGGCCACGAGGTCAGTATTGGAAACCACGCATCCGTAGCATCTGTCTATGTGTATGTGAATGTATGTGTTTACCCATGTCCCCTGGCCGGCGAGGTGGATGGATGCGCGCAGCTGTGACACCCGGGTCCGTAACCCAGGTTGGGCTCCAGGGCCTCGCGAATGGTCTGGAGCGTAACTTCATGACCGATTGGCTCTTGATTGTACTTTTGGGACGGTTACGTTGAACCGACGGTGGCAGAGATGACGGGCATCTGTAAATTGTCTACATAAGGTTTTTTGGAAGCGCACCCTGACTGCCGTGCCAGACGCCTCGCCATGCACGGCGTCTTTCCCTGCAAGTGGCACGTTGCAAACGTAGGTTGTGGGATATAAACTATATAGCACCTTGGAGCACTGCTTCGGATACCATAACCGATAAGCGGAGTAGCGGCTTTGGAGCATGCTGCACTCCTTATCGTATACCCAGGTATACCTTCGTAGCCTCGCCAAAGAAAGTCATAGAGACTCACAGCCACGCACGGTTGCTGCGCCAGGTTTGCGAAGGCTGGAAAGCTGGTTTGGGTTCTGCTATTTGATTAGATCGGGGCTGTGACGGAAAGGTCCTCTTGCGAGCCAGCTCGACCTGCCAGGACCTGCAACTGTCCCGCGCGGTCCCGCAGGGTCCCGCTCGGGTTGCTCCCAGAGCTCTCAACCTTATATCGCCACTGTCATATAAGGTTCCTTTCCAGCCATTAAACCGGTCATGAAATCATGTCTAGCGCGCGATTGCGAAACGGCGAGGCAGGTAGAAGAGGGCCTTTGGTGCGAGACCAACCACGCCTTGTGAGATATCTATAATATCAGGTTCTTATATGCTTCCTTTGGAGTTTGTAAATCCTTATATTCCAGCACATAAGCAAGTATGGATTATGGAGTTAATGTAGTCAACTTGCACGGTCAATTTGCATGTCCCCAGAAAAGCTGGGAGCCCGTAGTCGATACTTACATGTTTGTGACTTCGGCGAAACTAACATTTTGCCCTCTCGTTCCACATCTACGTCGGTACGACGGACACGCATGGTCGTTTCGTTCGCAAGCCTATCTGACAATTTAACCCTATCCAGGAATGATAGTTTCCTAGTATACACATCAGCACCCCAAAAATTCATTTCGACTTCAATTCCAAGTAATTTATTCACCTGACCATACGCTCCTCCTTCTACCATCGGAAGTTAGCTGTGCGTCTTGTCAGCATGCAGGAACCCTTAGGGGTGTGTCCACCACGAGTATCTATCAATAAAACCTTACAGAGCTTGTACGTTATAAAATGACCCTGTTCTGTCAGCTTTCACAAAAACGTCGAGGAGGCTTGGGGTTCCCTGGATTTCATATGGGTCGGAGAGGATTCACCTGCGCTCCAGTCAGATAGAGCCATTTATAAACCCGTATTGGGTCTCGGCCCATAGCGTTTTTCATGGTGAAGATGTCATTTCACATGCCGTATGATGTCAGGAATGCTGCAAAAACAAGTAGAAATAAAAGCGGTTTTACCTCGCGACTGCATAAATTCCAGAGGGCCTTACATGACTAGCACTCCTTACAGGGGCTGAATGTACACGAAAACTAAAATAACGAAAAACTAAACGACATAAAAAAACTAAAAGCAACTAAAATTAAAAATAAATTAACAATCATGCCTGCCTATGTATGGTTCATTCAGGCAACCCCTAGTGGGTCGTCATTAAAAAGCATGTACTCCTTTCTCTATCTATAGATCTGCATGGATGTTTCATAGCAAGCAAACTTCTCACAAAGAGTAATCTATCCCGCCCGTGCGTCCAAAGCAGCAGGGGGACATGTGCACTACATATACTTTGAGCACGTTGAGTGCGTTACATCGCGAATGCCACTTATGGTAACGCAATGTACGCAAGCTATGCGCACGGACATTGCGTTACCTTAACGCTTTGCTTAAGGATTGCGATCAGAATGCGTACAGTCCGCGTTAGTAGATACGCAACGTCGGAAATGCCAAGCAATGCAAAACACAATAAATAATAACTAATTAAATTACATTCATTGTGAAAATTATTTTCATGTAAACAAACTTGAAAACGAACTAGTTTTACGGATGTTCCGTCGAGTTTTCTACCTGCTTGCGTTAAACGCGCGTTCGGCCCACGCAGAGCCTAACGCGCAAAACGCACACATACGCGAACTAACGTGAACTAACGCGAATTTAACGCACAAATCCGTTGTTACAGTGGTTTGTCGCGCATTCTCAACAGTTTCTTGAACGAAAGTCATTTAATAACGTTGCAAGGATTAGTTATATGTTTGGTCTACTTATGCGGTGGTCAGGGTGGTCCTACTTATGACATAGGACCTCATAGGAACCCAAGCCAGCTTTCGACAATGTCATGAAATCGGGACGAGCTCACCAAGATGATCCATTAAAATATGGAAAGAGTCTCGTTTGAGGATATCTAAAGGCATCCAACTGAGGGCATCGGGCGACTGAAACGCGAAGTACTTGCATACCTTAGCGCCAGCCGATTTACCGGTGCCAATGTTACGCCAAGCACACAGCGAATGCGGCGGGTCAGGGACTCAGGGTTGCGTAGTGGTTATGTACCATATTATGGTATAAAAACATATATCGGATAGAAGTTGAAATGTCTAGCGTTGGAATTGGTCACTTGGGCTTCCCACGCCTAACTCCTATCGTAACACGTCGAGGTTAACGTGTAGGTTCGTTCGCACGTAGAAGATGCGTCATCCTTGTATCTCAAAAATTAATTAAGTGATGAATGTTTTAAAAAGGTCACCTCTAGTATATTACAAGGAAGCGCTTCAGTTAAGACGGTCGTTTCCTCGTCGAGCTTACCGACTTGCCGCGGTAGCTATCCCTCGTGCATGTACGTATGATCATTCGTTTTAGGATCTAACAATTTCATATGCAGTACTACGCACACAGCTGCAAGTTTTTTTCTCATCGTTCGACGGCACACAAATATGCGATTATGTCGGAAACACAATGAAGATCAGGAGTGTGCTAATTTACGATTTCCAAGCCAGTCAACGTGCCAAGCGCAGCACGCCCAGCAACAGCGACCCTTGCCACGGACTGCTGCTGCTGCTGCTACGATGCTCTGCAACCTATGGACGGCCCCAACAATGTCTCCCTCAGTCGCGGCAATAACCCGGATGATGATATCGTTACTTATAATGGCCGCAATATTAGAATCAGCATGCCGCGTTTCTGGTGCCGCCCTGCCTGAGACGGCTCCGATAGAAGCCCCGACAGCAGTGGCCAACTGCATTGATACGACACGCGAATCCGGTGGGGGCCACCCTAGACATCATTATCATCGCAATTACCACCGCCACCGCCAACGTCGAGTATTGCTTGCAAACAGCAGCAGTTGCATGGGATGCTCCGACCTGGCGCGCTGCATTTCCGTTAGCTGCACTTCCACCGTAATGGGAACAGCAGCACGCTCGGTGACTGTGGACTTGAGCGCCTGCAAGCCCGCTGGTGCGACATTCGGATGGGTTTGCTGCCGCAGCAGCCAGTGCGTTCCCACAAGCTGCGGGCCACCGGGTAATCTGACAGAGTACGGGAAGTGTGAGGGCGCTAGCTCCTTCTCCTACTACATCCCGCTGAGCTTCATCACGTTGCCTTTGCAGGTACGGTTGTTAGGCATGACTAAATAGGCTGACGGATTAATAATTACTACGCACCTATCGTTCATGTGATGTTATGTTACCGAATGTTGAGTGAATGCGAACGTAAAGGATTATATACAGCCGAGGGGGATCCGATAATACCCGGCAGAAAACAGGATCCGGGTCAGGGGAGACCCTCCCCTGATGTGGATCACGACAGGAACTCGAGCCCAAGGCGCAGCGGCTTCCTGTGCCCCACAAGCTTATCGGTATCACCTGTGGTATCTGTTTAGGTACATCATCCATTCACCTCCAAGTGATGCCCTTGTTCTGAAGACCCTCATACCAATACAAGGCTTTCATCCATTTCGAGATAATATTTACTTATACATACGTTATAGTATCTTTATTATTGTTGGGATCCTTCCAACTACAATCTCTACGCTAAGTCAGGAGCCCTGCATTACAGTTCTGGTCCATCAGCACTGGCATGTCACCATACTCTCATAGCATGTCCCTTACCTCCCAAGCTCTGTCTCTGATGATTTGATCTGATGATCTCCATCTCTGCCCATGCCCCGTTCAGTTCTTTGATGAACAGCTAATAGGCAACTTGACCTGCTCCGGGATTGGCCTGGGCACCGGACAGTGCTGCGGACCCTCGAGTGGCGCCTGCGCAGACTCAATCATAGGGACAGGGGTATGTGGGGTCACCGTTGATTTGACAGCTATTCCTGCTTGCCGGTCCAGTCCACCCTTTCCACCCCCCAGCATGCCGCCACCCAGACCCAGACCACCCCCCCCACGGCCACCAAAGCCCCCATCACCAAGCCCAGCGAGCCCGTCGCCCCCGTCACCAAACCCGCGGCCACCATCACCTAGTCCACCACCCTTTCCACCGAGCCCTCCACCACCCAGGCCCCCCCCACCCAGCCCACCGCCTCCTAGTCCCATTCCCCCAAGCCCTCCACCACCCAGCCCTCCTCCACCCAGCCCGCCACCACCGAGTCCAACACCACCCAGCCCGATGCCACCGAGTCCAACACCACCCAGTCCGTCACCCCCAAGCCCGAGGCCCCCTGACTTACCCCCGAACAACCCGTTGCCTCCGAGCCCGCCCCCTCAGTGGCCAAGCCCGCCAAGTCCCCTGCCCCCCAGTCCCCTCCCGCCCAAACCGGCACCACCCGATCCACCACCGCCAAGTCCACCACCTCCCAGTCCCATACCTCCCAGCCCGCCACCACCTAGCCCACCACCTCCAAGTCCGCCACCACCTAGTCCACATCCTCCAAGCCCTGTGCCTCCAGCCCCACCTAGTCTACCTCCACCCGGTCCACCAGCCCCCAGTCCGAGTCCGCCTAATCCACCATCTCCCAGTCCAACACCTCCCAGCCCACCACCATCGCCACCAAGTCCACCACCACCTCCAAGTCCGTCGCCGCCTAGTCCTAATCCTCCTAGCCCACCACCACCATCTCCAAACCCACCCAGTCCATCGCCTCCAAGCCCACCCGGCCCGCCGCCACCCAGCCCACCTCCACCAAGCCCATTGCCACCAAGCCCACCCCCACCAACTCCACCTCCACCCAGTCCACCCCCACCAAGCCCACCTCCGCCTAACCCACCTGTCCCAAGTCCTAAGCCACCAAGCCCGCAGCCACCACCCTTTCCGCCACCTCCATCATTTCCGTTTATCCCATTGCCACCTAATCCAATGCCGCCAGGTCCAAACATACCCTTCCCACCTCCATATAACCCACCGCCACCAAGT